>JABJVO010000093.1:2052899-2071760 GCA_026770805.1 Boulengeromyrus knoepffleri
TACTTGAGTACATATTTTGCAGGATATTTGTACTTTTACTTAAGTACTAAGCTTCAGTACTTCCTCCACCACTGCTGTCGGGGAATCCCGTCTCTCGTGAGACATACTCATTACTGGACAAATAAGGACATGGCTGTGACAAACTTTCACATAGCATTTCTGAAAGGACATTTTTTATTCAGCAGTCTGATTCTTCAGTTAATTGTATATTTGTACAGTGGTTATTATGTGAAAATATTGATAAAAAAAAGTTATATTGGAAGTACATAGGCGCCAGTAAAACACACTGTTACACATGTTTACCCTCCATCAGACAAGCGTTCTTCTCAGACGTGGAAGAGATCCGAGCTCAGGAACAGGCTCGGAACGAGGCTAAGCGGCTGGAGGTTCTCAAAAGGAGGGAGAGACAGATGGACGAGCTGGACGAGAAAAAGCATCAGACAGGCAGGTGAGGGCGTGGCGAGTGTCCCGCAGGGGGATGGGAGCGAGACCGACGACTGTGGAGATCCGTCAGCTGAGGAGGACATTGCGACAGAACATCGTGCGATTGCTGTGAAAAGGACAATGTCGCTGAAGAATCAATGCAAAGGGAATCCGGGTTTAACTGAAGCTCCGTGCCACGTGTATCAATCGGTGTTGCTTAATTATCTATGTCAAATGAAGAAATACGTGTTTTTGGAAAAAGTTTGAATAAACTGAGACACCTCTGCAAAAGAAAGCACGTGCCCTTTCACGATTCGGTAACCAAGGCAGCTCTGTTCCCAAGTGGCTGTATATGCAGTAAACATTTTTGTTCTTAAAAGACTACATTCTTTTATCGGGTTGCTTCTTTCCTTAAGACACGTTTGCTGACTTGTATTGCAATACTGCTGAAAAATTCTTGAGACACTGCTGAAATTTGTCGAGTTTCCATGGGAATTTACCCGTATGCTTCGTTTGACGCTTGCTTGCATTAAATCAGTGTTAAAGGAAGCAGCCGCTAGAGGGCAGCATTGGTTATAGCGATCTGTATGAGCGGACACGCAGGATACGGTATCAACAGGTGGCGTACGAGTGTGTGAAACTGCTTCGTGGTTTATTATCTCCAGAGAAGTGGTCATTTAAACTTGTGTGTATTCAGCCTACAACAGACATGTAGAAACCATAGCACCACATCAGACAGCAGGCTCAGATACCAGAATAAGACATCCTTTGGTTTTTAAATACAGTATTTTATTAACTTTTGAGCTTTACAGTATGATAGATGCACTTTAACATTGTGCACTTTTCCATTTCAATCCATGCAGAGTCTCTAATATAAATAATCCCATTACTGCTACGGTCGTATTTTACACGTGTGTGTTTGCATTTACACACATCACACACAGTTATCGGACATCATATAAGCAGAGCGATAGATAGTACAGCACGTAACTTAACAGTGACTGGTCGGAGCTTTATGAACAAAATGAGGTGTCATGCAAGGGCCAGAAACCTGTTACAGGAAAATCATTCGGTGGCAGGAATGAGTGAAACTCACCCAGTGCTAGACCACAGCTGAAGGCACATAGATAACTGCAGAAATGAAACTGGGAGGTGAAGGAGTCAAAGGTGACATTAATAAAAGAGCCCAGAGTGACGCCCTTTACATTACGGTGAATTCGCTTATAGGGTCACACTCCCAACATCTTTGGTCTGAACACGCAGATCAGTTATCTGGACAGTCTCCATTGCGAAAGCAACGAATACCAGAGACGCACAGGACCACAAAGCGGTCTGCGAACGTCTGTGGGGCAGGATAGTGGGGGGCAGCCACACTGGAAAGGCTTCTCCTGTGAGGCCGGAGATCCGCCCCCACCCTCGTAGACAGTGATGTGTCTTACTGAGGCTGACCCCTAATTTCAGACCACCAAGGTGTAAAACCATACAGAATAAGGCAGTCCCCACCCCGTCCCACCACGCAGTGGCAAACCAAACAACAGCAACAAACTGCGTGGAACAAAAGTGCAGTTTACAGCGCAAACCAGGAACAGAGTGTGCGCGGGAGCGTTAGTGTGGTCGACATACACATAGTGTACACACATGCAATCCCGTGTGGGGGGGCCCAGGGACGGGTATGGGGGGGAGGGGAGAGGAGCCCCTGCTTCAGTTTTCCATCTCCTTAACTGCGCTTGTCCCGTGAGGTTCTGTGGTATCTGAGGGGGGCACTGCATCACACGCTGAGAGGCAGCAGGCCGGGGGGCGACGCTGAGTGGGGTGCCGCTTTCATGGCTGCCAGGGGGCCGGCTTCCAGTCTGTTCATTGGCCTGCACAGCACAGCGTGGGGGGGGGGGGGGGGTTACGGCACAGACTCCCCATGCCTAAATGAAGCTCAGCACACTTTACATCCAGACACTAAAGAGGCAATCAGGCTCTAAAGCGACCGAGAAACACCTGCATGATCAAGCTAAAGGGGGTGGTTGTGGGTGCACTGCTCATGCGCGGGTGCTGCCGCTGGGCCTCGACGCCGCCGCCGAGCCTTCAACGCACCGCCTCAACACGCCGGCAACAGGCCTCAGCACGTCGCCTCGACATGCCACCAATGGGCCTTGGAGCTCCTCCTCGACACGCTGCCTAAACACGTCGCCAATTGGCCTTTACACACCACTGATCCTGTTTATATGAGGCGAAGCCTGTCTGAACGCACTACCAGCCACGGTCATACACAGTGGGCACGTTGAGCCACACTTACTAACATAGTGGCCTGGGCCAGCCTCCATATGTCCATCCCACATTCCGAGCCCTGTCCCGGTCCCTGCTGACCCAGCCTGCTTCATACTGAAACCGTTCCTCAGCACCCTAACTGCTTTGGGGACGAAGCTCCTGCATGGAGGGTCTTCCAAGGATTCCACCGGCTCACTGTGGATCAGGATCAGCATCCCCCGCACTCACCCCCAGCCTGTCCGGCTTCTCTGGGAGGGGTATCAGACTTTTTCAGGTGGGTTTTTCCTGAGAGCTCCTAATGAATGGGCAGGCTGGACTCCGCAACCACACCAGAATAGGGCAGATCTGTCAGCCTACTGCTAGCCTAGTACTGGTACTGTAAGTCTGATCATTTTCAAGCCCTTGGCTGTGTCCGAATTCAGGGGCAGCATCCTTTTAAGGCTATTATCAAAGACCGACTGCATCTCATCGGCGTGACCATGCTGTCCCATTTCGAAGGCTCCTTCAAATGCAGTTGAAAAGTATATTCGTTTGCTAGGCATGAAGGATGCACCCAAAGGATCTTTTACAGCCCAACATATCCCAAGATTCATTGCGCAGAGGTAAAGTGGGCATGTCCAGGCTGGGCGATGGAAGTGACGCTTTGTGACTAAAGGGCAGGAACAGCGTATGACACAAATAGGAAATTATCCGTAGGCCAGACCATACTATTTGACAACGCTTTCTGTTTGACCATTGAAGAACGCAGCCTGCAAAGGGTACCCCTTTGCAGACCACCTCCTTTGAAGGATGCAGCCCCTGAATTCAGACACAGCCGTTCTGCTAGGAAGAGGCCCCGCAGCGTCCGTCCACACCATGCAGCTGTCCCTGGGGTGACACGATTCAAGCAGCAGACAGACCCTCTCCCAGAGCAGTGTTAGGTAGCTTAGATATGCTCTACCACCCAGGCCATTAGTACAGATTACTTCATCTACCCTAAAGACTGCGGAACCCAGCTCTACTCAGCATGCACGGATGGCGCTGGTGGGACAGTTACCGAGAACAAGTGCTGGGAAAAAGACCTTCTCCTTCCTGCTGGGAGAGAGACAGGGTGAAACAGAGGCTTTGGCACCACGAGGCCCTCATGTTAATTACAAGGTCACAGCTAGGGGAGGGGGCACCCATTTCTATTGGGAGGGTGGAACAGAATGGCCGTGGTATGGAAGATGTGCGTGTCAGGTGGGGGGGGGGATTCACTCACGCTTTGTCGAAGTAGGTGGTGTGGATGGGGTGCGAGAACTTGGTGGCTTTTCCACTGGCCATGCTGGTGCTCCCTGCCATGTAGCTCCGCCTCGCTGCCTGGTCCTTGGCAAAGTTCCGACACGCCGCCAGCTTGGACTCCAGCGCCTGGAGGGATGGACAAGGCCACACAGGGCGCCCCCTACAGCTCACATCCTGTCACACATCTCATGTCCTAGTGGACTGATGAACAGACTAAAGAGAGGTGGATGTTTCAGTAACTGTATAGAACAGAATTCAGTTTTCTCTATTAGGGCTGATAATTCAGGTAGGCAACCAACTACCAGCAAATCCGGAGGAATATTACACATCTAATTACGACCATCAATCTCTTATTAAATGGACTTATTCGACTGAGAGAAATGCCCATCGCACTCACCCCTACTTTCCGCAGGAGATCGCCGACTATATTGAGAGCTGATACTCTGGCCGATGACGTTAACGAGTTATTGCAGCCATTGGTGAGCACTAGGAGCAAGAAAACTGTCACCATCATCATCATCACCATCATCGTGGACACAGACCTCATTTCCGCCAAGTGCTGGTGCTGGGCTCATTCTCACTCTGTGCCTTTTTAAAACTGGCCTGCGTTTCCACTGGCTTCAAAAATGACCGGAACGAAAACGTTACATAGACGATGTAACCAGCTCCGGATTGGGAAAAAGCCCGGCACCAGCACCACATTGTTGGATACTGGGTAACAGAGCACTGGGGGAGGAGCTTAACAGGCACCTGCTAGCTTAATACTTCAGCATGGAGATACATCAGGCTGAGTGCAGACCTGTGCTGCTGGTGAAGACACTGTCCATGTTCTTGCAGAGGGGCGTGGCTGGCAGCGACAGCGAGGCCTGGACGCCAGAGTCTGTCTTGTCACTGTCCGGCGTGGGCGAGCTGGGAGCCGACATGCGCGTGTCGGTCTGTCGCTCGCGTACAGCCAGCTCCTGACGCAGGTCTGCAGGATGGACGGGGGGACATCAGCCTGCCAGCAAGCTAACATGACGCATGGCGACGTCTGTGGGAGTCGCAGGCCATAACATTCTGAAGCAGAAATGAGAGCTTCCCAAGTGTCCACCCACTCCTTCAGGGAGTCACATGACCAGGCGGGCCCTCGTCACATCGGTCTACAGTACGAGCTGCCTGGCAATCATGTCAGATGGAGTGTGCATGTGGGTGGTCAGCATGCGGGTGGTCAGCGTGCGCCTCAGCACTGAGGCGGCCCGTCGCTATAGCAGTGCCTCGGTGCCTCAGCTACCTCTGGCCTCGTCTTTCAATCTCTGCACAGACACCAGCAGGGACTCCTTCTCGTCCAGCTCGCTCTCCAGAAAGGCGTTCCTCTCGATGGCCTGGTTCAGCCGCTGCTCAAAGTCCTCCAGTGAGACAATCGTCGCCCTGGATGCCCGGAAGGAAGACCTCTCAGAGATCGCGTGACATGCCACGGAGCGCTGAGCTCCAGCTACAGCCCACTCTACTCGGGGCGAGAAACAGAATCATACACATAACACTACACTGCCCTGGAGCTGCCAATCTCCGACTGAGCCGGTCAGAGCGGGCCTCCCCAGAACCTGCCCCAGGATTCCCAGCCAGAATGGCAGAGCCCGGCCTGACCTCTTGGCCCTCTCCAGGTCGTCGTTGGCCTGCTCCAGCTCCCGCACGTATTTATGCAGCTGCTCCTTGATGCCTTGCGTCTGGCCCAGTTCGTCCTCCAACACGGAGATCTGCTTGTAGCTCTGGGCGTACTGCTGCTCCAGCTTCTCCTGAAGGGGAGTACAGCTCAGGAGGTAAATAATGCCGCCCGCCCCCAGATCACGAGGGAGACATGTGTATGTCCTAGTGCAGCACTGAGAGTGCCCCCCCTCCCCCCACCCCAGTTAGCCTGAAGGCCTTTTAAAGCCCGACTGAGGCCAGCTCAGGATCTTCACCACTCCCTTCCTCTGGTTTGCGCTCCCATTGCACTTAATGTTCCAGGCCCAATCACGCTATTGTCATTACTGTGCGACTTTTAGTGTTGAAGCAAACATAGGAAGAGAAGTGCCATCGCACAGCACAATGGAGCTTATGATTAAGGTCCTTAATTTGTGGCTTATTCTGAGTCGTTTTGGGTGGATGACACACAGCCCTCTATAGACTTAAAGTATGAAGTGCATCGTGCTGCACGAATAAGGCAGCTTTTATGGAGGCATCTGACACTGAGGGAGGAGTTGGCAGCTTTTGTGTGTCACATCCAGTTGTTCCTGGATACTGTCAGTCCAGATTTCCAGTAAACACTGCACCCCTGCCCAGTACAACACGATCACACTAGTGAAACGCGCTCGGGAACGGTATGGACCGGCTAGTGCGAGTAGATCCTTGCTACTGCAGTACCTGTCCACCCGGTGGCAGCACATCCTACCTTCAGGGCCTCGGCCTCGCTCTTCAGCCTCTGGTTCTCTGTCTGCAGGTCTCGTATCCGGTGCTCTGCCTGGCCGAGCTGGGCCTCCAGCTCAGCTTCAAGCTCCCGACTGTCCTCCTGGAACTCTAGCAGCTCCTCCTGGGCCTCCTGGCAACTATGGGGAATCAGGGGGTGGCGGAGAGAGAGCCAGCCCGTCGTCAGAGGAGAGCGATTACGGTACGGAACATGGACGAGGTGAGGCGGTGATCAAATCAAGCGCCCTGAATCTGCATACAGGCCACATTCCACAGCCCATCACTCACGGGGCCTAAGGCCACCAAGGATGTGGCTCTGCGTCCTTCTCTGGATAGACACTGGCTGATCTGGTTCAGGCTGCTGTACTGGACCCAGTAAGAGTCCCGGGCTTCATGCAGACTGTCAGCTTGTGTGCAAAGCATTATGGGAGACTATAAATACCAGGTTTGTTTGCTGCGGGAGGGCCGTGCTGCAGCTGGAGTCTGTACGCAGCCGGCAGACGGCTAATTAGAGAGCAGCTATAAAAAGCAGGCGTGTGACAGAAGGCGGAAGGGCTGGCGAACCAGAGAGCTGGGGCACCTTGGAGCTGCTGGGGCGTAAGGCGGTGGGGGGGCCCAACACACGCTGCTTAAAATGCACAGAGGAGCAGGACCGGCCTCTAGCACGCATCAGCGGCACGCTATGAAACGCTACACTGCTCACTCCAAAGCTCCAGTCTGCATGCATGTATGCGGGCTCCAGTGCTCCAGTGCTCCAGTGCCCTCTCCTCATGCACTGTTGCAGCCCAAAGTGTGGACAACAGTTAGAGCCGCTTAAGGTATCTGCTGGGATGTTTGTACAGATGAGGGTTGATCTCATCCCTGGTCCTGTCAGTCACATGACTAATTTGTATTGAGGTCCCCCACCAGCCCCAGACCAGCCCGCCCCCTCCCCACACACACACACACACACAGGGGGGTCATCAGATTAGCTTCACATTTCGCAAGGCCACTCAAACCCACTGAACTACAGATAGACTTCAAAGCCCCCCCGCCTCTTAAAGAGAAACAGAGGAATCAGATTTCTAGAGACAGACTCAAAGGACTCGCAAAGAGAATTCCTTCACGGCACCGACACAGGTCAATAACACAAGCTTACCGACACAGAGCTTGGGCCAGTTGGTGTGACCTCTCAATCGAGGACAACCGATTGCCTGAGGTCACACAGAGGCATGTAACCCCTCCTCTACATCAACGCACAGCCAGCACAAGACCACAGACGGGAACAGGCCTGAGGCCTTTATACAAAATCCGGGGCTTTGTTACAAGGTTCCTGCCAGCACATGGTGGAAGCACAGTCCTCAGGAGACAATGGCAGAGTGGGGGGGGGGGGGGGTCTCCGAGTGGCTGCTGGGATCAGCTGCAAGATTCCTTACTGTTAGGACATTGACCAGCTCCTCAATCAGGCTTATCAAACAGATGAAGAAACAACAGTCTGTTGGTGTGTGTCTGCAGGCCACAGGGTCTGGCTTACCTCTGCATGTACTGGTGGGAGAGGGCCTTCCAGTACTCAATCTCCTCATCTTTGCAGGAAAATTTCGGTACAATCTCGGTGTCCATGGTCGGCAAACCTGTGAGCATTTGACAGTTAAGCACATGCATGGCTGGACACAGGCACAGGCTTCTAGAAGAGCAGACTCATGGATGTGTCTGCAGCTCTCCTTGCCCAACAACCTGAGGTCGTCCTCAGCTGGCAGACACCCAGCCTTCCCGTGGAGCTACATTTAGCCATTGCCCCCCACCTGACCTTATGTCACAGAGACATCGTGTCCCAGGGACAGGAAAAGTTGTTGTCCATATGACCCTAAGAGGCAGGACTAACTCACCCCTCCCCCTTCCTATGCTGTCACAGCCTCAAAGCTGACATGTGCTGACTTTAACCGATCTGTTTTTAAACACAAGCAACACCTGCCCCACTCTGAAGCAGACATGCAAATTCAAAACTGCACTTCACTCTGTCAATAAAGAGAGAGAGGGGGGGAGAAGGAGCAAGCGAGAGACAGAAAGAGGGCGAGAGAGGGAGCAAGTGAGAGACAGAGAGAGAGGTGAGAGAGGGAGGGAGAGAGGGAGAGGCTGAGAGAGGGAGGGAGTGAGAGAGAGAGAGGCTGAGAGAGGGAGGGAGAGTGAGTGAGTTTTCACTTTGGAGGTGAAAGGTGAGTTGTGCAGCCAAGCAAATCAGCGACAGGAAGGTCATTTTGGCTACGCCGACACGGGACCCGCAGAGCTAATGTCAGGCCCTGCCCTGCACAGAGGAGGCAAAGCAGAGCCACGCTTCACCCTCTCCTGCTGCTCACCCGGTAGCTGGTACCCAGCACACTTTGCTTTGGAGTTGGTGCACAACACATGTGGCCGTCGATCCCTATATCTAAGGAAAGTTACGGGACCAAACTCAGACGCCTTTCTGCTTGCTAGCAGAGCCGCTGCCTCAGACGCAGGGTATGCTGCCCCCCTCCCCGCAGCTGCAGACTCTAGCCGCTCGCATCCTCATGCTGTAATGGGGGGCCTCCCCACCCCTCCCTGCCCCTCGCATTGAACACTTCAGCTTGGACATCTGCTGTGCCCCTGGGCCTGGTCCCCAGTGAGCTTCAGCACGGGACCACAGGATGAATCAATGCCCTCCAAGCAGCTAAGACACACGAGGGCCACGTCCTCCCCCAGTCTTACTGATTCTACCTGGAGCACAGGATGAGGGCATCAGAGGAAATAAACTAATCAAGAGAGAGCTTTGATTACTCTCAGGCTCGGCTGGGGAAGCGTGCTCACAGAGGCCTCGTCGTGGTGGCGGCGAGGGCAACATGACATTCCTGTCACCAAAGAATGGTTGAATCAGCACGTGGGAAGGGATGACAGGCCAGTGATGTCACTGTGTACACTCACTGCACCACACAGAACACCACCCTGAACAAAGACGACAATCTCACACCCAGGAGCATGACAGAGCAGTGCCCATACCACCACAGAGACAGGCAGGTGTAACCTTGTGCCGGCACACCAGTCACATGACCTTGGCCGCGGCGTCTCGCGTTCCGACATTCCTGCACGCACTCCTCACATTCTTGCACACTGGCCACAGGAGACACTCACAGGGTTACTGCTCACAGAGAGAAACCTCACTGCAGGAGCTGCGTCAGAAGCAAGAACAATAAAATAGCAGGAAACAAGGAGCAATCACAGGTCATCCAGGGGATGAAGCCCCTTCATGCCATCTGATCCATACCACC
Source organism: Boulengeromyrus knoepffleri (assembly GCA_026770805.1). Classification (NCBI taxonomy): domain Eukaryota; kingdom Metazoa; phylum Chordata; class Actinopteri; order Osteoglossiformes; family Mormyridae; genus Boulengeromyrus; species Boulengeromyrus knoepffleri. The sequence continues at coordinate 2,062,523 of JABJVO010000093.1, forward strand.
TGGGCCAGAGCTAGGAACTCGAGTAACGGACTTGGACATAGAGCCTAAATCAGGGCATTGAACCATGCAGTTACGGTAATTGCCTCTACAAGGCAGCATGCAGAGCGTAAACAGCCATTTTTAAAATGAAAAATGACGACACCCCCTAAAGGGCAATGCGAGGGACCATTAATGCGAGGGATGCATGCTGTGAACTGGGCCTGCAGCCAAAACTATCACAAACATTATATTTGCCCTTTACCCCATGAGCACGTTTTCATCACAGCCCTGCAAACCCCCAGGTAAGGCGGCTCGGTTTTCTGAAATCAGACACACACCCTGCCCCACCCATCCATAGAGAGGCTGGCTTCCAGACCTCAGGGGGAGGCGTAGCCAATGGCGTCATGTCTCCCAGCTTACAGGAGTTTCCAAAATAAGGATCTGCATGTGTGTATATCCATGTATCTCGATTTCTTGGACTTTTCAGCAGTTAAACATTTGTCTGGGTGGAGCTGGGAGTCATTAACTGCTTTAAACTTAACAGGAAGAGTCTACCAATACAAAAATGCAAACCTACTGGGTGGGTAAAGATCAAAACTGGTTTGTGCACAAAGAAGCCTGTAAAATGAAGGAAACTTCCTTCATTCACACACGCATAGAGAGCCTGGATTAAGAGGGCCACAGAAATGTTCTGACAGCAGACGGGGGCTCCATTCGCGATACATAAGCAACAACAAAAGTAACAAAACCATGTCTCCTTCACAAAGGATCTTCCTGTACCTCACACTAAAGGACAAAGAAATGGTTTCAATTACAACGCCTCAAAGAAAAAATTACAGCAAGGTTTGATTGTTATCTAAATTTCACGATACACTCATGATCTAGAGGCAATTTGTGTATTCAGATGTCAGCAATTTATACTTTTAACACAAAAGGAACTCAAAGGAATCTCTGAAAAAGCATGAGGTGTCTTCAGTCTCACAGTCTACACGTTTGGCCGGCCCGTCTTGGTGTACGGCCCACACAGCACGGACCTGGCCCAGCTGTCTCGGCCCTGACACGCAGATAAGAGCTACGGTACTGTGGGCCATACATGTGTCCAACAGAAATGTGTGTTTAATCTATCCGGCTGGTTTTGGCTGGTGAGTAGACATAGTGATGTCTGTACAGCACATGACATTGCTCCCCCGCACGGTGATTCACAGCAGGGGTGGCAATGCATGTGTGGGTCCTGCGATTGGTGCCAGGTCAACTGCGGGGGTCGTGCAGCTGCACTTCTGTGCAAAGCACTAAATCTGAAGTGCTCCACTTAACATGCTTTTCAGTGGCGGTGGGGAGCACAAGCCAAAGAAAATTATGTTAAATATTTGAAATCGTAATTTGGTCCCATAATGCTTTGAGATAAGCTTGGAGGTGAATCCTGGCAAATCTAATGCCATTGCATGACTGACTAGTAAACTAGGGTGAATCCTTCACAGCGACACCCTCTTCACAGTACAGTAAAGAAGAGAAGATGGAAACACACCCAACACGGCAAGACAAGCAGCAGTCTTCACAAATATCCACAATTAAACACATGAAAGCTTAAGTACAAAACCTGTGTTAAGCAGCTCAGCTGTGTGTTTAAATCACTTGAAGATTACCTGTAACATCTGTGTAAAGCCCTTTGATACTCGTTACCTGCCCCAGCAGCAATGTCCTGAGTGCGTGTGTGTGTGTGTCCGGCTGGACTAGTGTATACGGTTACTGCAGAGTAGTCACACAAAAACGCGTCTTAAGGGAAGGTCACATTACAGCAACCGCAACAAAGGCATTTTCAGGCAGGCTGAACTTCAACTAATGTTAAGGATACTGAATGCCAGTGGGAAGGTATAGGCTATGCTTACAGCCATGACTGGCGTGTGCTGAATCTCCCCTCTGACCACCACTCTGTACGAGTGGCTATTAAGCATCTCGTGGCACATATATGAGGCAACAAAGTAGTACACCATCCGGATAAACGCTCAAGGACAGTGTGAAAACCCACACGTACCACAACATGGCTGAAGCCAAAAAAGGCACAGGTTGACATGGGGAGAAAATAACACTACAGTGGCAGCTCAGAGGGAGGGGGGCAACTAACCATTCCGACACTGCATCCAGACCTGAGGCAGCAACACCAGCACTGTAGTTATGGGTACATTTCTCTTTCTGTTTTCCCAGTTCTGCCATGCGCCAAACCACTGGAATGAGAGGAATTAAACTACGGATCTGTCACCATGGAGCTTGCATCGATAAATAATCCACCACTACAGCCACCATTCATTTCCAAATTAAGGCAACACAACACAGACTCTTCTGCCACTATGAAATAGTGGAAAAAGAGAAAAGAACAGTGACTGATTCCTCAGTGACATTCATACTGCTGAAGAAAGGAGCAGAAAGAGTCACGGGGTCAGCCACCAGACACAGCTCTGACGTCCGCCAGTGAAACACCAAGGCAATGACAAAAGGGGTCTTTGCCACAGGGCCTACGATACATTTCCTGTTCTGCTCTCATAAAACAACTGACTGAATACAAGAATCTCAGCTCCTGGCGGCCGGATGTCACTGAGGGCTGCCAATAAGACTGAGAAACCACCCACACATCTGGACGTACGGAACACTGCTGGATCAGCAAAAAACAAGCCTCACCAAAAGCCTAAGTGTCAGGATCGGTAAACAAGGCATAGCTTAACAAAAGGGAGTCACACTGAAGCTCGGTCGCTTTGCATATCATTCCTCAGGCTTACTGCAGAAGAACAACACAACTCATCAAAAATTCATCATTGTCATGTTTGGATTTCTGAAAAAGATCTTACTGCTTGCTGCAGATTAAATAAAAAACATTCACTGGATATATCCTCCTCCAGTCTTATTCTTTTTGACAGAAATACAGATTCACAGGAAACAATGTTAGATACTAATTTAAGGTGGCATTCTAAATTGTAAATATTATAACAAACAAATATTAACAGTCTGACACGCCTTCATCTGATGTGAGGCCGTAATTTTCTTTCGAACAGAGAGCTTGTCTTCTGTACTGGTAATGCCAGTTTTAATAGACAGTGAATTAAAATGAATTTTTTTTGTTGATTTTCTTTTAGTGAGGGGAGAATACTCTTGTATGTTCTTTATTTCAATAAGAAAAGTTATTTCAAAAGTTGTTAAAGGTTAATAAATCTTTACATTTATAATGAAATCCTCACTCTTCCAGTTAAGAGTGAATGAAACAAATGAAGCTCAAATCTGAATTAAAAATTACTGGTCTTCACAGATACGGATTAAAGACATTTAAATTGCGTCTTATATACAATGAAAAGGCAGACAAACCTAGAGTCCAAACAGCAGCACAATCAGCTCGAATCATCCGCAGGAAAACTGACTTCGGTCCACTTTCTCTCACACGCTGAATGACAACGTCAAAGCAAGCTGGTTCCGTCACTTTTTTTCCCCACTGTTGATTTAGAGAGGTTAATCAAGGCTTGTCTCCTCATTTACTTAAACTTTCACAAGACCCATCACCACTGTTGGCACCTAGAGTTTTAAAAAGGCATAAACCAGTACACCTTGTTAAAAGGCACTTAGTCCGTAACGGTTTGCTAACAGGAACCAGCTTGTGTCAAATAAGCTGTTTAACGGCAATAAAAAATACTCGTCGGTCTGCAGAAATACTGATAGCACATTGCAGGACAAAATCTGGTTCCGTCAACATGGTACTGCTTTAGATTCCTTTAGAAAGAGGAAATAGAAGCTTTGACCTCGATCTCCGTATTCAGCAATGCAAAATCCACTTAACGTGCCTGTAAACTTGAGCGCTCTCTTCACTGGAGCAGTAAGTACCATAGGTGTAGCCCCAGAAACATGCGCGGCGTTACCGGCTCGATAGGCGCAGCCCTAGGGTGACAGACTCACGCCCCGGCGCGTCATGCGCCACTGTGTGATGTCGTACACACCACACACGGGAATGGCTGTGTCAGAGGCTTCCAGTACTTGCTCGAAACTAAACGGTAAACAGCCTGTCCCTTAAATAGGACCGTAGGAGTGGGAGCAGCACAGGCAGTCCGCCGAGACGGGGTTCGAAAACCCGGCGGCAGCCAAATGCCCAGCCGCCTCTACCGGATATCCATACTTTAATCTCCTAACTTTTACGGCGAAGTTCTGGATAACTACCTAACCAACTCAGTCTCAGTCCCCGATTCGAAACAGCCCTGTCCGGCTGAGCTACCGAGCAGACGAAAGCCGCATCAAAATATGAGTTTTCCAGTTTAAGTAAAAGTTCGGCGGCCAAAAAAAACGAACCCTGAACCGACCCAGGGCTATGACACGTCGAACCGCGCCGGCACCGAGACCGTTCACCGTTCCCTCACCGAGGTGAAAAACGCAGCATCAGACATCGGCATTTCTCATCGGGGCTTTACCTTCGAGTGAACGCAGGGCAGGGACGTGGCCGATACGCTACCTCAGCATTTCCGAGCCGCTTCGCCTCCCGCACCGCCGCTCCCTCATCCGCAGTCCACACTTCTGAGCCCGAAAGCCGGCGAACACTGTTCGGGAGACCGGCGCGCGTCGTTTCCGGCACGCGATGACGTCGCTCGCTCCGGATTCCCAAAATATCCAGATGACGTGATCGCACGCCCGCAGCCCTTTGGCCGGGCGCGCTCGGGAAATTACCGAAAGTTGCGATTTTGTGGCGTCGCCCATGTAACCTACTAATTATTTTAATTTTCCATTATTATATCGCTCTCACGCATGTTACGACGCCTTGTTCTGCGATTATTAAATCTGGGGCTGGTGGCCTAACTTTTTAATTAGGTTGATAGATTGGGCTGTAAAAACACCCAACTACTGAAAACACGGAGTATTTCAATGTAAAACCGTTAATGTGTCAAAATAATTAAGCACTGTATTTTGCTAATTTTATTTCATTAAACGTTAGGCTATCTGTTTAGTTAAACTTACAGAAATAGTCACAGTATTAAACTGATTCACAATCGTTTGGGAACAAACCCATAATCATTCAGCTATGTCAAGGGTCACATAAAAATACATCCGACAATGACCAAGGTAAGCGGTTAGAGGATGGCTAAAAGTAAATTGTTTGCCGTTTTATTATGATAAATCAGCACTATTTTTTTTAACCTTGCATTTAATTTTTGAGCGCCATTATTTGCGAGCTTCATAATGAATCGCTGGGACTGAAAAGCAGTACCGTTCTGCGTTTATAGTTAAGTCTCCTTTTGGCACCTACTACTGGCCAAAAGGAGTCCATCCATCCTTTTTTCGACCCCCGCCTGTCCTGTGCAGGGTCGCAGGAGTCCGGATCCTTTCGATAGCGCAAAATAAGTTAAAATGTTAGTTGTTGTTAAGTGGCCTAAAAACCAACCACGCGTTTGTCATTCGGGGTTTTTCTGCTTTGTCTTAGAGGACGTTCCCGTTAAAGGCGCCTTAAGTCTGAATACGCCCCCTCCCCGTGCTGCCGTGTTGATGCTGACATGTTCAGCTCGGCGAAGGCATTACGGCAACACCGGCCCGCAGCACTTAAAAGGGAATTAAAGGCAAGACGGTGGGCAGTGTCGGATCGATGAGCGCCAGCGATGGTCCGGGTCAAAGCGTCGGGCGCTTTCAGAGGCTTCACTGTGGAGCCATCGGGAGGAGTGCGGCCAGCACCGAAAAGGTTTCATGACTTTTAATTAAGAAGGCGATCAGGGCTTCATAAGTTCCAAGCGTAGGAAAGACTCCTGCTCCTTCGCCTTGAGCCGGGATGCCGCAGACGGAGGGGGACGCCCTGGCCGAGTGCCCGGTTTGCTACGAGGTCCTACACGCCGATTTGAGGAAGCTCAGCTGTGGGCACGTTTTCTGCCACGACTGCTTGGCGAGAACGCTGCTCAGCGGGGCAAGAGAGGGAGCGGTCACCCGGAAAAGCATCACCTGTCCGGTGTGCAGACACCTGACCTTCATTTCCGAACTGGCCGGGGGTAAAGGCACAGATTACAGCCAGGTTATAGAGGTGCCCCCCATTTCGGTCGCTTGCCGGGAGGACCAGCTCGGGAACTACGTGCTCCCCTGCACATGGCTCCCCGGGGTTTTTACCCGGACGCGAGCGGTCACCCCCATCCAGGCTCCGCAGATCTTCACCATCAGTGGAGAGGGCCGACCCATGCAGGATGGGGACCAGGTCAGCGTGGCGAGCGCGGCCGGCGAGCCGCTCACCCGGCGTGGGCGCCCCGCAAACCGCCTGAGCGCCTGCGGCGTCTTGTCGCTGCTGCTCGTCCTCACGTCCCTGGCGGTGGCTTCCGCGATTTTGCGCTGGATTCTGCTGGAGCACTCTTAACTCACTTTGCTGGAATGGGTACGCAGACGTATTTGAAGGCTGGAAAAATATTATTCATGATAATTTAACCGTTCCGCTCTGTTGAGTGTATTTTAAGGTAAAATGCAGTGCTGCAGACTTGCTTCGTGTTATTTCTTTGGAGTGTGTAATTCGACCACTGATATTGTAATCTTATAGTGTAGAAGTGTTTAAAATTGTAAATGGTACCAAATGCCAAAACCTTTTTAGATTTCCACTTAATCTTGATACGATCTCTGTGAAATGCACAGTATTATTATTCAAAGTGTCCGCACCACAACGATGTGGAGAGATTTTATGCTGTAATTAAAAAAAATTCTTAATAAACTTTTGAAACGATTTTAATGTTCTATGCCAAGATAATGACTAGTTACCCTGCAAGCCAGACCATCGAGAGCAGTTAGAAGATGGATGGAAGGTAATCGGTTAGTATTTCTCAAGTTATGAACAAAATGAAGCCTGTTGATATTTTTGGAAAATGCAGGATCTTTTTTGTCTGTTAAATATATTCGGAGTATATCATTCCTAAAAACGGGGTGACAGCACCTTTCCCCCGGGGACGAATGTGACAGTTGAAGGGAAAAATGATTCCTGAGCCTGCAGTGGCAGAATCGTAAACAAAGCCCTGTGTACGCAGTAATAGCACACTGTAGTCCCGCATGTATCGTTATGAAAACACAACCCTTAGGTTTATCTGACGCACATTCCTGCTGCTGCCCCTTTAAGCCCACCCCCCCGAACTGTTGCCCGGTAACAAGCCCAAACAGTCACACTGGTCATGGCGTCCGCACTGCACAAAGTTTGGAGGCTTCCTTCAGATGGTGGGAGCCTGGTCTTTGACGAGAGGGAGACTCTGCTCACGCAGGTGCTGGACTCCTGCAGGGCTTATAGAAAGGTTTGTATTGTGACCCTTGACCTTTGCTCCACATGCGATGCCTTATAAATTCAGCAGAGCACACACACACAATGGCTGCTCACTCCGGTGTGTTTGGGGAATGAGGTTGGTTGTAAAAGGCAAAAAGAGCCATCACTGATTGACGTTGACTGTGTGTAATTGAATACTCTAGAAAGCTCCTCTTCAGTTACCCAAACTGGCCCGTCTGTGGACCCCTAGAGCCTGATTTCGCTTTCACATTCAAATCCGCTCGGCTCTCCCCTGAGAGAGAACGTGCTGTGTAGTCATGGCGACTCAGCCCTGCCGGCTGCCAATATGCAAGGACGTCCAGGATGCTGGTGAACGGAGCCAGCGTCAGGGTAAATTCAATACCCCCCCCACCCCGGGGGTGAGATTCTCCCCCTGCAAATGGGGCGGAGTGTGTTTGGCTCTGGGATTTGCTGTCGGCTGTCAGTGTGGCACCGGTGGGTCTCCAGGATATGGAGTTAAACACAGACAGCCTGTGCTGCAGCCATGATGGTGGATGACTCTTCTAAGAACCTAGGCAGTCCAGAAGAAAATGTTGGGACCAGCCTCTTCCACCGCCTTTGGGCCCAGAGGATGGTGATGCGTTCCCAGGAGGAGATGGTCAGTACATTGATGGGCTTCTCCCTTCGGCTCCTTTATATAGTCGGCCAATTTCAGCACCTTGCAATATCGGTCTCAGGTCAAGACGTTTCTATAAAGGCACATTACCTTGGTCATGCTATGAAGTCGCCATTTGGAAAGTTAGGACTGGACCGGGAGCAGAAGTAGGACCGACCTTGGAAGATGGGGAATGGTGACCTTGAGTGAAGTGGTCCTAGGAGATATTCACAGAAACGCCCCCCGAACGCGCTGTTTATATATTTGGAGGTGCAGCTAGAATGTTGATGCTGGTGGTAACGACATGACCTGCCCCATTTGCGGCAGACTTTTCCAGGTAAAGTGCCGCTGTCTTGTTGACAGCACACAGCGTCTGTTTGTGCTGGGGGTGTGCGGGTGGTCTCTATGGGCAGAACCCGGTTTTCAGGTCCGCTGCTAGGAACCTGCTTTCGTGTTTGGGGGTGTCGAGTTACGGCAGCGGTCACTGAGAATAGGAGGCAGTGTGTGGGATTGTGTAGGTGCTCACATGGGGGGGGGTGGTCAGGGGTTCAGGCTATTGTTTTACCTGTCACCTGTAACTTCACTCGTTATACTCGCCCCCCCCCCCCCCCCAGAAGTTCCTGTTGCACCGGCTGGTGGTGGCCTCTGGCATCTCTGCGAGCCTCGCCGACAGGATGGAGCTGGGAGGTAGGCCGGATCCGAGCCGCCTGAGATCACCATCCCAGAATCCTCTTTTGTCAGGTTCAGGACACCGTTTTGGGCTTCCTGTGAAAATGCTGCCCTGCTAGTCTTTTATTTGGATGGCAGTTCTGCCCCTAACAAACATGGAGTCCTCTGGTCAGGCCGAAACCGTGTGCATCGTGGGCCACCTTTCCGTGCTCACAGGGACTTGAGGTGACACCAGGAGTGTCGCTGATGCCCCTTCCTGCAGTAGGGGGTGGTGAACAGATGTCCCATTTGTTGATGACATTGAACAGTTCACCTGGGACCATTTAAGCCACATGTCCACTCCCCGTGCCGGGAATAATCCCTGTGCTCATGCTGTCATGGCCACGCCCCCTTTCCCTCAGCCCACTGGGAGACCCTGTGCCACAGAGTCCAGCGGCGTCACCATGGAGACGTGGTTACCGGGCTGCTCCTCCTCTACCCGACCTGCGCGCTTCACATTGTCGAGGTAACCGGAAAGACGGGTATTTTCTTCAGCGAGGGTTTGTTTGCTTGGTTAACGTACCTTTGCATCCATCCCCCCCCCCCCCCCCGCCAGGCCTCGCCGATTTTGAGAATTGGCCCCCGGGCGTAGGGGGCCAAAAGTAAAAAATCCCGCCCCCCCACCCCCACCCCCCCGCCGCCCCCCGCGTCCGCCCACGCCC
>JABJVO010000093.1:2083341-2095279 GCA_026770805.1 Boulengeromyrus knoepffleri
GGGAGGGGGTCATGAGGAATTAACACAGGGGGGGCAGGTGCCACCTCAGGGATAGGGTCCTGCTTGGGGAGGGGCAGGGAGGTAGGTTTGGGGTTGGAGTTGATGTCAAGCTGCGGAGAAGGCGGGGGGGCGCCAGAGCAAGCCCAGTGGCAGAGAGGTGGGGGGAGCGCAGTGGGCACAGGGTACGCAAGGGGGGGTGCTGGAGCATAGGAATGCTGGGGGGCAGGGTCAGAGAAGGAGGCGGGGAAAGCGGAGGAATGGCTGGGAGGGGGCGGGCTCTCCTCCCCAGCGGGGGGGCGGGCGTAACGGGAGTCCAACCACACGGACGACGCGGCTCTGCTGGAGATTTTAAAGGTGAACAATAAAAGATAAAGAGAAACTGAGAAGGCGATCTGAGGCAGAGAACAGAGGTGCGTTTTTCTGCTCTTTGGATCATAATTATTTATAGAAAGGGGGGGGGGGGGAAGCACACAAGTACAAGCCAAGAGCCCAGCATCTGCACATCGTGGTTTACGTAATGTAAATGTGATTTAATGGAGGTCAAGGTACTTATTAGAAGTGAGGAGTTTCCTTTAAAAGGTGGTGGGGTTAGTGAGTCAGCCTGAGAGGGCATTTCCTTTGTCAATGGGGGCAGGGTTAATTGCTCATTCTTAGTGAGCTGGTGTTCTTTAACAGGGGTTGGGGGGTTAGTTGGGGATAGGCAGGCCAAATGCATAGGGAGGGAGAGCATGAGCACAGCACATGGAGATGGGCAGCAAACAGAAAGGGGGTGGGGGTGCAGGAAGGGGGAGGGGTACGCTTAGCGATGTGCTGCAATAGGGCCTGTTGTCCAGATGAGAAAAAAAAAAACTTTTCAGAAACAAATTTGAAAGACGACATACTAAGCATCCGAATGGCAGGATCCGAAGGTTGTGTGTTATCCACAAGCAGAACTTCAGCAAACCTTTAAATTAGTCTTCTCCATTCTGTAAAATCGACACAGACACTAACTGTGCTAACTATAGCTCGTATGACATGTCTGCCAGATGTGGGATCAAAGAGAACAGGACAAGTGAACAGATGAGGAGGCCAGTCGCGCTGCCAACATGCTCCGTACGCACTCCTCCCAAAGCACTATGCCTCTGTGATGTCCGGCTTCGATCCTACAAGCTAAACCTCATCTGAGGCACCAGTTCTCAGCTTCAGGGAGACTGAAAGGATGAATGACTGTTCCTGCTAAATTGAGAAAACTATACAGAAGCTAAGAAGTACTGCCACCCATACTAGCTTGACTTACTCTAACCTGCCCTACGCTAGCTTGATCCATGCTAACCTGCCCTACGCTAGGTGATCCATGCTAACCTGCCCTATGCTAATTCAATACATGCTAACCTGCCCTATGCTAATTCGATACATGCTAACCTGCCTTATGCTAGCTTGATCCATGCTAAACTGCCCTATGCTAACTCGAGCCATGCTAACCTGCCCTATGCTAGCTTCACCCACATTTTCTTGACCCCAGCTCTGACTCAACAATATACCTGCTGGACACTGAGAAGACAATGGAGTAAGCAGGAGAGACGTCCAGACCACCTCCACAACAACAACAACGTCAATGACACTGGTGACAGCACTAACAATGACCAACAACAACAGCAACAACTAAACAGAAAAAAAGACTTAATTTAGTAAAACAGGTAATGGGGGCAAAAACAGAGACAGGTGACGATGGAAAGGCAAAGCTGTGTAGACCTTCATGGGAAGGGGGGGTAGATGGGGTGAGGCCAGAGCAGGCTGCTGGAAGAGGCCACGGCACAGCCTTACCTGGCCCGGTCGCTGCTAGCGGGGGTAGCAGGGGACGGGGTGGCAGAGAGCTCATCCGGCTGCTCAGGGATGAGCGAGTCGGTGGGCGGAGCAGGAGTCTGGGCCCCCGGAGGGGTGGAGGACGCCTTGCGTGCTGAGGATGAGCCCCTGCGTGACACCCAAGACGTGTCCATCACCCGGACGCCCATGCTACAGCAAGACAGGGAGACACATGGGGCCAGTCAGGTTACGGGAGGGTAGGGGGGTAGGCTCGGAGCACTAGGGTGTAAGCCCCCACCCCCATTACTGCTTCTCTCTCATGGACACCTCCATTAGCTTAGCTTCGCTTGGAACTTCTTAATTGGCGCCACATATTAAAATGTGGTTATATGCATTGGTGCCAGCGCTAACAAGGACAAACAGGCAAGTACTCCATAAACGGCAAGAAAACCTGGTCTGTTGTCTACATCCAGAGGCTGGATATGCATTTACCAGCTCTCACAACCGGAGACAGGGGTCTATGACTGACAAGGCAGGGCGCTGCCTTTGTGTCGGTACATCTCCACAACCACCTCCTGCATGATAATCTCATGTGAGCTCAGACAGCCAGGCCACCATAGGGCAGGCAGGGATTTGCTCTGCATTCTTAATAGCCGTCCTGGTGTTTTTCAGGTGACTGGAGATGATGGAGGAATCAGCAGGTGAGATTCAGCACTGCAGAAGGGGGGAGGAGGCACATGAAATGGGACAGCCCCCCCCCCCCCCCGTTGAGGTGTCTTACTGTACATGCGGTTGGGGAGCATCATTAAGAGTACTGTACACAGAGAGAAGAGGGTGAGAGAGAGCCAAAGAGGAGGAAAAAGAAAGAAAACATACGGTACCTTTGTATTTTCCTAATGCTGCATTAGTAGGACAGAAACATCAAGGGTGAAGATCAACGAGACTGCAAGTACATCTTTGCTCTATGTTCCCACGCTACACAGCAATAGCAGCGGCTGCCTTGAGGACAGGCTTTGAGCCAAGATGGCGGAGCATGACAGCAGGGATGGGGCGGGGGGGAGGGCTGTGTAAAATGAAACTTGTGCTGGAAGGAGAGAGGACAGAGGTCCTGGGGGCAACCATGATGCCGTCCCGGAGGAGCTTCTTGCACCTTCCCCTGCCAGAATCCAATTAGTGCTCCAATTATAGCAATTAGGACAGCATTCCCCAACAGACAAGAAAAAACCTTAAAATAAAACCACAGTCGGGGAGGATTGACTCCCTGCAGCACACAGTTCATCTGTCATCTGGGAAGATGAAGCCTAGCAAACCATATTTGGCCATTTGAAAAATAAGAGTTAGTACTCTGACTATTTTACTCTGTCAAATGTGGGACTCCTACACCGAGAGATGCCACCACGATAGTGGCTGTGTCGTCACACTGCAGCCTGCAGCTGGATGTCATTTGGATCTAACTTCACTTGGAAACTACTCTCTATTAAAAAGTCTAAAAAAGGCTCGAAGATGCCAGGACGACCTGCACATGCTTGTCTGGTGTCCAATTCCACTGATGGTTTTTCTGCTGCACTGTCATTGAAAGGAGCAATAGGTTGTGCAAGGGGCTAGGAACTGGATGGAGTGAACACAAGGCTACAAAGATAAAACCCCAGAAAAGTTCATCAGGAACATGTTAGAGCAATTATCTTGACTGCAGTCATACGAGATGCACTGTAAACCAAAGGTAACTGGGGATGTAAAGAAGCCAAGCAAGCAAACATATGGCCCGATAGGTATTCAATTTCCTCCCAATAATCTCTGTACAACATAAAAGCATCTGTGCAGAGCTTGCCTTTGGTATTCAGTGGTTGAAGGGCTAAGGACTTGTTTGCTGTCCTGGGCTGGCACATCCTTACAAGCAAAGCAAGCAGTCTGTGCCAAGGCTGCTCCACCCCAAAACAGCAGGTTATGAGAATCAAATAAAGAAAATGAAACATGGTCTTCATGGAGTCCTTCGTGTTCCCCTCTCCCCTCACCACAACCATCCCTGATGGATTCCTAGGGCAGGTAATTCTGTTTCTAAGATTTCAGAGACAATCAACTTAAACGCCTCAAGAAGGTGCCATACAGAAAAGCAGACTGGTTAATGTTTGACTGTTGGTTTGTGGCACATGGATGATGGCTGGATGGTGGAGGATTGGATTGGCGTAAAGATTCTTACCCATCTTTCTTGTAAAACTCCAGCATCATGTTGTCAGTGGCGACACTGAGGGGGCGTCGGCCTTGGTCGTGCTTGCGATCAGAGTGGTCCATGTCAGGCGAGGGCATGGAGCTGTAGTTGGCATTGTGGTTGGTGTGGATGGGGCTGCCATAATTGCCTGTCACGTTGAACTCAATCTCTGGGTAAGGAAGAAGAAGAGTGAACCACAAAAATGGTTTTTAAATGGCAAACAACAATAATGTCAATAATGTCGGTCACTGATCAAGTGCAATGAGGTTGAGTTGTATTGAACTGAAGAACATATCTACAGAATGTATACAAAATCTATCCTAGCTAAAATGATTTTTACTTTTACATTTACTAGGGGCATCAGTAAGTTGCGTAAACGATTCATTGTCATCATGGTACAGTGACAGGAGATGCTTTGTTGATGTCCTTTCCAAAGGCAGCAGCATTGAGGCCGAGTGGCAGGACAATTGATTCCAAACAGCCACGACTTAGGTCTCGCTCACCTCCAGGGAAGAACCAATCAGCATGCTGGATGATGGGCTCGATGATGCCCACGATCTGCAGGGACACCGTGGTCATCATCTCTGTGATGTTCCTGTGGGGGTTAATACAATGTTATTTAGATGTTATTGCAGTATCATTATGACTATTAACCCCTGCCTAAACACCAGAAATAATACTATTTCCTAATCCTAATTTCAAGCATGCTCTGTTTAAGGGTTTACTATGCTATTTGAAAGAACAGCAATCTTCTTTCAAACTAGGAACTACCTGTGTTTATTTGAAAAAGTCTCCTGTGAAATATAGCGTAAATGGGGTTCTACACCAGTTTGTGGTCAGAAGTGGCTATATACTGTCCTTCCCTAAAACCTCATCAAACTGACTGATCGGATTGGGATGTGCAAAGAAAACATGCAAAAATCATGGGCAGAGCATCTTTACATGGAAGAAACCACATGGCCTGCATTCAACCAATGGGGGCCTGTCAGTGCCCCCCGCCTTTGCAGAGCCCCGCTGGATCTTACCCCTCAGCATGCGTCCACAGCAGGTTGGGTCCCAGCACGATGGCCATGTTCCCTGCTGTCATTTTATTCACATCCTGGTACTCATTCAGCTTGGCTAAGAATTTTATCAGGTATCTATCGTGACAAGACAAAAAATCCATGAGATGCCAGTTTCCCAGGATAATAGGAATAAATAGCAGAGACCATGTAACTGACCCGAGAAGACGTCAGTAGCTGGTGTCCTTGCTCTTTGTGCTTAGCTCTGTGCTGGGCCTGTGCCACCGCTACTCCACAGCCCAAGGCTCGTACTGTACTTTATACCAACATGGTAGATCAAATTGGGACACATGTGCACCACACCAGAGTGGGCAGAACTATTTTGAGAGGACTGCTATTGGGTGGGAAATCCATTAGCTCCTCAGGAGGAAATATCCATCCATCTATTCAGTCATCGTCTGACTGCTTCTGCAAGGGCGTTAGCTTAGCTTCAGCATTAGCAGGGAGTGAATCAGCCCCAAATCCCCTGCTCCCCCAAAACATACACGGTACTCTCACAATATCGGTAGGGACATGGCTGTACTGTCCATACCCAAATCTATGCCCTTGTGCTAATACCAGACATGGTCGTGGGAAGGTGGCGTTGGAGCCTATCCCATGCAGTATAGGGTAAACCCTGAACAGATGCCGAACCATCAATGGTACGCGCTCAGGCTAATTGAGAGAGCTAATTCAATTAACTGTATGTTTTTTGATTGTGGCAGGAAACCTAAGTACCTGGAGAAAACCTGCACAACGTAGCAAAAGCATGCAAACTGCACACATAGAGGGATAATATACCTGCACACGCAGGCTAAGGTTAGGAATTCAAACCCAGGCAGAGTGAGACAGCAGATTTACCCACTGAGAAGAAAAAAATCACAGCAAACCCGTTCTGTGGGGCTCATGTTTAAACACTCAGTCATTCCTACTGAGCAAATGTAGTGCAGTTCAGAGCTTTCCTGGACTAAATATAATGGAGGTGTTGGGGAACATGGTCCGTGTTGCAGAGGAAGGAGCAGCTGGCTTGTCACAGAGCTGAGGTAGGTAGGTCGATAAGGATACCTTCCCTGATCCCAACCCAAACCCGAGAAGGAGCAATCCTGATACAGACAGGACTAAGAACACAGCGGTCCAGCCCTTCACCATGATGGGTCTTCCGCTGGTCTGGAGGTGGACAGTTTTGCTGTTGTTTTGAGGACAGAGAGGATTCCCAACTAATGCTGGAATATTTTCTCGACACCATTTCTGAGTGATTCATTTTTGAAGTCGGATCCCCTTTTCAAAGAGGTCACAGCGAATTGCAAAGTTCTCGATGCTACTGACAAACTTTCTGTGGCAGAAGGTCATGAATGGGGATGGAGAGAGTGGCGGTTCACCTGAAGTTGTTGCTGTTGGCTTTGGGAAGCTTCTCGCAGGCGGTGAGCAGAGCTTGGAGCCTCTTGTCTTGATCTTGAATGCTGTTGGGCAGAAAAACAATCTTAGGAAAATAAAGCCAGGCTCCTCATCATGGAGACAGATGGTGCCTATATTCACTTGGAGAACTAGGCTACAATTTCGTGTTGGAACTGCGCGCTTCAGTCAGTGGGGTTGAGGTAAGCTCTCTTTGCAAAACCCTATGTACACTTTGGTGAATGAAACAATAGATTAGACTGCCCTGGCTTTCAGTCCATTGTTCACTTGTTTTCCTCTTACTTGGAAGCTTGAATCCATTCCTCATAGAGGTCAAAGGTCATGAGTGGTTCTGGAAGTTCTCGCAGGTAGGACTTCAGCGCTCCTGTGAGTGTAAGAGAGAAAGGCTAATGGCACACAAGTGCATGGCTTTATATGCCTGAACATACGTGTCCATGCCTATGCATTAGATACTGCATATGTGTTGCTGCATAGCCAACAGACACCAACTTTGAAGCACACATTCTGGAATCCAAAGGGGTCCGTCTTTAATTAGTGTGTGGAAAATTAATTTTTTGGCCCGTGAGCACACTGGGACCGTAAAAGTATTTTCCTGCGGTCCAGCCGTATTCTGGCATGGCTGCTTTGAGGCCAGTTGGCAGGGAGGAGTTTATACAGAGGGGCGGGACACGGCTAACGAGGACGGGCATCACAGCTCTTATAATCGCACTGGGGCACCCTGTGGGCTTTCCGCTTCCACATACATTCTAATGCCCCAGAAGGACATTAAAGCGGGGAATGGGATAGCATAGCGGCTAACGACTCCACGGGATGCCAATTCCAGGACGAGCTTTATGGCTGTTAGCATGGGAGACACACTTCACCTCAACCGGTGGACGGGAATATCCTGAATATATAAACAGGCACCAGGTTAGTCTACACATAGAAAAGAAGGTGTTTCATCAGCACAGCCTCAGGTGAACGACAGACCCACATCCTGCCTGTGGTAGTATTATTTTTTACTTTCAACAGCTGTCTGATTTCAGGGGCTCGGGCAACAGTGCACTTTTTGGTTTCTGTCCACTCTTGGTGTCCGCTTTGCACCTTACTGTCCCTATATGTTCCCAGCAGCGCTCACAGGACAGACCCAGTATGGAACCTGATTAGGGATCTGACAGCATTTCAAACAGAAGGAGCCCAACGGAGAGAATGAATCTGACGTTTCACTAGCAGAAACCGGACAGTATTCCTGTTACAAGTACCTGCTGAACGAGGGCTGCACATCACCATGGTGATGACATGGTGGTGGTTGGGGGGGGGGGCGTGCCTCCTACCTGCAATGGCATGGGGGTCAGCGGAGTATTCCTGCACGTCCAACACCCCACAGTCCAGGGACGCCTTCAGCTTCTTTAGCTTGGAGGCTGATGGAGCCACTCTGAACAAGCCCTGCCCACACAGGAAGTAGGAAGTCAGCGCGACCTCTCTGACAGGTCATATGACCTATCTCTCCATTCATTGGACAGAAAGCGACGTATCATATAGCTTCTACAACAACCCCAGATTATTATTAAATAACCTCCTTTACAACTACTGCGACCACAGTGTGAAGCAATTTTCCAGTCAGTTTCCTTAATTTGTAGTTCATTTGCATTTCATTCCAACCCTTAATCTTTGAGCAAATTAAAAACTTCTAGGTAATTTGCTTTACTGTTACTTAAAAAGGAGTGTGGATTGTTCATGGGGTGTTCACACACTCTGAAACAAAGAGCGATTCTTGGGAGGGGGGTATTTCGGGGGGTGGAAGTGACCGTACCTCCTCCTGCAGGCCACACTCCAGAAGCATGGTGACGCAGGCCTCGATGGGGAAGGCGATCTCACGTCCACTGATGGTCAGATGCTCTTCCAGGGGCTTCCCGTAACACGGCTTCTCCACCCACGCCTCTGCGGCGGGACACAGATACGCATGCACACGGGTACCGGATTGAGACAGGAGGCCCGAGCAGCGAGCGGGGGGAGGAGGACTCACCCTGATGAGCTTTGATCTGCGGCAGGACGCTCTGAAGCAGCTCCAGTGACTTCCTGTGGTACTCAGCCTGGATCTCTATTAGCTGCAAGCAGAGGCCTGGACTTCAGCACAGGAATGGCAATTCACCAGGGAACACACCAGGGGGCGCTGTCTCCAGAGAGGTACTTACAGTCTGAAAGTAGTTTGCATAGTCGATTTCTTTGGCCACAAAGCTGTACATGTCTGCTGATAGCTGATCCTAGAGGGAATTAGAAAAAAACAGAAAATGTTAGGCACTTTTAGTAGTTGCTCTTTTCAAAAGAGACTGTGGGGATATTTTGGGGAAGTTTATTTTAAATCAGCGGCGACGGCTGACAGGAGACAGAGTAAAGCGGTGACCCGCCGAGGCCCCGGGGACCCGTCTCCCTCACGCGGATTGTTCACCATGTCAGCTCTGTTTCGAATGCGGAGCTTTGTGCAGGAGAAACAGGCGGCGTGTGTCCGTGTACAAGCGCATGTGTGTGCGCGTGCGTGAGGGAGCAAATGAGCCAATGAGAGAGGGGCCGACCCTGCAGATCTCCATGCGATTGGCAGTCTCCTCCATCTCCTCCCTGAGGGCGTCGGCTTTGGCCCCCGCCGGCTGCTGGTTGCTGGACACACCTGAGGACTTGGAAGACTGCTGCCACCTGGAAAGGGGATGTGGAGGGTCAGGTGACATACTGAGACACGCAGACACACGAGCATGCACAGACATCCGAAAATGCACAGGCAAACAAGCATGCACAGACACATGGGCATGCACAGACACATGAGCATGCACAGACACATGGGCATGCACAGACACATGAGCATGCACAGACACATGGGCATGCACAGACACATGGGCATGCACAGACACATGAACATGCACAGACACATGGGCATGCACAGACACATGGCTCTAAGAACAATATCCCCAATGTCATCATTCTGCCTTGGTCACCCCCGCTATCACACGCTCCTCTGCATCACTTTCCTTCTCTCATTCCCTCCTTCTTGCTCCCATATCACAAACGTTCCTCTGTTTGTAGCCTTTAATGCAATGTTTCTCAACCCAGTTTCCTGGGACCTTCCAGACAAGCCACATTTTAACTAGAACCAGTTACCTGGTACAGGTGTGCTGGGAGGGAGCAAAAATGTGGCCTCTCTGGGGGTTCCCAGTGACTGTGTTCACAGGCACTGGGAAAACAGGTTCATGTGTTGGGACCCGGGTTACACACAGAGAGGCCCAGTAATTTTGGGAGGGACAGGGGTTGTAAAATGTAGCAGAAGGATCCACCCTCACATCCAGACAGGAAAATTAATCAGCCAGAACAGCTACGAGACTGGTGACATTTGTTAGAATAGACGCAAATCTAATGAGGGGTGCAGGGCTGAGACCATGAGAACGCCACGAGGTTGGTGGAGGGAGCCAATGACCAATTAGGGGTGGGGTTCATTTATAATCTGATTTGCTGAGTTAGGGACTGTGTAAAAACTTCCCCTGAAGAGTGTGGCATACACTTTTTAATAATAATAATCATCATAAGTGTAATTATTTTCTCCAGAACACCTGGTGGGGGTCCAGGCTGGAGTGAATCCTCATTACAAAGGATTCATCAGGTCAGCATAATTTGTGATACACCATCTTGTCTCCATTTTACACCAAACCTCAACACATGTTTGGGACAGCTTGTGTCCTTGGCAACCAACTCAGCAGACATCTGGACAGCTTGCTGCCGCTACCCCTGCTCAGTGCGTCCTGCTCGTGGGGACAGTAACTCTGCGTCTGTCCTGCAATTTCAGCTTGGGCTCAGGTCCAGCATGTTATTTGTCACTCCCTCTGCTGTCTCTGGGTAACTCAAGTGCAACAGAACCTTGTAGATGGTCAGAAATCTGGGGAAGGGGGGACCATTTTATAGGAGGTATAGTCGTTCCGGTGTCCTATTCCCTTGCTGATTGATTGATTGCTTTTGGACTGTTTTGGGTTGACTCTGACTGTGGGAAAGGGGACAGCTTGCCAATGGGGCGTACCGCGTACGGGCCGAGTCCATATCTAGCACCAGCTTCGCTAGATGCTTCCGCTGCTTCTGGATGTTGGGGATCTCCACCTGTGGGAAAGGCAACAGAAAGTGTACAGAACTGCCCTGAACCCCACCAGGAAACAGTGCCACCTTCCACCCTCCCAGTTAGCCCACATCCACCCAGATGGCCCTGTGTAACCTCAGCAAGCCAGTTAGTGCAATCAGGGTCAGCTGGCTTTCATTTCCATGAGGTGTCTGAAGACTTGGGTAATCAATCACCATGGCAATGCAAAAAAATCACCCAGAATTCAACAGTGTGCCTCTTTGTCCACCCCCCATGGCTGACAATGTGTCTTATTATGTTACTAAGGGCTCCTGTCCAAGTCCCTGGGACAGCCTACCTCGGCGAGTACATAGAGGGGCTCGATGACGTCCCGCTCCATCTGGAATTCGAACAGAATGAGCTCCTGGGCCAGCCTGTCCTCCGTCTCTCCACACAGCTTCAACATCTTCCTGCAATGGGGGAAGGAGAGAGGGGGAGGTGCAGGAATAAAGCCAATCACATCTGAGCAAGGCCAGGCAACAGCAAATCAGAAGAGCCCATGGGAATGTTCCAGTCCACTGCATCATAATTCAGTAGAACATTAGTAGCCAACCAGGACACAACTGATCCAAACAGCAGTATGAGGAATGCAGATCTGAGAGTGTTTATGCCGAGTTTTAATGCGCGTAACCCTCCCAAATATAAAGGACACATGGAGGCAGGAGATGAAGAAGAACGTCAGCTGGCGATGTTACGCAAGCGCGCCGAGAATGAGGAACAGAACATGATGGCTTTCTGGGGGGGGGGGGGCAACATGCATTTAGAGGTGCGTGACTGAGCATGGTGGTGCGTGCTTACAAGCCTGATGTGTGGGATGGCAGGAGTGTGCATGTATGTCTGTGTGTGTGTGTGCGTGCGTGCGTTTAGTTTTTAAAAACCTTTTATTTTGACGTTGTGGGGACCATGTTTAGGTCCCCACAAAGATCTGTGAATGCAATCAAAAAACTAAAAATGCCAAAGTCTCCTATATTGTTTGGTTACTTATGGTTAAGGTTGGGGCTGGGTAGGGGTTAAGGTCATTGTAGTTACTTATGGTTAAGGTTAGGGCTGGGTAGGGTTAAGGTCGTCATGTTGGGATTAGGGTTTTCCACATAGAAATGAATGGAGAGTCCTCACAAAGATATGAATACAAACGTATTTGTGTGTGTTGACTGGAGACGTGTGTTTCTGTTCACTTTTTGCTTATCTTTATGAGGACAACTTTTTAAAATACACACACATGTACACACTTATACACATCCTCACACTGTCATGCACACACATATACACACTTATACACATCCTCACACTGTCATGCACACACATATACACACTTATACACATCCTCACACTGTCATGCACACACATATACACACTTATACACATCCT
>JABJVO010000093.1:2107569-2121220 GCA_026770805.1 Boulengeromyrus knoepffleri
ACGCACCTTAACACACAGGAAGAACATCCTCTAATGGGTGGCTGGGTCGGGACGCACCTTAACACACAGGAAGAACACCCTCTAATGGGTGGCTGGGCTGGGACGCACCTTAACACACAGGAAGAACATCCTCTAATGGGTGGCTGGGTCGGGACGCACCTTAACACACAGGAAGAACATCCTCTAATGGGTGGCTGGGCCGGGACGCACCTTAACACACAGGAAGAACACCCTCTAATGGGTGGCTGGGTCGGGACGCACCTTAACACACAGGAAGAACATCCTCTAATGGGTGGCTGGGTCAGGACGCACCTTAACACACAGGAAGGGGTGTGGACAGGCTAGCAGGGTCATGCCGCAAAAGGTCTCACACCTTGTGTTTGGAAATAGCACCGGTCTCCCCTTCCTTACCCATCACCTCGGCGGTGCGACATGATCCCGGCGATCCGGCAGCGTTCCTAAAACACGGATCGGGTGTCGGACTTGTGTAGGGTAAGAACCGGCAGGCAGTGTGTTGGTGTTACCGTGACTCCGGGGAACGCTCCCCAGTCCGGATCAGAACATTCCGGGTTTGAAGTACTGACAGCCTGCAGCCATGGTGCCCCATCCCCCTGCCCCCTGACCACAGTCCCCCCAAAAAGTCCTGGCTTTCCCATTAACGCCCCCCCGGCGTGAGGAGTAGCTCGGCCCATTCCAGCCCAAGTAGGAATGTGGATCCCGCTCTGCTGAGGTGCCAGATCTGCCCGTGGGGTCCCAGGCTGGGGGCGGGGGGGCTAGCAGCCAGTTCAAGGGCACTCCCAGGGGCCCTTGGTTGGGGGCACATCTGCACGGGAGCGGATGTAAGCCAGGGACTTCAGGGGGGCTGCCATGAGCCAGGCTGCACATGCATGCAGACGCACACACACACACACACACACACAATACAGAAACGCACTTCCTGCTCAGTCTGAAATGACATCTGCTTTTGGGAATCTCTGCTATTGTCTGCCCAGTTTTTTAACACACACTCAGATAGAGGAAACCACACTCACATGCCCGCCCCCTCACCCCCACACGCAGATTTAATGTGCACCCGTCACGCTAATCCCCTCCCAGGGTGGCCCAGGTGACACGCCCCCTCGGCCACAGACCCTGTGCCACCGCCCACTCTGAGCGAGGCCCACCCTGAGCGGGAGGCCGGCACGCCAGTTCTGGGGAATTCCTGGGGGTCACAGGTCAACAAAGGCTGGGCCAGGCTCTGTTTGGCATGTGAGTCACCACCATCCATACACGCAGACATGGGGGGTGACTGGCCTGGGGTGCGCCAAGGCGGCAGGGAACATGCCGGTGGTGTCGATCGCCGTGTGAGGGCCGCATTTACAGCCACGCCTGAGGGTAGCCGCTCACTCCAGCGTGAAATAAACACTATAGGGCGTTTCCTCAACGGCCATGGCAGCGATGCCACATTCTATTCCACCAGGAGGGTATTGTACGCTCCATATCTTACCTTTATCTCTGCCAAGCCCCGTACCACAATTCCAGCCGAAGCTTCAGACCCTAATATGTGTGGAATTGTTATGTGCTAGCAAGCTATGCTAATACCAGTCAAAATACATCATAGAGATGAATATGCCAGCATGAGCCAGTGCTCACATGCTATGCTAATGTCAGTCAGAGCACATCATAGAGATGAATATCCTGGCATGACCCAGTGCTAACAGGCTACGCTAATGTCGATCAAACCACATCATAGAGATGAATATCCTGGCATGACCCAGTGCTAACAGGCTACGCTAATGTCGATCAAACCACATCATAGAGATGAATATCCTGGCATGACCCAGTGCTAACAGGCTACGCTAATGTCGATCAAAGCACATCCTACAGATGAATATGTCGGCATGCTAGGCAACATCACATTCTCTCTGTTTTTGTGTGCGTACATCAGTTTCCTCCAGCAGTCCAAACACATGGGGGTAGCTGAAATGGTGTCGTTAAATTGTCCATCGTGTGTGATAGCGAGCCCTTTGATGGCCTGCCTTCTGGGATCTTCCTCTGCCTGATGCCTTGTGTTTGCTGGCCTAAGCTCCAGGCTCATGGAGCACGGATGGATGTTTTTAATGCACTGCTGATCACACGCAAAATGTGGACACTGTGTATGTCAGAGTACACCGGGAATTACTCGCAGGGCGTAGGGGGAGTTGACACCGCAGCATGTTTCCTGCGGAGCTACTCTCAGGTAAACACTGGTCTTACTGCAGCAACCCCCCCCCCCCCATACCTGTGTCCCCATGTGTCTCCCCACCCCCAGCTGCGATGCTGACTGTCCACTGTAGCTTCAAAGCCCAACTAAGTCTGGAAGAACCCCCAGCTGAGCTGCTGCAACGTAAAACAGGGCAAACGGCAGCTTTGTGCTGGTTACTGTAGCGATTTGTGTGATGAGTCAATAACTACCCCCCCCCCCTTCCCCCCACGGCGCGGTGCACCCTGGTCGCCATGAGAGATCCCCGTCAGGCCTCTTAGCTGCTTTGGCTCCCTGCTCCCAAAGCATTTCTATTTTAACACACAAGCCATTTTTTAAAGAGGCCCTAAATTAAGAAGCCAGAAATAAACAAGTCAGGCTGGGAAATAGAGAGTTACAGCAGGCAGAGGGATGCCATCTGCATCTGCAAGTGTGCCAGTGCATCTGCATTTGCGTGTATCTGCGAGTGTGCCAGTGCATCTGCATTTGCGTGCATCTGCGAGTGTGCCAGTGCATCTGCATTTGCGTGCATCTGCGAGTGTGCCGATGCATCTGCGTTTGCGTGTATCTGCGAGTGTGCCAGTGCATCTGTGTTTGCGTGTATCTGCGAGTGTGCCAGTGCATCTGCGTTTGCGTGTATCTGCGAGTGTGCCAGTGCATCTGCATTTGCGTGTATCTGTGAGTGTGCCAGTGCATCTGTGTTTGCGTGCATCTGCGAGTGTGCCGATGTATCTGCGTTTGCGTGCATTTGCGAGTGAACTGATGCATCTGTGTTTGCATGTGTGCTTGTGAGTTTGCTGATGCATCTGTGTTTGCATGTGTGCTTGTGAGTTTGCTGATGCATCTGTGTTTGCACATGTTTGCAAGTGTGCTGATGCCTCTGCGTTTGAGTGTGTGTTTGTGAATGTGCTGAACTCCATCATGCTTCAGTAAGGACATCTTGCAGTGAGCAAACCTTAAACATGAATTAAAATGAACATCTTAAACAAGAAGACCATCTAGAAAAAAATCAAACCAAGATCATAAGCTTGGAAAGGCACCTGCTGAAGACCAGGACAAACCAAAGCAGCATCCTTGACCCAAACGTGACTCCCATAATGCACCACTCCAGCTCTCACCCCCATGAGCTGTGGAATGACGCCACCCCCACTCGTCAGGGGCCGGCTCATCCTTTCGGGTTCCACTTCCCACTGTTTAAAAGGAGCCCAAAATAATGTCCTGGATCTTTTTCTTTAACAGAAATAAAAAGAAAAATATTCCTGGATCTCAGCCACCCTGAATTCTCTTTAAAATGTTGCCGTCTTGTATGAAATATCACCAAACAAAAATGGAGGCAGAGTGCAGCCGGTGCTGCCGTGTTTGTGGGAGGGATGCGTGCTGGGGGCTCGGACCTCAGCCATGTTCCGGGCCTCGTCTTCTGCACTACGCCCCCCTTATCCTACTGGCAGGCTTGAAGGGAGAGTTTGGCTCACACTGCCGTGGGGGGGGGGTCGGTGGGGGCCACGGGACTGCGTCACGAGAAAACATCTGGCCAGGGGTTACATAAGCATGAAAAGGCACCAGGAGTAAAGGTGTCCGTGCGACAGATGGACGGATGAAAAACGGAAAAGTGTGTCTGGTGCCCCACCCCCCCCAAATGAAGGGGAGGGTCTATCTAAAAAAAGACCAGGCTACTATGCTGCCAAAACTGCTTCCGCACGCATTCCAGAAGGCACCGTGGTGACAGCGAGGGCCCTGCCCGATGCGAGCTCCGCTTCACCAGAGATTACCTTTCTCTCGGTTACTCACTGTGATGGTGCATCTACAGCTGGTGACCTGTGACCTGGAAGTACCTGAGTGACCTGCAGGGGGCGCCCATGCCGAGATGCCCCTGTTTAAACAGTGTTTTTTTGTGATCTAGAACTTGCATGTATGACTCCGTAGGGCCTCCACTGGCACGAGGAACCCCACACATGCCGCAGACAAAAGCAGCTGAGAACAATCTGCGGCTGCTAAGTTCCTGCAGTTCCCCTAAAGTGAAGCAGCTCTTCCTCTTGAAGGGCAAACACAGATATCTCGCCTTCACTTGAACCACTCAATGGGTGTAACTGAGGTTACACACCATCAGGCTCTGACTGAAATCTGACAGGGGGGAGGGGCACCTGTGGTCTGAACGTACATGCAAGGGCAGGTCTGGTGGGGTCACCAAGACCCCTCTGTTCATCCTGGCCACCCCACCCCACAACCCCCCCCCCCAGTGCTCTGTGTGTTCTCCAATTCCCATGGATACACCATCTCACTGAGGTACGGTCGGATCATTGGCACTGAGCGGCCCGGAGTGTGTGTGGGTGAGAGCAAATGTGTGTTTGTGACGGCTCTGTGACAGCCATTAGGCAAGGGGTAGAGAGAGAGAGAAAGAGAGAGAAGGAAGGGGGAGAGAGAGGGAGAGAAAGAGAAGGTGAGAGAGTGGTTGAGAGAGAGAAAAAGTGAGACAGAAAGAAAGAGAGAGGGAGGGAGAGAGAGAGAGGCGAGAAATCAGGTTACCAAAACAAGGGGAGCCCACAAGAAAGTAAGGTTAGGTTTAGGGTTAGGTTTAGGGTTAGGGTTAGGTCAGAGCATTGTTAAAACATGATAGAGGAGTTAGAAGGGCCTGCCTCTCTCTCTGTCACACACACGTACACACACACACATACAGGTACACACACACACATACAGGTACACACACACATACAGGCACACGCACACAGACACACACACAAACACATACAGGTACACACACCCATAGAGGCACACACACATTCGCACACACACACATATATATACACACACACACACACACACACACACACAAAGGCACATCCAGCGACTGCTTGTGAACACAGGTTACATCACAAATGGAGAAGGCGACTGATGAATGAGCAGCAAAGCTCTGGACTGCTCTGCTCTGGAATTCTGTGGTTCAAGATCCCGACCTCTTCCAGAACACTACCATGACGTTCTGTGCCATGCATACGACACACAATCGGATGCACATTCTCATGATCGATCTCCTCCTGCAGTTAGCCACGGCCTTAGAAGACCACAGCCGGTGGAATCAGGCCACCAGACCCAGTACCCTAATGCCTGACCCAGTAACTGTGGTCCAGGTAAATCCTGTCCTGCCTGGAGAGCTATAGCTAGACAGCCATTTCTCAGATAATACAAGGAAGGAATAGGGCAAGGTGATATATGCTGTCTAGATGTTCCTGCTGTACTTGCCAATGGGATTGGCTGACTTGTGTCTGAAGGACGGCCCACGAAGGCAACCAGATATAGCCTCAGCATCTCAGACGGCTGCCATTGGCTCCATGCCACCCTCACTCCTGGCGGCACCGCCCTCGATCCCTGTGTTCTCCACCGGGTCTGTTTACTTTTAGCTGTTCAGGTGACACTTTTTAAAGCTATTTATAACAAAGCGCTTATGGAGACTGATTCCAGTTTAGACTCTCGCTCAAGTCGGCAGCCTTCAGCCAAAGTGGTGACATCTTTGTGGAAAGTGCTAGTAAGTGATGGCGACCTACCATGACCACGTCCAGCCCAACATCACACACAAAAGCGTGGGGGGTTTATATTGTGTGTGGGGCATTTTCTGCTCAGTGGGTAACATCAAGGTGAACACGCAAAGATGGAGACAGATAGGCGGACGGTGGTGCGGCCCTGTTCTTCAGAGTGCTGGTGTAACTTCCTCTGCCACATGGGGCATTATTCACACAGGGCAGAGCAAAAGGACTTCCTGTAGGCAACTTACAGCCTGACCCATGTGACAGGAAGTGGGACAGGAAGTTGAGGGGATGCTTGTAAGAGGAGCTTCACAGCTAAAGAGCTTCCCAGAGTCAGGGGTACCTCTGAGGTGTCCCCAGTTCCAGCTCCACACCCCCTTGTTGTGAATCGCTTTTGCATCTGTGCTAGTTGAGTGACAGAACGCAAACACTTTCAGAGCCGGCCAGCCCAGCACCCCGCCCCAGGCAGCAGGCTCACCTTCCACCCAGAGGTCCCCGGATCCCAGCCCCAGACTTATATAATGAGAAATGGGACAGGCAGCTGGGCGGCCAGCTCACCGCGCTGCTCCCTGGTGCTGACATACTCTGACTCATCCAATCAAACATCTGCCAGATCTGGGCATCTTGTTCATTCTCCATCGTGTTTTACCTCAATTTAAAAATAAAAACGACTGCTGACCTCAGGACATGGAGGGTTTGCCGCAGAAGAAGCCCCAAATGATGCCATCGGTGTAAATGAAGCTGTTTGAACTGAAACACAGGAGATGGCCAATGTTTTCAGAAGGAGATTGCTGTTGGTCAGGGAACGGAAACGTCACGCAAGCATAAACAATTTACAAAGGGGGTGCTTATGCCCCCCCGGCAACCCAGCTGGACACGAGCCCTGTATATAGGAACCTGCACTGGGCATTACCCAACACGGATGGCTGGCCTCCGTCCAGGAGGGGGCGCTGGTGAGACGTGAGACTCCAAAGGGCTGCAATTTGAATGGAGGTCTTGGGTCCCACATTCACCACATTCACATGGCCTCACGCAAGCAACCCAGGTCCGGTGCCTGATTCCCAGGCCAGAATGTCCTCATGAGGTAAATGCTGACCCACACTTAGTCCTTCTTCACTGGATTCGAAAATACAAAGGACAAAGGGAGTCCCAATGCACAAGTAGTAGAGTAGTGCACAAGGGGGAGACTGCCCCCCCCCTTAGGTAATGGACATGCAGAAAACCTTAGCAGGATCATGTTTTGTACTGTAATGGAATTAACTGGGAGAGCCTGGTTCTGGGAAATAGAACAAGATGGAACAGACCTTTTCAGGGGAGGCTGGGGAGACCATCCGCCTGCGTGGCTGAGCATCTTTAAACCACATTGGCCATAAACAGGCAAGGAAAACGCGGGTGGAGTTTCACAATGTCATCAAAAGCCATTAAAAGTGGCCGAAAAGGCCCTCCTGAGGCTCTGTGGACGGGTCTGGGGCACGAGGGGCTGCACAGCTTGCGATGAAATCAGTCACACTAGGAAAAGATCAGTTACCAGATGTCCTAATTGTGGTAAAGGTTCAGTTAAATGCTATAATCTAGGAGGCTGTATTTTCCAAATTCCCACTGTAAGCTACTTTCAGTGCTGGGGATTCGAACCCACCATCGTCGGATGGTGTAAATATTTCCAAACCCCACAAAAGAAGGACACATCCCTGGTTGCTCACCAAGACACATACCGCAGTGATGGGGGGGAGAGGGGGTTTATGATAAAGGGCGTCAGGACGGACACCTTTCTTTCATCAGCATCTGAAATAAAATACGTCAGTGTGATCTTCTGGGCAAATTTTAATGATTATGACTTAATTACACACCATAAAGCCTTAATTTCTATTCTAGCGACCTTGAGCGTCATGGGACCGCAATCCCCACATCAGCCCCTCCCCCAGCGGAAATGCGCGCACAGGAGACAGGAAATGAAGCAGGACATACCGTCCCTCTGCAGCGCTCACCCCCGGGGTGTGTCCCCCCCACTCACTGGTCAGATCCCGTGATCCAGACCATCATCCCTGTGCCTGGCCTGATCCCACAGAAGAAGAGGAACACACACACACACACACACACACAGGAAGTTGGTCTTCCTATCTAAATGGGGACCATCCATTCATTTCTATAGGAGAAACCCTAATCCCAATCACGACACCCTTAACCTCTACCCATCCCTAACCTTAACCATAAGTAACCAATGAAAATACAAGACTTTTGGCACTTTTACTTTTTTGATTGCATTCACAGATTTTTATAAAACTGAGGTTATCCAAATGGGGACCTCAAAAGATGTCCCCAAAAGTAAGGAAATTTCAGTTTTTACTGCACTTCGGGGATATTTTGGTCCCCAAATGTGATCTATGCAAACCCACACACACACTCACAAACACACACACACACACACACACACACACACACACACACACCACTGATCTCAAAAGCAATGGAACTCACCATGTTAACAAAGAAAAACCACACACACTGCAAATGTTACAATGCCACAAAATGTAACAGATGTGGCAGATTCATCAGTACATTCCAGTGTTTCTAGGGTTACCTGTCACATGTACAGATAAGTAACAAGTGTGAAATCTCTTAAAATGTAAACAAAATGGCATTGAGTTCCTGTCTAGCTGGACGGGTTATGAGTCTCCCTGGTCGTTGATGTGTGCTTTATGGGCCACAGGCTGCGGTCTGCTGTGTCTGTGAGGACTACCGGAGGAGAAAAAGCGATGGATGAAGGAAGTAGAACTGATGTAGGTACTTTCGCTGGACCAGACCTGAGATCCTGTCAGCAGTTTGCTGTGTCCATGCTCACCACAGAGACCCCCAGAAAGGCAGAGCAAGCTGGAGTTCAGTCTGAATCTGCCAGCCATGTGCACGCCCACACTGAGCTCTACCCAACACTGCATCCACATGCATGCCCACACTGCGCTCTACCCAACACTGCATCCACGTGCACGCCCACACTGCGCCCTACCCAACGCTGCATCCACGTGCATACCCACACTGCACTTTACCAAACGCTCCATCCACGTGCATGCCCACACTGCGCCCTACCCAACGCTGCATCCACGTGCATACCTACACTGCACTTTACCAAACGCTGCATCCACGTGCATGCCCACACTGCGCTCTACCCAACGCTGCATCCATGTGCACGCCCACACTGCACTCTACCCAACGCTGCATCCACGTGCACACCCACACTGTGCGCTACCCAACACTGCATCTACGTGCATGTCCACACTGCACTCTACCCAAAGCTGCATCCACGTGCACGCCCACACTGCACTCTACCCAACGCTGCATCCACGTGCATGCCCACACTGCGCTCTACCCAACGCTGCATCCACGTGCATGCCTACACTGCGCTCTACCCAACACTGCATCCACGTACATGCCCACACTGCGCTCTACCCAACACTGCATCCATGTGCACGCCCACATTGCACTCTACCCAAGGCTGCAACCAAGTCTCAATCCAAATCAAATGCAAAGTATCAGGAATGACCTGCTGTACGTTTTCAGACCAACACGAGGTCCAAAGTTCTCAAAGACACTCACTGGCTCCCACTGTCGACCTTTTTACTACACTCACAAGCAGATGACTAGTCATCCAGTCCCGTTCTGGGAAGGCCCCCACTGCAGGGGGGGAGATCACCTGACCTGGGGTCTGGTGTCCAGCTAAGCTCACTGTGTTGACCCCGCCTCACCCCCGAGAGCGGGCTGCGGGGAAACGTCATTGCAATGATCTAACAGCGCTTGCCTTGGATCTCCAAAGCCCACTCTGGAAGTCACACGGTGTGTGTGTTCACAGACATTACTCAGACAACGGCAGAAAAAGCCCAACTTCCCGCTGGAGTGACTCAAATCTGAGCTGGTCAAATATACAGCAGCAAGGTTACAGGGCCATTGGCAGCCCCAGTCTTATTATTACATAAATTACAGCAATGAGATCAGCTGTTTTTTGTGATTCTCTATAAATGGATACTGCCTCCTAGGGTAGGGGAGGCATAACTACAAGCCTCCCTTTGAAGAAAAATATACTCGAAACTGACCATGAAGGTTTGTGGGTCAGGATTCAGTGCCTCGATTGGAAGGTCACTGGTTCAAATCCTGTGACCGTATCTGCGCTGGCTCTTGGCTGACTCTGCGTTCTGTCCCCAAACTTTGGTCTAACTTGATGTTCGTGTGTCTCATGGGACAATAAGATGGGAGGCGAATGCTAAAGCAGGTTCCCGTGCAAAGGGCAAAAAATTATAACTAATAGCTAGATGGATGAATGGAAATAGCTGGACCTAAAAATGCTTAGTGTCTTGGAGCCTCACTGAATTTGCTCCAGTTTATACAGGAGGCAGAATCTCTTAATTATCATCCAGAGAGGCAGCAGCACAGGGCCGGATCGACCACAGCGATTGGGTAACACAGCTCACTTTTGGCATGTGGGGGGGGGAGGGGGAGGAGGCACAAACAGCCGTTTAGGGCATGACAGCTCAGCGACAGATGGCACCACGATGGGGACCGGCACAGCCCTGCAAGCCGCATGCTTCCCGCCGGGTGGACATCAGCAACCCGAGCGAGGGCTAGGGGGCGGGGCAGCAAGCGCTGATGTCACTTCCTGCTGAGCTGGCACCGCTCTACTATCCCGTGTGCCTGCAGAATCCTCAGAGTGTTACTGTGCCACTGGAGTCGAGGCTGTTCATGTTAAATTGGCCTTAAAAGAGCAATTTTTAAAGATTTTTTTTTGCATTTTTTTTGCATTATTTGCTATGTTTCTAGGAAAGCAGTAACAAGCTGGTAACAAGGTCACTGTAGATCTCAACTCATGAACAGCAGATTCAGAATCAGAACCAGAATTGTTTTATTCAACAATTGCAAGTACATGGAATTTGTTTTGGTGCCGGTGGTTTCAGTTCTGGATGAAGTTCAGAGTGAGATACACCAAATCATACCTGAGGGACACCAGACTCAGCTAACGATCCATCAAGGCTTTATTCATGCTGATGGTGGAACATAATCGAAATGACCAACATGAGGGATCCTGCTGTCCCACAGGGAGAGGCTCCATAACCTGTGACCCCATCACCAAGGTCCTCAGCATTCCAGCTGTCATTCCTGTGAAGCCATGTATAACCTTTGCGTCACACATACACACACAGTGAAGGGATAAGTGACACATAGGTATGACTCCCCCCCCAGGACCTCCTCAACAGCTTTTATTTCCATATATTTTCGCATTTTGCATGTTCAGTAATCTTCCATATTCGATCATTTGATGGTTTCCCCATAATAATCATTGTAGAATCCTGTTCCACTGTATTCCTAATGTATGTTTGCCTTTGTAATATTTTGTTTCTGCATGTGTTTTGCACAACATGAGCAAACTTAACTGAGGCCTCATTAGCCGTTGGGAGACCCTCCATTTCCGCCATGCACCGCTGGCCCCTTTGCTGCCCCAAGCTGGGGGTGTGGTGAGGCTCTGAAGGTCAAACACCTGAACATCAAGGTCATAATGGGCAGAGAGGTAGTGCCAGTAAAGGGCCTTACAACTGTGCGCAAAAATACCCCCAGCCTGTTAGCTGCCAGACTCCCGCACGCCGCTGGGTACACCGGTGCAGCAAAGCTAATATCTCAGCCCCGAAGTGGCAGACCTACGGAGGAATGATGTTGGCTCGGTTCGGCAGTGGCAGACCTACGGAGAAATGATGTTGGCTCGGTTCGGCTGGGGCAGACCTACGGAGGAATGATGTCGGCTCGGTTCGGCTGGGGCAGACCTACGGAGGAATGATGTCGGCTCGGTTCGGCAGTGGCAGACCTACGGAGGAATGATGTCGGCTCGGTTCGGCTGGGGCAGACCCATGGAGGAATGATGTCGGCTCGGTTCGGCAGGCCGAAAGCTCCCTGCACTGCTTCACAGGTCGACTTTCTCACAGAAACCTCTCCTGACATCCTTCACTTTCACTCCCACAGTCATAATCCTGCAGGAGATTTGTTATCTTCACGGTGAATCGTATGTGCTAAGACCCTTGAGCGCAATGCTATTATGACCTTTCCTACATTGGCAAAGCATGGCCTTGATTAAAATAACCCAGCAAATGTAAGACTCAAAATGTATTTCGGACTGAATTCTTTGGCAGGTGACTATGCTAAAAAATTCACAAGTTCATTAAATTTCAATAAACATTTAAATAAATTTTCAGTAATTGAAACTACCTGTGACTCACCCTAACAATGCAAGTCAGTATCCAATCAAATGTCTTTATGGTCAATTTGGTATTTGACCCATAGGTCATATGCTGAGATGAAATTTAAATATTTCATTGGTCATTACACAAGAAACAGAAATAAACAGAAAATGAATACGTAGGACGTAGCATAAAACGTGACTTATGTCCTGAGAGTTGTGATCAGCTGTTTGTTCACGTTCACAGACGTGTCTGTCAGTCTTGGCTGTAAAACTTGCAGGACAGACAAAAGGACACAATGAACAACAAAGGAACAGGAACCACGTGCCTCACACATCTACCAATGACGTTCCAGTCACCTTGGATGGGAAAGATCTAATCCTGCAGCAAAGTCAGAACTTCTGAAGAGCCCCAGTGAACTTGGGAGCAAGCCCATGTGAGACAATAAGCACCGCCCCCTCAGGCATCATCAGGACAATGCTCTCCGAGCTCAGGGTCTAAGAGGTCAAGATAGCAGGAATTAAAGATTCCTACCCCAAGGGTGACCGGAAATAACAATCAGCTTTCCCTGACTGACAGGAAGGGCCAGAAATCAGAGGTAACCCTACCCTTGACGGACACCAACAAGTGTGTCACTTAATCCAGAGTCAATGTCAAGGCATCCTCTAAGCCAAGGAGAAACACCTGCCTTTGCGTCTGCGACTCCGGCCTGTTAATATCTCGCCTTAGGGGCCGTTTAGAGATTTCGCTGCTTGTAAGAGGGTACTGGCAGCCTGTCCCTGAAGGAGGAGACCTCCCTGCTCCATAAAAACAGACATACGCACACAGACACACAGAGACATAGACATGTGACACACACACACACACACACACACATCCTCCACCTTCCAGAGGGCTGTGGCTGTATTTCCATATCCTTAAGGAAATGAATAAACCATTGGAGACTCAGCCACCTCCCAGCCCCACAAACAGGTGAAGAGAAATGCATCTGCACATGAGTGAGGAACAGGACCGGTCTCTCCAGTTCACCTCGCTCACCCGCTCTGTGTGACACATCCCCATTGACTGCGTTACAGCCGATTAAGCCATAATCTCCATGTTTCAGATTCTGCATCTGAGTGAAAATTTCTGAATGGGTAAAAAACAACAACTCTTTCAAGCTTTCACTATTCAAAGGAAGAGAGGTCCACTTGTCTGAAGTAAAATGAGAACATGACGGGGTTTCTCTCTGTAAATTCTAAGCAGCCCGGCCACACGCTTAGCTACTGACAATCTGGGGCACCAACAGACAGCTGCAAGTTTTTCGGAAGTGAGAAAAAGCAGCAGGCTGCTGTCCTTAATATCCATGAGAAGTGAGAGCACATATGCTGGGATCTAGACAGGTCTCACTGAAACGATATGCCACTGGCACCAGTACAAGTACAGGAACACAGGAATTCTTCACATATCTAAACTTTCTGTCCTTTGAGACACACATACACTAACACACACAGACAGAAACACACACAAACACGCATAAACACACAAACACGCAAAAACACACACACAAACACAAACACACATGCGCACACACACACACACACACACACACGCACATGTAGGGTATACATATCCTTATGGGGACCCCTTATTCATTTCAATGGGAAAAATGCTAACGCTAACTATGACAACCTTAACCCCTACCCTGCCCTAACCATAACCAT
>JABJVO010000093.1:2121229-2132098 GCA_026770805.1 Boulengeromyrus knoepffleri
ATAGCAGTCACAGATTTTTATAAAATAGAGTTTTCCCTTATGGGGACCAGGAAACCGGTCCCCATAAGGGAAAAAAACAGATAGGTAAACCCGCTTGCATAAACACACATACACACACACGCATACACACACACAAACAAACACAAACACGCACACATAAGCATAAACACACACACACACACACACACACACACACAGACGACAGTGAAGCTGGGGTTATAGGGGCAGGACGAGCCATTAATCTGCTCTCCTTGGTTCTCAGGGATAAGGGCCAGACGGTGACGTGTCTATTCTGCCAAGCACATGATTCAAACCGGTGACCTTCCAATCATAAGTCACAGAGACCCACTCACACCAACAGGCACAGAGACCCCCCCACACCAACAGGCACAGAGACCCCGTATACCAACAGGCACAGAGACCCCTTCACACCAACAGGCACAGAGACCCCCTCACACCAACAGGCACAGAGACCCCGTATACCAACAGGCACAGAGACCCCCTCACACCAACAGGCACAGAGACCCCGTATACCAACAGGCACAGAGACCCCCCATACCAACAGGCACAGAGACCCCCCCCAAACCAAGTGCTTGTTTCCTCTCAAATACCCAAAGTGAGACTTGACCTGCATGTCAAACAATGGCCAAGCCATCACTGTATACATCCATATTCAAAGATGTTACCCTGGTCAGGACTTTGAGGGGGGGGGGGGACAAGGCTAGGGTACATCCTGTATATGCAATAATTTTAAGTAAATGTGTCTTTAAATTTATTACAATTTTATCTAAACTATACAAGAGCTCAAGATCATGCTGGTCCATCACAGGACCCATTTAAAGACACCAGTTCACTGCACAGTGTGTTTGGGAACAGAGAACAGACTCCTGTCCCCCCCCAAGCCACACTGGGAAACTGAGGGGGACGATTCAGACCCCAGTAATGAGCGCTGACAGTTGACACCACCATGTCACCCAACATCAGACACTGCCATCGCTATTTTAAAATCCCCCCCCCGTCCTGCAATCACTTATCCTGGTCAGGTAGCAGGTGAGGAGCCGCGGGGGCCTGGAGTCTGTCCCAGGCAGCACAGGGCACACAGCTGGGGCACCTCCCTGCACGCCATCCTATTCTAAAATATTATTCTTAAAACAAGACATAGAAATCACTTACACAGTGTTTTTTTCCTTAAATATTATTCATGTCCATTGACATTCATTGTTTAATATATTGACCGCCCCCCCCACCCCCTAATCTGATACCTTATATTTTTACTGTTGCCTTTCTACACTAAACGGTACAACAGCTATTCCCACCTTGGATTTGAAGGTAACCCTGGCTGAACCTCACCTGACCCACTGGTGACATGCTACCGGTGGCCATATTCAGCAGCATGTTCCGGAAGGTCACCCATCCACCACAGCCTGGCCCTCGAAGCATCCCTGATTACCATGGCTACCATGCCGAACAGGGAAAGTTTATGGTATTACGCATTACTCTGCCGTTATGCCTCAGTGGGTCACAGCCGCGAGTCCCAAGACGCAGAGGCCAGTCAGGCGTGTGCAAACATTCTAGCCACGCACACACGCGCATGCATGCACACGTGCAGCATGCAACAGAGGAGAGCCACACACATGGGGCACACAGACACAGGCCCTGCTATCGTGCAGCACACGGCACACCTACACCATGGTGAGGTGCTGACTCAGAGCCACACTATGAAAACTCACAGGCACGGCTGAAGATGACACACTGAGGAAGCTCTTATGGGACAAAATAATTCAGTTTCCCCTTTTGGGGACCAAAAAAATGGTCCTCAAAATGTCAAAATACTAGGTTTTTAGATTTTTGATCCACACACACACACACACACACACACACTATGCAGTAGGGAATCTGATTGTGCTTCAGCATAATTGTCAGGCCACCTCCATCTGAATTTAATCATGTGTTCCTGTGCCAGGCTCTGGCGATTTCACCACCGTGGTCACCAGGGCAAGCCTCTCAGCCTAAGTAGCCTGCTGACATTGGGGCAAAGAGGACATTTTCATACCTCATTGGCAGCGTGTTTACACAGCACTGGGAGAGACAGACCGAAAAAATGCGATACCGAGGGTGAGACAGAAAGAGCCCCCCCCCCTCAGGAGACCCGTTTCCACAGCCTCAAGAATCAGTAGAGAAAATGAAATGCCCAAAAAGTAAAAGGGAGCTTTGACATATTTGACAGCGGCATCGCTTCAGTGTTGCTTAGTGAGAGCCCAGGAAGGTCCGCATGCGGCGCCGTAATCGGCCTAATGGTGTGACTTCGTACTCAGTCAAACGCACCGCGAACTCTATTACATTAGCAAGGCCCAGGGCGATCCCGCCTTTTTATACACCCGCTGCGGCCGGTGTGTCTGTGTGCTGCGTAGCGTCTGTTTCCTTTTGCTTGTATTTATTTTATCATTTAGCCAGGCTCCCTGATAATTAGGCTGCTACCGTGGCGTGTGAACGCAAACAGACACTTTGTTGACTCTGAGTGACGCGGATCCGCGGTGGGGGATCCGGAGGGGCCGCGTTTAGCTCGGGGAAGTCCCAGCGCTGCCTGCTACGCTGAAATTTAATGATGTGATACGGGTGTGTGTGTGTGCGTCATTTCAACAGGGGATCGGGAATCCTTAAGTTCCGGGTTGATAAAAAATAACGCAGGTCAGATTTCGGCCCAGCGTTTAACTTTCAGATGATTCCCATGGTGCGATACCCAGCGTAAGCCGGTGACACTTTTCCTGTAGCTCGAAAACGCGACATGTTTTCACCCCCCTCCTCTCCCCTTCCCTCCCCCCCGCTGTTACCACGGTAACCAAGGCACCGTTCTCGGGTCTACGTTTCTCTTGTTAGCCCCGGTAGGGATCGGGCACCTGGTCCCGGCCTAGAGCCGGCCACTCCGGTTACAGCCTCCTTTAGGGCTCCTGTTTATTGTTACGCCATTACAGAGCTTGCTGAAACATTAGGTGAGGTGACACCCCACGTTAGGTAAAAACAAATTTAAAAGTCAGATATCACGAATTCCCTTCATAATTGTTAGTTACGTGACATAGGCTTAAAATTATTGCACAAAAGAATAATGAGTAAGGAACACTATGCACATATGGTATACATCAGAGGCAGAATTTTATATAGGATAGGCCTACATCTATATATAAAAATTACAACATTAACAATACAAGGTTTGTATAACGTCGCTCAGTCTCAATACATTTTGCCAGTTAATAAGGCCTGTCATCTGTGTCGCTTGCTGTATGCTGTGCAACACTGTATAACCTAACACAAAATCTGAAAAATTTGCCTTGCAGCGACAGCCCACACTGTTTGAAACGGTGTCACGACTTGGTTTGCTGAAAAGAGCATCATGTTCTCTCCTTTCCTTCCTATTTTCCCATCAGGAATCATTGTATTTCCTACGCGATTAAAACACGCGTTTTTTTTTTAGTAATACGAAGTTCACGTCTTCATCGCCCCATCCTGGGGGTACTTGCGTAAATGCTCATAACATAAAAATAGATTAATAAAAAAAATCCACACTTCTGTGTAGAGAACCAGGAATACAGCAAAATACTACTGAGAGCAGTTCTGTTCTGTATCACCTTTGCTTACCATAATAACAACGGTGACGTATTGTCTATGCAAAACGTAAGATATGCTGTCAGACACGTAGATACTTAACAGTAGCTCGGTTTCTGTCTTACGCCTGATTTCGCCTGGCGTCGATATCAACCCAATCGTGACCATAAACTGGCTTCATCCACAGAATACTGCCCACTACGAAACGTAATCAACACCCCGTTAAGAGATCGGTTCCTATGTCTCCCCCCCCCCCCCCGACTAAATAAACGGATTACATAAACATCACATTTTTATTTTTTTCCATCTAGCGACGCAGACTATATGGGTTTACGGTGTATCGCTATCTGTACGATTGTTATCAATATGATTAACACTTTGCGTCTGGGTTTAATCAGGGATCACTGCGAATCCTACGGCTCCAAGATCCCAATGTAACCTTCTCAAAAATAATCATAATAAAAAAACGACGTACGGAAGGCGTCCCATTCGCACCTTCTCTCGGTATCACGCCCCCACGGTTCCTCTGCGGTATTCTTAAAACCAATTAAAGTCATTAATATCTTATATACGGCGCAGCGGCGATGATTAATTAAATGTAGAGAATACCGAGGCCACTATTTTGGACGTTAATGACCGAGAGCGACACAAAACGGTGCAATGAAAATTAAAATATTAAAACGTTCTTGCTTAACCACTTTTTACTCGACTGGGATTTGAACACAGCAGTCACTCCATCAGCATATCTATGCAAATCTTTCCTCATTCAAACACCCCGTCTCCGCAAATGACGGTAAAAAAAAATAGTGTCACAACAAAATATTATCAAGGTTGCTTGTTTTTCTGTGCCTACCTGCCAACGGTTTGGTTGGCGAGCTGTCGCATCCGATTGAATTGCTTCTTCATTTTGTGTTTTTCTCTGCGTTAACACCAATAGCTGAAAGGAGTCGGCATTTCTCATTCACGAAGGGGCAGGAGAGTTCCACGGCGATCGCACAGTAAATCCGCCCTGCGACAATCCCTCTCCTCCATTTCACTAGAAAACACACAGTCGATAGCGACGAATGAACCGTTTCATTGCATATTTCTTGCCCGAATCTCCCACTCCTCTGCACAGAGATGCTGTGCAATTTTCTCTTCTTTAGGCAGAATGACAGCTCACGACGGGCTGGCGCTACTGTCCCGGTGCATTTTGGGAAATGTGGTTCCAGAATCATGTTTTGGACTATGTTTAAATTAATTAATTGAAACGACAAAATTAATTTTAAAGGATACAGTATAATGTATACATACGTTGCATAATAACCATCTTAATAATAACAGTATTATTATAACTATTTGTTAGTCTTCAGGTGTGATTTCCCTTTCAGCTGTGCTGTACTAACGTTACGGTTCAGCAGACAGTTTAAGTGAGCAATCAAATCACTGCCTGAGGAATAAACAAATTACCAGCCTAATAATGCTACGGTGAAACTGTTGGGCAAATGGAAACGTTATACCCGCTATTTATTGTATTCCATCTTCGTGTTGATATCATACTACCTTTTCTTTTGTTGCCATATTTCTTAAGATAACTGTCCAAGTCTGGGATTGGTGTAGGTCTATTTTCGCAAAGGCTATAGGTAGAATACAATTCTTCTCTTGAGTAAACAAAATGCAAACAATGAATTTTCAGGTTTCTCAACTTCTAATGGGAAAAGGATTTTTGTTTCATAATAGTAACAAATACGGTGTAATACAATGCAAACGGAGTGCGCAGTGCCGCATACACACACAGGCCTGACCCACTGAGCTACACTATACACCCAAATTGGGTATTTTATTCACTTTATGCGGCGCCCGATCAATGGCCTGACCCTGCGCTCAAACCGCATGCAGTCTTCGCTCTCAACTGTTATATATGTCTGTGTGTTTCTCTCAAAGAGTATTTGGAATGAAAGACGTTGAACCAACCACAAATATGTCACACACACAGAACAGGTGGAATGTGTCACATTCAGTAATAACAAATGTTTTGTAATCGCAGTGCAGTGAAGCCTATGTCAATACCTCGTAACATATGTCTGATGATCATAAAGCCACAGACGTCGAAAAGGTGTGGGCAGTGGTGGCTTAATGGTTCGGGAAGCGCACTCGTAACTGAAAGATAGCAGGTTTGAATCCCCGACCATCAAGGTAGCGCCTCCAAGCCCTGCTCCCTGGGTGCTGAATTAGCTGCGCCCTGCTATGTCACATATGGGTTAAATGCGGAGGACACATTTCGTCAAGGAAACAGCATAACCTAGTGGCGACACCGCACTGTTTACCGCTCATCATGAGAATTTTCCCGTAGCGTATCCATCTTCCACGACTGTTTATGCACTACAGGGTACCAGAAGTATGAAAAAAAACAGGGCATCTGCCATTTCAATTTTTTTATACCACAAACAACACTTAATGCATGAATCATTTTCTCGCACATTAATAATGTCAAGACAAACGGCCCCAACAATGAATAGTGACAAGTGAGTTAAAACAATACATTGTGACCATGATAACTTGACAAACCGGAGGATTAACGCCTAATTGGCCATATCAAAATTATAAAATTTTATATGTTTCCATTTGTTTTGTCTATCAGTTCTCTATCAGTTGTGTTCTAGCGCAGTAATAAACTCATCGGTCACTCACCGACGTTTATATAAGAAGGCTTGAACTGGCACCCTGGCAGATTGGCCCGGACTGCGCTTCCGCGTGGAGCTGAGGTCTACACCGCCGCCCCCTCCCCGTTTACTCCATTTAATGTTCCCTCAGCTTTCGGTAATAGCTTCTAATTTCACACCTCACTGCCCGGAAGCAACCAAACCAGACATGCTTTTTAAATAAAGCGAAAACTTTACAGTGAAGCCCGATGTCTCGCTCGCTGAATGTTCTTAAGTTGCACTTCTGGTTACTGAATAGTCTCATTAGGTTCTTGCTTTGTTAAATGTTGTGTAGCTGCTCCGATTCTGCTTACACTGTACCTGGGCCTTCACTGGAAGCTGAGCCGAGCTGCACTTATGCCCACCTGATTCTTCGCCACGACGTATGCAAAGGCGTATAGGAATTAGCCGGGGGTTGTGTACCCCACCATATTTAATTTGGCTTCATTCGTCCCGCTGAAAGAACAGACCTTTGCATTTCAGCTACTAAACTGCGTTGCCACCCCAATATCATCACCTCCTACACGCATGTTTGTCTCACCTGTATTTCGCTTTGGAGAAAAACATTTGCTAAGTAGACCTGTGTATAATTTACGTCTACATTTTACATATTTAGCAAACGCTTTTGTATAAATTGGCGTACATATAAAATAATAAATAATAAAATAGTTTATTAGGTTGGCTCTGGC
This sequence comes from Boulengeromyrus knoepffleri, assembly GCA_026770805.1. Classification (NCBI taxonomy): domain Eukaryota; kingdom Metazoa; phylum Chordata; class Actinopteri; order Osteoglossiformes; family Mormyridae; genus Boulengeromyrus; species Boulengeromyrus knoepffleri. Next base: position 2,128,200 of record JABJVO010000093.1, read on the forward strand.
TGGGAATAAAATAGAAGACTGAAGCAAGTCATACACGTTTAAAGACTTCTGATGTCCAACCTCTCCGAATAATTCCTGAGCATTTAAAGCACTCTCTTCTGGAGCTTTCTGCACAAGTCCAGCAAGTCATTCCAGGCAGACCACTCCACACCTTGATGGATGTCAGCATGCATGGAAAGACCAGGCTGAATGCTCAAAGGGCATCGATCCCTACACGGGGGAATTCAGGCTGCCGGCGCAAATGACCCGGCTGTGAACATGGGAGAGATGATAACAGTTCCTACGTTTACCTTTCGAGTGGTGACTCCTTCATTACACACACTGTTATTCATCACAAACGCCAGAGAGTCAGATACGAAATTAGATATGGCGACTGTTGTAATAAGAACTCATTAAAGTAGTTCCACAAGGGAACGACGAGAGCTCGGACTGAGTGCTATTATGAGGAGGGAATGAGTCGGTTTCATACCTTAGGTGTTTTCGCACCATTTCCCACAACGTAAATCTGCTTGTTATCTCACTAAGAGATGCGTCTGAATAGAACGATAAAATCATCGAATCATACTTTACACATTCAGCTAAGCTGCACTGAAAAGTTAGTCTCTCTGGTTAAGCTCGAGTGATACACGTAATCACATTAGTTTAGGTTTTATATTTTCAGGATTAGATCTTATTAAAGACAAAAAAGAATTCTAAGCAAAAGCGTTTTGCATAAAAACCAATTTGAAGACTTGCGTGTGTTCTCCGAACAATTGCACCCCCTACTGGTAAGATGAAAATGCTATTTGAATATATTCAGTTCAATAAAATTAAATTACATTGGAAAGTTATATTTGAATGACAAGTCGCTCTCTCACTTTGCACCCCCTAGGAGAAAAGCCTAAAGTCGACTATGGCTTCAACTACTTAAAAATTTTTTTTTTTTTTTTTACAACCATGCGGCATATATAAATAAACGGTAAAGGCACGTTGTAATTGTATAATGGTGGAATTTAATTTTAATTCAGTGGCGCCCCAACTTAATCTATTTAAATTAGTGAATGCCGAAATTAAGGAAACTTAACCCCATAAATCATTCTGGGCATAAAACGTGCGCTATATTTGTTTTACACAATTGACTTTCTGACCAAAGTTTCTGACACTGATCGTTACCTAATCATGCATGTGTTCGTCTTATGCTAGATGTCATGGTCACCAAATTAGGGTGGTCACAGATATATGCAATACAAATTCATATACAAGATGTTAGTTTAGCTGTCAAAGCGATACACTGTATAGCGCCGCTGGTGTAGTGGTATCATGCAAGATTCCCATTCTTGCGACCCGGGTTCGATTCCCGGGCGGCGCACTACGTTTTTTGGTATATTCCTATTTTGTAGTGTTTTGGAAAGTATTGCATACACCCGAGATGCACGCGGAAAATTCATTTTCCATTCAGTGTCTTTGCTTTGTTTTCCGTCTTCTTTCTTGGTGGGTGGCGCAGGAATTTATAAGCCCGTTGCACAGCGACAAACCAACAACCCCGGCATTTCTGCGGAATCTTAATAGGCATTTACTTACTGCAAGATATCGGGTCTGTATTTCAATAAGCTTTTTTCTAGGACGCTAACTTCTACAATGTATCGCTGAATGTATCAAAACAAGTATCAAAATTAGACGAAAAATTAAACACGTTGTGACAAGTTAATATTGTTTATTCAATGTTTATACGAAATGCATCGTCAAAATTGAAATGAATTCACATACAAATCAGGTAGGATTTGTAGGACTGAAAGGCGCAGCGAACTGCTGCTGAAAGGCGCAGCGAAATGGACCTTTTTGGAGCACAGGAAGAGTGCGAGCTCAGCATAGGCTCAGCTCCCCGGCTGCGCTGCAGAAGCGGCGTGCCGGGGGTCCGGGTGTGTCGGTGTCGGCTCTGCATCCTCGGGTCCAGACTCTCCCGCACAGCCGAATGGTTTCTGCGGGCTGGAGACGCGCCGAAGAGGCGCTTTCTCACTGGTTTATTACTTCGCTGTCAGAGCCTGCACATTCTGCGAAGCGTCGAACAGCTGTTACAGGTAACTCTGGGCAAAGACTTTACCTACGCCAGGTGTCAGCAAAGGCCGGCTCTGCCGGGGGATCTAGACGCTTGGAGTTCGGACCGAAGCGAAGTACTCAACGGGGAAATCACGGAAACCTGGAAGTGGTTCAGCTGCAGCTCAAACTGGACCAAAGCGAATTACGTTTTGGGAGTTTTGCCTCTCTGCAATGTCCGTCTTCTTCACGTTCTGGGAAATCTTTCTCGGGGGCTTCTGGCAGGGGAAAGTCGAGCTTTTCTCCATCATAACGTAAGTAAGTGGCGACGAACGGCGCAAATCTCTGTGTTTTCTTTGCCATGTCCCTAAAACCACAATATATTTTCTGTTTGACAGTCCAGATGCAACCATACATTTCAGACACGAGACAAAGAACCTGTCGTTTGACTCCTTTATCCCGTGTAGTTGTAGATGACCTCGAGGGCCACGCTACTTCCATCCCAGAATCACATTATTCCTTCTACTTGGATGAACACCGAGAGCTTGACCTACTCATCAGCGCCAGTTCCAACTTTGGACCACTGGAGGATTCCTGGTACCTGGAGCAGCAAATAGATCTTGCGCCAGATCCTGGTATGATCGAGGAAGCGCATTTGCATAACAGGAGGACCTAATGTAATTGCTATAATGTCTGTAATGCGGATACCATGCGTCTCACTCAGCAGGGAGCGATGCCCTGACGGAGGCGTCCCAGTCAGTCTCGACGGTTCGGGTGCGTGACGGGAGCCTGGATGGCGATGGCAACTCTCTGTATTCCCAAGACACCGCTCTCACGGCGTTCCTCAGGGCCTCGGAGCTGCTGTCTGCAGTCAATCGCTACACAGATTTTATCCGTCGGCTGCCGGTGCACCTGGCCAAAAGGATTTTAGGTAAGAAAGTACTGAGAAGGGCATAACAGCTCAGTCTCTGTAAGGAGCTGCCGTGACAGGAAAATGGCCTCATTAACCCAGCAGAATTTAGTTTCTTCAGCTCCGTCTTATTAAAGCGGCAATGGAAATGCAGGAGACCTACAGCAGCTAGATGAAGTGCACATTTGTATTGCTCTCATCCATTTTCACTGGAGGCTGCCACTAAATAGGTGCTTGTGACATTAGTGTTTACCAACAGCAGGTATAGTATCTTTCAGTCAGTTCTTTTCTAAGGATTCTTTCGCTAAAAGGAAACTTACCAAATTTTCACAGTATCATATTAATTTAATTGTAGGTGCCCTTTTATTTGCCTTTCTGACTTTATAAACGTTACCAGGGAAACGCCGAATAACGCTTTGAATATGAGGCTCGTGGTATACGGTGCATGAAGTTCTTCAAACAAGAAGAACAATCGGAATCTAAGTTGTGGAATGTCACCCTGCATGTGGAAAACACAATGCAGCCAACCGCTTAAAGCAACTGGCGTCATTGTATGCGTTTTGCCGTTTTTTTTTTTTTTTTTGAAACTGTAAACTGGCCTTTAAGTTAATTTTAAGTGACGTTAACAGGTCTTAAAAAGTCTTAAATGTAGCTTGCCTAAATCTGCAGATACCCTGCAGTAGTGCTTATCCACAGTTTGGTTTCTGACCCCGTCAACTTTACATACTTTCCTGCCCTCTAGCTGCTCATCTGTACCCAGAGGGCGAATTACCCCTCCATAATTGGGGGGTACTGCCTTCATAACACTTCTATGACCATTATGGTCTGCTACTGCGTCAATATGAATAGTCGCCACCAGGATCAATGTTAAGAGTGCAAGATGCACTAGGGGTGTTTATTAACATGTATGCAACACACGGTCATGGTCTGGACATGCGACAAAATGAGAATCAATACAGAAGATCTCATTATCCTT
>JABJVO010000093.1:2140256-2150396 GCA_026770805.1 Boulengeromyrus knoepffleri
CTTTTTTTAAATGAATCGCGCAACGCCGAAGTGTATGTGTGTGTGTGTCTGTGTGTGTGTGTTTATGTGTGTGTGTGTGTCTGTGTGTGTGTGTGTGTGTTTATGTGTGTGTGTGTGTCTGTGTGTGTGTGTGTGTGTGTGGTCCAGGTATACATTACATTGTGAGGACCATTTTTTATCATCGCCACACCATTTTTACCACAAGGGAAAATTCACTTATATGAAAATCTGTGACTGCAATCAAAGCACTAAAAAGGAGACTGCGGACATCGAGGACAGCCTGTGAGAAGGACAGCGCTGGGAGGGAAGAGACGTAGCGATCGCGCCTCGAGACGCTCTGTTGGAGAGGGAGTCGCCTTGACGCCGGAGCGGGGGAGAGCAACCGGACACTGTCCCCGCACCGAGCTCGGGCGGACGGAAGCGGGCTAGTGGGGACCATCTACTGCACGGACATCGCTGGGCCCCAAGACTTGGTAGTGGACCCTGAAGGGACCTTTATTGAATTTTTACTATATGTCTTCGCATGTCATTTGCTAGCCTTGGCATTTTGAAGTGTGTATGTTTTTACTCCCTGTTTAATAAATTGGTAAAATAAGAGCCGTCAGGTGTTTGGGGGTGTGTGGAGCGACTCATACCAGCACAACCAGTCTGAACCAAACTGGAGGGTCCTGGTGCCCTACTGTTACATCAGGTGGCGTAGTCAAGGCTTATAAGGGTTATTGGAGGCAAAGTCGTCATCTAGGGTTTTAACCAGTGGGCGTTTGTGATTAGGGTACCTATTGGGTTAAAACAGCTTTGCTATATAACTGCCCCTTTTCCTTAAGTGTGGCGTTTGGCCCACGTGACGTAGCCGTGACACACACGCATTTACATGTATGTAACAGTTTTACTAGCTTTAAAATATCTGTAGGGTTTGCAAACTACCCCAACACTTTTGATGTAGCTGATTTAGGTTCATAATGGAACAGTATAGATTTGCCGTAAGATTTCTTGCGTGAGCCTGAGAGAGACATGAGTGTCACGCTGGACGTGCGAGAGTCTGAAAGCGTGAGTGTCACGCTGGACCTGTGACAGTTGGCTGCTCTGACCACGTGTCAGACTGGAGGGTGGTTGCCAGTCGGGATGTCGAGGTGTTTCGTCGTTTGGTGGATGCTGCATGCTCCCCAACCTCACCTGTAGATAGATTCATAAAGGCAGAAATGTATACTGAAGTTCACCATTTGAAAGACACAATTTTTCAAAAGTTCTATGTGCTTACATAAGGGTAGCATGCACTCCCATATCCTTCCACTAGAGGGTGTCCGCACCTCACCGATCGCACGGAGCTCCGCTAGTTCTCCAGGGGGGAGTCGGGTATAAATGATTCAGCAGCCCCGCCCGCGCTGCACCGTCGTTATTTCCCCATACACCCTATATTTTTCTCTGTCATCTACTGTCTCCTTCCTACCTTTAACTCAGCCCTGCAGGATTTGCTTTCTGCTTGAACTGTTGTCAGCCAGTCTCCACGATGGCACAGGGCACGATGTGACGTGCGTATGGGAGTCCCCCACGATGGCACAGGGTACGATGTGACGTGCGTTTGGGAGTCCCCCACGATGGCACTAGGGCGCCCTCTGCTTTTCACAACCAATTAGTCAATTAAAATGATTTAGAAATCAGACAAATGAGCGAGTTCTAAGCGGGTTCATGTGTGTTTACTGTAAAAATAAACGTGGAGAGAACGGTCTGAGAGTTAAGTGCTGCTTCTGAATAGAGTATTACTTAAATTGTACGTTGAACTTTAGGAGAATCAGGGAGGGACTGGAAATGTGAATGATGGGGGTATTTTGGTCAGCCTCTGCCCACAGTGAGGTCACTCCAAATCCTCGTGGGCAACCAGAAAGTCACAATCTGCAGAATCATCCCAGGGGTGTGAACAAAATAGGGGGGTTAGGGGGTCAAGGGTCTCACTTTGGAATGGAGACCACCCCCCCACCCCAAGAACCCCCTCTCATCACCACTTCCTGTCCCTCCAGAGCAGGAATTTAATCTCAGCATGACGACTTTGGAGATCCTCGCCCCGGGCCTGGAAGGAGACGCCGTCACAGGTGACCTGCTCACGTTCCAGCATGAAGCTCTGTGAATTTTGGCAGCCGGCTTGTGGATTTTCTTACTTCAGCTTGGGGAGTTTTTATTTTCCTCTCGTCTGAATCGAATGTTTTCAGACCTGCTTTTAAAATTCTGTAGAGTTAATCGCCTTAGAGACACTTTGCTAATTGTGCTGCTGAAGTCCCTTTGTGAGAAACTCCAAACCTTCACTAACTAAGCTTAGTCTTTGGTACTAAATGTGTTGGGAAAAGCGCTATATAGAAAGGCGCTATATAGAAAGGCACAAAATTATGGCAAGGTATACATACAGCATCTGCAGTCCAGCTCCCCCCAACCCTGTCTAAATGCTCCATGGGGAGGGGGGGGATTTTACTGTAATATATTTCCACACGACATTCAGGATCCAGTCAAACCTAATCCGAGGTTCTCCTTGCTGGTTCTTTAAGTGTTTCAGTGACATCACCCCCCTTCTAGGCCTCCCTCTCACACTCTCTTCCCTGATTTCAGCCAAGTGAGAGCAGAGGAGGGCCCTGATATCGACAGGCAAAGATGGCTAATGGGCAGCTTTATCAGTGTGGCAATAAAGCGCTTAAATCCCAGTTTTACAAGCCATTAAGCACCCGGATCCATCAGCAACAAGTGCTGCCGCCCCACTGGGCGTGACTGGGATGGGGAGCAGCCAGGCAGCTTTGCGGGCACCTGGGGGTTACTCTGCGTCAATACACACGAACTGCATGCGCTACTACAGGGGTGGGCAATCGTATCCAGAAAGCCATACCGTACTTAATTATGACCAGAGACCCACACGACAATTACGTTTCAAACTACATTTTCAGGCCACTTCACATTATATGTGATCGTAGAGCTAAATTATTCTTTATTAGGTATTAAAAATGATTAAATTTCTAACTTACACGGTGACTAAACCCTTATTAGACTGCATTTTCCACCATCGCTGACGGAACTAAGCTATGCAACTTAACGACAGTGTTTGCGAACGTTCGTTCGAACTATGGTTTTGGGAAACACCTGCGTCGTTTAACGATGCATCATACTACGTAAGTCCGCAGTATCGTTACGTCCGTAGTTCGAACTATTGTTTGGGTAAAACTCCTGTGTCGCACTTACATAGTTCGAACCACGCAAATTAGCAACTATGGTTTTGGGAAACGGACCCCTGGTTAGTTGCATTGGCCCCATCTGGCATGAGACGGGTCCAGGCCTGCATGGGTTTTCTGCGTAGGCGATAGGATGTGGAAAGACACTGTCAGATTAATGGGGAGAGGGGGGGGTTTGAGCCATACACTGAAGATTGGGGGGGATCTGAAAATTAGCCACTCTCACTGCTCGTCCCAGGCATGACCCCCCACCCCCGCAGATTCAGTTTTCTGGTGATGAATGGGTGAGTTTTTCAGGTCTGCTTCTTCACACCAACAGACGTTATTTTGTAGGTCTGATGAACACAAGCTGTAAAAACACGCAGCTGCCTTTTATACCCGATCAGAGTGGGGGGGCTAAGCTACTGTACCAGATGCCCTCCCCCCCAAGTTTTCTGTGACATTCCTTCATGACTAGAGTGACACCTGTCCACAGACCTGCCTGTGACCATAGTAACCGCCCCCCAGGGAGCCCTAAACGTCCTAGGTGCGGACGCCGTGATGAGCTGATGTCATGGCCGCTCCGAGACGGTCGGCTGGCTTTGCTGTGGTTCCTCCACACGGGCAGTTATATGGCATCCTGAGGGACTCCTCTCAGAGATACGTCCTACGCCAGCTGCCCCCGACCTGTCAGCGGTGCTGAGCGGGACAGGAGGATGAGCCAGCCCCCCCACCTCCAAAAAGGAACACCTGCTAGATTCAGTGACCTCACTCCTTAACACTCACACCTCACTTTGCTCAGTCCCAGTGTTCAGGGGATTTTCCATTTGGGACCCTTTCCGATTTCCGTGACTCTGTAGTGCTTGTGAGGTGTCGTTTGCATGTGAGCATTGCTGGGCGGCCGGGTCCCACGACTGCCGGGTGAACGACACAGCAGACGAATGAAGTGTGAGGAGTTCGGCTTAATGTCTACCAGCTGCTTTATCAACCCGGAGCCTGCTGGGGGAGCTGTTCTTTAAGCTCCTCTGTGTCGTCGACTGAAGGGAAAGTGTCAAGTCCATCAGCAAAGTCCTTGACTTTCCAAAGGCACCAGGCCGGGCTGTTTACCGCACGCACAAGTCTGAATGCGAACCAGTCCCCTTCAGTGGAACGTGGGAATCCGATACGGCCCTCATCTCTAAGGTCAGACCGGTGACAAATGATCTGCGTTACAAGGATGGCTTGAAATGTCCATGTGTTTTGCATCATGTCTTTTCTTTCTTACCAGCAGGTGGCGCTGATGAACGTTTAACCGCACCCCGTCAACCAGCCAGTAAACATACAGTTGGCTTTTCATACGGAACATCCGGCGTGCCTTGCCAATTTTTTGGTAATTTGATGGCATTTTCTCTCTCACTTCACAGTTTCTAGCAGACTTTGGGCTAAAGCACCAAACTTGCTGCCCTCACATACCAGGTGGCAGGAGGGACCTAGTGATCAAGAAGAGAGGGACGCGCTTGTTAATTGGTCCAGAAAATCATTAGAATTAGCAACCACAACCATAAATAACATAATTGCTGAGAACAACAAACGACGAAATACAGCAGTGCATCCCATGCACCCCACATGACAGGTCACATGACATGCAGTAGTGCACAGAAACACCAGTGATCAAAAGTAGCATGAAGTCATGGTTCTGTGACGCACCCTTTCCTGGATTACCCTGTGTGATTTCACCCTGAAAAGGACTGCCCCCTCCCCATTAAAGCTCTTTCCCTTATATACAGGGTTTAACAGCCCATAACTGAGGTGTAAGACCCTCTCTGTGGGTACAGCTTCTTCTGGGCAGACTCGAATACTTAACCAAAGACTGACTGATCCTGACCAAAACCTTCATCTTGAATGGGTCTTTTCAGGAATCTAAGGATTGTTAATGATGCAGATTTCTGTGCGGAAGGTTGGCAGCCTGGGGGTTCGAGGTTTAAGCCTGAGGAACCTGCATTACAGAAGAAGATGCTTTTTTGACATTATCTCAGAGGTGACATTTTCGCCCACTGCCAGTCTGACCTGAGGTAATGTAAGGACTTGCCCTCTCCCACCCGTCTTTGTTCTGATTTAGAATGGATTTAAACTTACTTTCCGTTTATGTTTTTGTAACCTCTGATCAGTTGCTCTTGTAGGGCTGACATTTGTCGTTTGTTCCGGTTGAGGTTCTGTGTGCTTGAACCCAGACCCTCCCCCGTCAACCCCCACCCCCCCATGGAGCCCTCAGCTGGAAATGTCCCCTTCACTGCTGGCTCCAGTGACTGTGAGCATAACCCAATGATCAAGGGGGTGCAGAACAAATCGGGGTCACACTTTCCCTCCCATGAAAAGAAGAAAACAAAGACATGGGGGAGGGGTGGGGGGCAGGTTTTGGGCACTCCTGCTCTCTGGAGGGCTCCCGGACGTGGCAGCGTGTGGCTCCCAAGCCTGCGGGGGCCGTTCCTGCTTACGGTCCCCATGTGGGAGATTACGGGCCCCCGGTGGGAGATTACGGCCCCTGCCTTTCTAGCCGTTCCCAGACGGGACGCAACGGGGTATTAAGTCAGCCGTTCTCATCGGCGGCCAAACATGGTGCTCGACCGGGGCCCCGCGGGCCCTCAGAGAGGCTGTAAAGAATAACGAGCGAGATCTACACAGCGGAATAAAACGAGTCGTGGAGCGCCCTCCAGCACGGCTCCGCTCCACTTCACAGGCCTGCGTGCGTCGCCCTCGTCCAGCGAGTCACGCGGAGCAGTGCATTGGCAGGGTGGAGCCCTCTGGGTGTGCGGCAGGTGAAGTAGTAGAACTTTCCAGACAAGGTCTGAGTGTGACCTCAGCCGTAAAAAAACCAGCTGCACACAGCTCCAACTTCACAAAGGACTTAAAACGGCGAATAAAAAATTTGATAAAAGTGGACATAGAGCTTCAGGTGGAAACAAAAAGCTCTATAAAATTAGGTAGTATTGAGTGGGGTGGGCTGTGTTGGGAGTACTACTGAGAGCAGAACTGAGAAGAACAGAGAGGAACACAGGAACAAAGAACAGAGAGTAGGAGAGAGGAACATAAAACATCAGAGAGGAGCAGAACAAAGAACAGAACAGCAAAACAAAGAGAAAGAGGAGAGAGCAATGCAGAAGAACAAAGAGGAACAGAAGGGAACACACTGGAACAGAGGGGAGGGGAGAGGAACAGAAAAGAACAGGAGAAGAGGAGAGGGTAGCGGAAAATAACAGGGCGGAACAGAGACAAACAGAGGACTGGAGAAGAGCAAAACAGAACAGAAAGAAGGAAAAAGGAAGTGAGAAGAATAAAGAGAGACAGAGAGGAGGAGAGAGGAATAGATAGATGAAGAAATAAGGGGAGAGAGGAAGAGAGAAGGGGAGAGAGGAACAGAGAGAGGAAGAGAGAAGGGGAGAGAGGAACAGAGAGAGGAAGAGAGAAGGGGAGAGAGGAACAGAGAGAGGAAGAGAGAAGGGGAGAGAGGAAGAGAGAGAGGAAGAGAGAAGGGGAGAGAGGAAGAGAGAGAGGAAGAGAGAAGGGGAGAGAGGAACAGAGAGAGAGGACGAAAGGAGCAGATGGGAGCAGGGAAAAGGAGATCCAAAAGAAAGACAGAAGAGGAAAGACAAAGGAAAGCGAAAAGGAGATGCAGAAAAGCCAAGAGCAGGAAAGGTACCAGAAAGAGGCAAAAAGCAACAGAGCGAAAGAAAGAGGTGCAAAGAGGAGGAGAAGTGCCAAGTCGTTCAGCATGGCGCCCGGACGCCCAAGCCGGTCGAAAACCATGCTGAAGCAATTACAGGCATGGCAGCAGTGTTTTAACAGCTGAGCTGCAGGAAGGAGGGAAGGGAGACCCCCACTGGCCAGGGAACAATGGCTGCTTCACGCTGAAGAGCACAGGGCTGTGTGCCGAGGCTGGGGACCACCGGAGATGATGTCATTCAAACAGGTGACCTCATGCATGGGCTCCCTGGAGTTTTACCCTCATCCGAGGCACTTAACCCAAGTGGAAACATCCAAATGTGTAAATGAACATCAGTGAAATATATTTGTTTTGGATGAAACCAGAAATAGAAAATACTGCCACTATAAAATGTAATCGTGGCTGGGCGCAAGGTGGATTGTGTTTGAAATTTTATGTCACATTTATTTAATTGCAAATGTGGGTGGGTGACTATGCAGCCAGTGTGCTGCAGTGAGGTGACGGCTGTGTCCCGACTCCACTGGGAAACATCAGCGGTACAACTGTACCAGCTCCTGGGGCGTGAGACCGAATCTCTCAGAACACAAAGTAAGAATTTTGCTAAACGCACAACTTTACGAAAACTCAATTCAATTAATTTTTATATAGTGCCTTTCACAACTGAGTCGCCCCAAGGTGCTTTAAAAAATTCAAGCATGATCGTCACTGTTACAGCCTTCGTGAATTAGGGATACAAAATAGTTGCTGTAATATTTAAGTCGAGTCAGATAGGAATAGTGTGTTTAGTTACAGTGCCGGAAGGTGAGTGATATTTACAGCATGTACATGATTTATAAACAACCTACAAATGTGCTTAACAAAATACAAAAAGTCCTCACACATACGCACAGCCTCCAACTCCGCATGCAGGGGTAATACACCAGTAGAGTACAGATCTAGCAGAGATCAAGCAGCATGCGCTCCCTGATCGGGTAAAGCGCAGTGCGACGCTGTTATCAGGTGGGTCAAACATCTGCCGGGGGGAGGTGGGGGCCGCCTGGTCTCCGTAGCGACATCTGAGATGTCAGAGACTGACTATCTGTTGATATCACAATGGGCTCGCAGCGCACCTGCACCATGTTGCACTCCGTGCCGGTCTCCATGCCCCAGGAACAACCGCCATGAATTCCAAGTCCAAACTTGTTAGAGAAAATGAGAACAGTAAGCTGAGCATTACACCGGGAGCGCGTGTGTATTCCGCCCTGACAGTCCTCACAGTAGTAATTTAATGAGAAGCACAAATCACGCAAGACGCGAACCTCGGACATGTGTGTGCAGTTTTAGCGCCGCTCATGTCACCCTGATCAGAATCAGATGGGGTCAGTGGGGGTTTGCCAGGGAGGCCCCCACTCTCTCACTGGAAAGAAAGAGGACTATGATGGATGTTCACCAACGTGGGAGAGCGTAAATGTCAAAGATGGCTTCTACGATTGGTCAGAACACTGTCTGTGTATGGTTAGGGCACTGTGATTGGTTAGGACACTTCTTATGGTTGGTTAGGATGCTGTCAGTCAATTGTCAAGCTCAAGATTGGTCGAGATTGCTGAGGAAGCTGTTTTTGATTGGTCAGATAATGCTGGACAGCACCGGCTTATGTGGTTATTTTGATAATAACACGGCTGCTGCTTGTGGTCATTCCTCATGTTCTCAGGGCAGGAGACACGGTCTGGCTGAAGGTGCATCCATGGGTTGGATGGTCAGATTCCAGAGGTCCGCTGTTGGCATGGAAGCCAGCACATATCTAACGAAAATACCCAGGATAGGGAAAGGTCTCTGCAGATGTGGGCCTCTTTTAGGCAAATCACCGGGCATCAGGTGTATGGAGCGGACCTTGACTTTATGGTCTCCAGCACCGGTTTAAGTGCTTTCTGCTAGGTATCCATTTCACTTGATTGTACAGGATGCAAATTTATGAGGGCCGACAGCTGGCTTTTATGAGTCTCTCGTTAGCAAAGCCGGTTTCTTGAAAGGCAGCGGCGTGGAAGGGGCCGTGCCTGGCGGCTGGACGGGAGTGCCTCAGATGTGCGTCCAGCCTCGGCTGTAACCCGAGTCGGAGCCACCTCATGCATCTTCATCTGACTGTCATCGGCCGGCGCTTCCAGAAGGATCCGGCAGAGAGTGATGACTTCGTCCCTGTACGTGTGATCGCAGTGCTTCTAAGAAGATGCCTTCTATGAGAAACCCTCCTCATCTATCTATCTATCTATCTATCTATCTATCTATCTATCTATCAATCAATCAATCAATCAATCTAATGACCATGCTTAGGATAGATAGCGGGAAGGCTTGGAAAAGGTCTCTTTCTGGATAACAGGTGCGAGGACTGAAAAATATTGGTGCAGGTTTGTTTCCTTGTTTACATTTATTGGCTACAGACATTTCATTTCTGTTTATTTATAGGTGGTCATGTTAGGAGGGAGAGCCTCTGCCCTCGCTCCAGGCCAGAAGTGGCAGGATATGTGTGCTCCCCCTGACTGATGCATAATTGCCCTCCTTATATATATGTTGTTAAAAGCTCGTTACCACGCTATGTTATAGGGCATGTGGCACTGGCTGGATCAGCCTCCACATAAGGACATGTCCCCTTCATACAAGGAAAGCTGCGGGCTCTGGATGGAGCGGGGAGGGGGGCGGCAGGGAGAAAACGTCAAACTAAACTAAACACTTTTCAGGGCGGAAAATTAAATCCAGGGCTTGAAAAACAGATTTCGTTGCCGCTTTAATCCCAAACCGTACGCGTTCTTCAGTTCTCACATCTCTCTGCATCCCACAGACGTTTGGAGACAAATCCAACCCGTGAACTGCTGTGCCACCTGCTACGGTCCTGGAACGGCGGGAGCGCCCGCCCCCTCGGGCTCCTTCGTCATCCTCCTGACGGCTTTGTAATTCCGGGGGTTAGCCGCTATGCTAATCCATCGGCTTGCTTTCCAGCACAAGTCTTACACTTTTTTGATGAACATTGCTGTGTTTCCCAGTTTCTCAGTTTGCTGGGCTCTGTTAAGCCTAAGAAGCCTCAAATGCAGGAAAAAAAGAGTCACGGCACCATTAACTTCTTATAACAATTGCCCCCTCCAGTATCCCCAAGTATTGCCCCCTCCCAGTGTTACCCAGTAATTACCCCCCTCAGTCTCTCCCCCTAGTCTCCTTCGACATTCCCCACCCCCAAGTGTCCCCCAACAATGCCCCCCCCCCCCGGTGGTAAAATTTATTACCTTA
>JABJVO010000093.1:2250990-2263151 GCA_026770805.1 Boulengeromyrus knoepffleri
TATCTGTCTCTATCTATCTATCTATCTGTCTCTGTCTGTCTGTCTATCTGTCTATCTGTCTGTCTATCTATCTGTCTGTCTGTCTATCTATCTATCTATCTATCTATCTCTCTGTCTGTCTGTCTGTCTATCTATCTATCTATCTATCTATCTATCTGACTATCTATCTATCTATCTATCTATCTATCTATCTATCTGTCTGTCTGTCTGTCTGTCTGTCTGTCTGTCTATGGTCCACACCCTGCTGGGTTTTTCTTCTGGGGTGCAGGTGACTAGAAGACCGAAGGAGCATGATCTTCTGGCAAGATGTTAAAAGCTACCAGTCCCACGGCATTATGGGATGGGGGCCTTTCTGCACCACACGTGGACCACACACAGACAGTCAGTATCCTCTATATACTCCACTCCATTGGTGGGGGGAGGGGGGCTATAACCTGGCTCCTCCGGATTATAGATCCCCCCCCCAGCATGCTAGTGAATCACTACCAGCAGCGGCCCATCCTGATGGCGCACCCCGCTGGGACACACCAAGACAGGCTGACCCCGGGGGCCATTAACGACACGTAACACCCCAAGGTGCTGTTTTTCAGCCCATTAAGCAAATAAACTGGGGGAGGGGGGCAGGAAAAGGCTCTGAGCAGCAATTTGGGGCCATTTCTGAAGATCCGGGCCCCACTCTGCTTGTTCCCTTAGTCAGCGGCCCAGCAGGTTATAACCAGGGCCTCCGAGGGCAGAATGAGCCTGGACAGCGGGAAGCCCCTTGGGGGCGACACCAATGTCCCTTACTCACGTCCCACGGGCACCCTGACCCCCCCATGCTGCTCGGACACCACCCAGCCCCCCCCCCAGCACTCTCGCTGACACTACATGTCTGAGCTCCATTTCCAGGCTTCTCTTAAAGTGGCATTACTTTAATCGCTTCTGTGTTTATCTCTGCCGCTCTCGCTGATTTTAATTGTTTCAAGGCTGCTCACTGTCGGCTAGATTTCGGGCAGCTGGGCCAGGGAGGAGATGGTATAAAAACATAGGAAACTGAGCTGATGTCGGCTGGGAAGGAAGGAGAAATAGACACAGAGAGGGAGGGAAGGAGAGGAGGGAGGTAGAAAAAGAGAGAGACAGAGGGAGGCCAGAGAGAGACGACAACTAAGGGACCTAATCGAGAGGAAGACAGAGAGACAGAAAGAGACAGAGACAGACACTGATAGACTGAGAAAGGCAAGACAGGGCAAAGAGAGACTGAGACAGACATTGATTGCCTGAGAGGGACTGAGAATGAGACAGAGAGAGCCAACAGAATGACAGAGAGACAGAGACAGGGCAGACAGAGACACAGAGACATTGACAGATGGAGAGAAACAGAGACACAGCAAAGAGAGAGAGACACACACACAGACAGACATTGACAGACTAAGAGAGACAGACAGGGCAGAGAGAGACAGAGAGATACGGAGAGACAGAGACAGACATTGACAGAGTAAGAGAGACAAAGACAGGGCAGAGAGAGACAGAGACAGACTGAGAGATACAGAGAGACAGAGACAGACACTGACAGGCAGAGTGTCAGGTGACTGAGTTCACACAGAGGGCTGTAACATTTATGCTCATCATGCTCAAATTCAGTTTCAAATAATAATAACTTACCTCTTGCCCGCTCACCTTTACGTTCACCTCCAGTCTGGCGACCGTGGTGAAGATGGCCAGAAGGAGGCCTTAGAGGTGCTGATCCACCAGTGGATGACGTGCCCCATTAGTGTGACTGCAAACCACCCCCTTGTTTGTTTAGACTTTACATAGCAGCTGCCTGTAAAAATCTAACAAAGGCAAAGACATGTACTTTAATTCTAATATTCTATTGCTCCATTTCTAAGCCAGGCTTAGTGAATAGACACATTACCTATCCATTAGCCATTAGCAATCAGCTTAGCTGGCCTGTGCGTTGCTATGATTTACATGCTGCCAAACCCGTCAATGATGACTAGCTGTGACTTCAGCCTTAATGCTGAACTAATGCACCTCAGCAAAGGCATCAGCACATTCGAAGTTTTACATAGAAGCAGAAGCAGATAGAAGCAGAAGCATGGGGAAGCATAAGCAGATAGAAGCAGAAGCATGGGGAAGCAGAAGCACGGGGAAGCAGAAGCGCAGAAACGCACATCAAGCACTTAGAGGTGGGAGTAGCTGCTCCGAACAGAGAGGGACAGAGAGGGACAGAGAGGGACAGAGAGGGGCGCTGATGTGATGGATCCCCCTGCACAGGGTGAGCTGCGCGGACAGGACTGGGTGCACAAGGCGATATGCGCTGGAGCTCGTTCTGGCGAGAGTCCGGATCAGGGCAGAACCGGTAAATCAGGCTGATTATCAGTGGCTAATCTGCTACAGGAAGCAATGACCTAATATTTAAGCGGCCCAGATTTCGAAGACACGTTGGGTTCACTAAGGCACCAGGTACTGATGTTTACCACGTAGTCATAACAGATGCCTGATATATTTGTGATGGTTTTTTTTTTTTTTAAATGGGGACCAGACACAACCTCGTTACGGCAGTAATAGGTTTCAGTTTCCCGACCCGTCACATCTGTTTATCAGTATCCTGGCCCAAAAAGGCTGAAACATCGGGTCACGTCAGAGGGTTAGCAAGATCAGACAGGTCGTGTCCACACTGTCAGGCCTGCACCACTCTGTGCATGCAGATTAACCAGCCGCCAACTGTGACCTCTGACCCCTTTTTACACAGCAGTGGAACCAGTGAGAAGTATGGTCTGTCTAAATAAACCTAAATAATGTTGCACGTAACGATTTCCTGGTCTCCACTGAGTCCAGAGAACATGCATAAATGTTTGGGGGATTTTCCATATTTTAAAAGGCATCAGAGACTCCAGCGATGACTGACAATTATTAATGTACTCTGGGGATTTGTATCATGTCTGAGCTAAGGTTACCAATAAAGACCACCCTCTCCGCAGCTGTTTCGGGGCGGGGTGGGGGGGGGGTCTGTGGTTGCGCCTCTCGCCCTCAAGGAGTTTGAATTAGCGGGAGGAGAATCTGTCATATTGTCACCATGGTTAATCGCGTACCGCTTCAGGATGCACATCGTATTCAGCAGATCAGCAGTTCCAATCTCGAAAAAATGATTGGCAAAACTAATATTATTAGGGGATCCGGGAACAGACAAGGGTCCCCTCATGCGCTCTGTGCAGGGAAAATGAGGAATGGCAATCGCTAACGACGGTTAAGCTACTTGTTTAAAGTTTCTCTGGGATTCCTAAGCATATACATCATTTATACGAGCCAAAAGCAGGTCATATAATTTAATTAAATGACAGGTCTGAGGACAGTACCATAAATCATGAGTTCAGGCCCCAGTTCACTTCTGCATGCTGCTGTTGCCATTAGGATACATTACCACACTGGCCAAGTGAGCAGTTCTGCACATAACAGACGCATCTATCACGTGCAACACACGGAGACTGTCCCAGGTCCTCACACATTCCAGACAGGCAATTACCTGAACACCCCTGGTTAATTGCTCCGCCTGAGGGCGTAGCACTCATCTGACAGCTTCCCCCACCCTCATCTGGCTCTCCGACAACTACGCCATGCAGGAAATCCCCTGCGAGCGTCTCCCAACACGGAGAGGCTTCTCACGTACCTGGGAATGTCCATTCCGAACACGCCGGCGTTCCCGCCGTTCCGCATCGCTCGTCCTGGGAGTCTGTCTCCTTTCGCTAAATCACTATTCCACCTGCTAGGAAAAAACTGGACTCCTGCAGCCCAACGACGGAATTATTGCAGTGCGCCGATGAGTTTTGCTGATGTCGCTAAACACTATAGATTTAGGTAGGATAATGCCCCCCCCCCCCAAAAAAAAAAAAATAAATTAAAAAAATTAAATGCTGTGGAAGGTTTTCCATAATGGGATGGAGGAAGGAGACTGTAGGGGTGATACCTGAGGATGTGGAAACATAACAAGCAACACAGCATTTTCACTTTCTTAACAGCATAATTGTGCCTTGGAGGTAGGACTGACCCTGGAGGTTGGACACACACACTCCTGCAGCGCAGCGTCTTGCTCTAAACACTTACTGCCATCGTCTAGATAATATTCCAAGCTAAGTAAAACCCTCCCCTGTCGCTCGCTGTCTGTATGTCACACCGGGGTCCTGGGGGAGCGATCTTTCATGCCACTGGGAGATGTACCTAGATGCACACTTCACATGACTTGATTTGACTTGACTTGACTATGCTTGCAGGAACAAGAGAATATTATGGGAGGACAACAGAAGGAAGTCAACCTGAGACCGGTACCAGTGCTACGTGTGTGGGGGTCTAATCCTACATGACATGGTTCTGCTCCTCCATGCAGAAAGTCCTCCATCAGTGAGGTTTCTCTTGTCAGGTTCCTCCACTGCACTAAAGGACCTGATGATGTTTTTCTGACTTTCTGTCCATACTTGACACTCTGGCTCTGGTGGACCTTTGTGTGGCCAATAGATGGGAGAGGAACTGGGCAAGCATCCTGGGGCACGTAGGGGCCAAACCCACATAGTGCCCCCCCGGCTGTTCTGCTTCCCATTACTACTGAAGAAGAACAATTAGCGTCAAAGAGGAGCAAATGGAAGCCGTCGACGTGGAGGTTGATTCGTACCACCTGTGCTCCTGTGTGGCTCGCATTCCTCGGGCGTGATGTGTGGCATGTGCTTAATTTCCCTCTATGCAAATGTTGGCCATTAAAAAAGAGGGGGGGGGGGGGGGCGAGGCCCAAGGCGTGACATCAGAGCGCCGGGTCGACGCCCACAATTTACTGGATCCTTGACGTGCTTTTCGCCATTATGCTGGACCCGCCCCCCTGCTAATTAAATTTACACCCTGATAGGTTTTGCTGAGCCTTTGCTGGGGTGGTCTCCCTGCCTCACTGCATCATGCACTGGAAAAACAGGGGATGAAAAACGAGTGCAGAGCATCAGATGGTGAGGACGGATGGGTAGGAATGAAGACGGGGGGCCATAGATATCAGAGGAGAAGCTGATGCCACAAATCTGCTAGAGATCATCCCACAGTGTGAATCTCTTCCAGAAATTCTTCTTACTGGACCACTGGTCTTCTGCTATCCATGACCTTAAGCTGGAAGACTGAGCTGGAATGTTTTCTTTTTTTTGGGGGGGGGGGCAGTAGGGAGGAGGGAAAATTTGACAGCAAAACCATGTTCTCTGTGGGATTCCTGAATGAGGGGGGAGATGACAGGCCACTACTCAAAGACACTTTGCAGATTAGCATCGACACGGCTGAAGTCACAAACGCACAAGGATTTGTTGTAAAGCGTTCAAAGTTCAAATTTGGGTCTAAGATCTTCATGCGGTGTTTACGCGGCGTGGGTCTCAGCCTGTCGTCACTTGACGAATGATAAGCCTCCCTTTAAAAGGGCCCCAAATCAAAGGGATTCATTTCTGCAACACTGCATGGCTAAAAGCACCCAGTGCTGGACCCCAGGGCTCTTGCCTTTATCCGTTAGACCCTTGACGGCAGACGGGACTGATGCTCTCTGGGCGTCTGGATGGTTTGTAGGCCTTTAGCGCTGGAATCTACAGTGTAACGTTATCCCTGTAGTCCCAAACCGGCGTCCTTCAAAGGCCTGAACGGGGAGAGGTGGAAAGTTGTTATAGAGACGCAACCATATGTTTATGAAATACAAATCAGTGTGTAAGAGGATCAGGTTTAACGGGTGCGCTTTCATCGATGGGAAATTATCTCTTTGGAGGCCCAATAAACGTCAGACAAACTGGCAACAGACTTCCTATAAAATCCACTTTTACAGCAGGATCTGTTTTTGTGTGGTACTTCCCTACGTCTGCGAATTCCCTTCCGTCTACCCGGAGCGGGCCGGAAAAACAGACGGCCCCCACAAATAACCTGTACGATGGAGCGCGACTCGGTGACATCATTGCCGTTCCCAGGAGATCTGTCTGACAGATATCCCGGGCTCGTTCCAGTGAACGGACCATTTGGAAGCATTTACTGATGTTTCCCTGCTGCTTATGCACCTCCGATCCAGATGGCCCGCTCACGTCCTCGATGGAGATGCCGTCCTTGCTCTCCACTTCCGACGATGTTCTGTGACCAGCACTGGAATCATCATCTAGATTAAAATGTAAACGGCAGTGACTCAGCCATCAAAAAAGGACAGCAGACTCTATCCAGGGAGCCACAAGTTGTCATCGTTTCAGCTCTTAATTGCTGGTCAACTTAATCAATTGCTTTAAATATGGAGTATTATTTGCATGGGCAGACATTTCACCGGTTGTTTCTGCTGGTAATTGGGTGCTAAAGCGTATTCTTTACTATCAGTACATTTGTCCAGACTGACTGCCCCCGAGTTATTTTGCAAATAAGATCCTTGGTGACAGTTGACTACTGAGTTTTGGGGAGAGATTTTGTGGCAGGCATCTAACTCCGTGACGAGAGACAAGGATTTATGAGATCATGCACCATCGCACAGGAGAATTGGACATCCTTGTTTCCTCTTTTCTAAGAAGACAAACACATTAAGGGCGTGTAGTTCTGTCTGGCCTCGTCTCCAAGCCAGCAAGAAGGCCCTGGCGATGGGCAAGTGCAGGCCAACAAATACCAGACAGAGGCTGATGGGAAAGCCATGCCGAGGGTGGGGGCAGGGCGGGGCCAGCATAGCCCTGGCCGTGACCCCGGGCGCCTCACTCACGGTGCAGGCAGCAGACGACGTCTCTGCAAACCCCCCGGCCGTTCGCTTATGATCACCGTGGTCAGATGAGGGATATGGAGAGTTCAGCCAAAGCAAATGGACCCTGAAGCCGGTGTCTCTGGGGTAATGCTGACCTCACACTGGGCTGGGGCCCAGATAGGACCATTCTGGAGGGTTGCCTTGTGATGCTCTTGGGCCCCTTCTCTGCACCCCCACCCCCTCCTTCTCAATGCCATCAACGGTAGTGTGAGCACACCCATCCACATTGGGCGAATGCAGGCCGGCAGTGGCCTGCCTTCTAACCAAACCATAAATCTCAGCGCCGGGCCCTGGCGGCGACAGCTCCACAGGCTGGGCCCAGATCTCAGGCCATTGCTATACTGAGAAATCCCGCGGTATTTTCAATCCTTTCTTAATAGCAAAGGCAGGCGCCCTGATTTGAAAGTCTGGCACTACGAGGAAGGAAACGTTTTCTAAACCCAGGGTCACACTGCCACACTGCCACACCCCATCCTAAGTTGTTCAGCGGGTTCGGGACCTGGGTCTGGGTCCAGGAGGTTGTGGGTTCATGTCCTGTCCATGTCCTCCCGGGGCCAAGGCTTACGATGCTTCCCATAATGCCTTGCATGCGCCATATCCCTGCTAAAAGGGGCCACCTCTCAAGCTGTATGTCTGCATCCAACCCCTGAGGCCCAGCAAAGAGGAACAGAGAAGCCGACGGTTATTATTACATGATCCTGCCTTGTTATTCTATGTAATAAAATCATACTTCAGTAGCTTAGCATTTTCATGCCCAAACTCACCAAAAGGCCTTATATTCTAGTACTTTTTTATTAAAACATTTTAGTGTAGGATCTCTGACAAAGAGTGTAACAGACGTGCTGCTGGAACACAGAGTGACAGGGACGTATTTATAGGGTCGCGTCCCACAGTTTATACAGAGTGATGTGCTTTATGGGAGCCCACTGGAGGTTAAATAACTTAAACAGAATGTAAACACATTAAAATTCTGCCGCTTATATTGACAGGGCATTTATAAGCCCGGCTCCCCTAATCCATGTATGCCTGGGGGGGGGGGCAGGGGGACTTAGATGAATTCCAAGGGCGCCAATCTAGGGCTTGTTAGACAGAGTTCGGCAACAAACCTCAGTTCCTGAAATGAATCATAGGCAGGAGATGCTTGCTAGCTAGGAGCTGGGGGTTCTCCATGCAGCCGGGACACGCCGGCCTTTGGGACAGTGCTCGTAAATCTTACTGATGCTCCGGCTTGGGGTGGGGGTGATGACAAGTGTTGGCCTCTCTGGGGCGGGAGGTTTATTGGAGCCCAGGGGGGGGGGGGGGGGGGGGGGGGGGTCCCCGTGTCTAGGCCCCCCGCCCACACAAAACAATCAAGGGGGGGCGACCCAGCGGGGGGGGGGGGGGCAGGGGCTTCCATTGTCAGGACTCTCTGCACACTGAAAACATTAATGGTGGATGACATACGGCCTGTGTCATGGTGGTGCTGGGATCACTGGAATGACAGCAGCATGCGGGCCACACCATGGGAATCGGCAACACGACCCGCCGCCACTCAACCCGCCGCCACTCAACCCGCCGCCACTCAGCCTGGGTTCTAGATGCCAGTTTGTCTTCCCTCTGCTTTCCTCCTGTGTAGCTTCAGCTTTATCATCATTTAACCATCATTTCACCCCTCACAGTTGCTTTTGGTTTTTTGTATCTTTAAAGTGCCTTGTTGGTGAGCTGCACTCTGCATCATCCCTCCCACCATGTCCTGTCACAACAGCCATTCCCTGAAGCAATTAGGGGTCAAAGGCCTTGATCTGCGGCCCAACAGTGACATCATCCTTCTGACCCTGGGATTTGAACCAGCAGCCTTCCCATCACAGGCTCAGCAGTTAAACCCGCTGAGCCACAAGCCTTCGATATAGATTCAGGTGTGCAAAATCATAGGTGAAGTACAAGCAAATGAGATCACTATGGATGACAATGTAAATCACAAGTACACAGAGCACTGGGGAAGTGGGCAGGACAGATAATCAGACCCTAAATGGAAATGCCCCAGAAACTCATGCAGGTCTAATATAATGTACATAGTTATTACATTTATATACTCTGACATTTTAGGAAATGATAATAAAACACCAAAAGATGAGATGTAAGTGCAGTGCAATCTCAGGGAGGCAGGTAAACACAGTACCCCCCCCCCCCACCACAGCATGAAAACTCGTTCACAAACCAACAACCTGCAGGCAGGTCCCCAGCGGCAGTGAGGGCCACGCACTGGGGGTGTGACAGTCACCGACACTGCATCGTACTTCAGAATGAGGCGACCCGACGCGAGTTTGGGGGGGGCAGTGAAGACGTGGGAAAGCGAGAACTTTCTGGGGTAACAGCACATGTCTGACGTGAGGTGTTTAGTGAGGCACAGGGGGCCAGCTGAGATTACAAGAGCCTCCCCAGCAGTGAGAGGCTGATTATGCTGCATGGGCTCAGAACCCCACAAAAATCAGGAAGCACCGAAGATGAGGACCATTACCCAGCGACACAGATAGGAGAGGAAATGGTTTATTGAAAACTAACAGTCATCTCAGCCCAGGCAGATCTGTGCCTGTGAGACTGGACCTCCTCTCCCTTCAAATGGACACACGGGGCCTGGATGGGGGCGCAGAGGGGGTCGGCTCACCTGGATGTTTATCAGCCTGCCTGTTAACGCTGAACCCAACCCAGCCGTGAGGGGAGTGGGGGCTCGGATCCAGCAGGGGGCTGATGACGGCCCTAAATAAGAGGCGGGAGCAGGGCCGTGCAGAGGCCAGGCGCCGAATTAGCCGGCAATTCGCACTTAAACGGGTTTGGTCTGCGCTGCAGAATTATTTCGCAGTGACAGGAAGGGCCAGTGGGCCGCATGCGAGGCCGGCGGCCCACTGGAGCGGCAGAGCTGGGAAACAGCCGGATCGCGACATGAAGGAAAGCCAGATTTCCCCTGTCATTCCAGGCGTGCATGGAAAACTCCGCCCATGTGCCTTAAAGATGGGGTGGATTACGTCCATCCCAGGCAGGGAGGGGTCCGGTGACAAGCCCACTCACCCTTGACAGTGTAACAAGTCACCCAAAAGTCTGTCATTGGCAATCAAGGCGATATTGGAATACAGGAGTTTTAAAAACTCAATTCAGATAAATATATTAAATAAACAGAAGTGATGACAAGAAAATGATAATTTGCTTTGATAACATTGCTTTTTTAATGAAATCGCATTGCCATAAAGAGTGTTGGAGACATTTGTGCTATGTGTACTCAGTGATACAACATCACGCATTCCTTCACTGGAATTTTTGGTCACAAGTCAATGTCTGTAACTCTGCAACCGCTATGGCACCAGCTGTCTTATAAAAATAGGACAGGAAAAGTGGATAAACATAATGTCTAATATTTGCTGTGGAAACCACTGGGGTTGGTTTTAAAAATACACAGGGAGATTCTGTTTAGGGAAGTTAACAATATCATTTGAAAACACAGTTAAAAATGACTTAAAACAGGTTTATCTCGATGGGCCGTAACACACAGCACAGACTGTGTTCTGGCATAGAGCGCCTTGGCTTTACAAATTGCATTATGGGGTCTCAAAGCACCATGCCATGGGATTCTACCATGTTAGGACAACATGGTTATTTTCACCACCATTAGTTGTGGGCACTGAGAAACTCTGAAGACTGTGGAAATAAGGCCGAAATTACTGCATTGGCCTAGTCCAAAATAATCAGCCCACTGAAAACACACAGCTGTGCCAATGTTTATTAGGATATTTTACATATTTTAGTTATGGTTTCCTAACACACAACAGACCTGCCTGTTTTTGGTTGCCTGAGATGTTGATTTCATAAGAAAACATTAGTTAATCACTGCCCGGCCAAAAAAAAAAAGTCATCATTTGAAATTTTCATTGGACCACCTTTAGCTTTGGTTATGGCCCACATTTGTCATGGCATTGTTTCCACAGGCTTAAGCAACATCTCACCCTTTATTTTCATCCAGATTTGCATTCATTTCTCACTGACATCCTGTATTGACAAGTGAGTTGAACCACTCCATAAAGCCTCCTTCATCACATCCCAAAGACCTTCAATGAGGTTAAGGTCACAACTCTGTGGTGACCAAGTCATACATGAAAATGATTCCTCATGCTCCCTGAACCACTCTTTGACAATTCGAACCCAAAGAATCTTGGCATACTTGCCCTGGAGTATGCCCATGCCAACAGGGAAGAAAAAATCAATTGATGATAGATGGAGGTGTAACCTGGCCATTCAGAAGGTTCCGGTACTCAGCCT
This sequence comes from Boulengeromyrus knoepffleri, assembly GCA_026770805.1. Lineage (NCBI taxonomy): Eukaryota > Metazoa > Chordata > Actinopteri > Osteoglossiformes > Mormyridae > Boulengeromyrus > Boulengeromyrus knoepffleri. Next base: position 2,262,029 of record JABJVO010000093.1, read on the forward strand.
TTACTTTATTAATGAATAATGTTGCTGAGCTGTAATAATGATCCAGTCATTGGCTCTTAAGTATTTGCTGATATAAATTCAAATGGTGATCTTTTTTGGCCGGGAAGTGTATGTTGAAAGGGAACTATGTATAACTAATATTTCTGTTAATACAGCTGTATATTACAGCAAAGTTTAATATAAAAACACATTAAGTTAATATGCCGCGTATACTACATACAATGTGCTCTGGCACTGAAGCATATTGTATGGCACAAACTGGTCATACCCATATTCATTTAAACACAAGCTTTAGTCCCATCCGAAGAGTCCATCTCGACAACGATGGGGGGAGCTAGCACGCATGCGCACACCAGGCAGCGGTAACCCGGAAGTTCTTCCTGTAGCGCCGGGGTAACATGGCGCCCGGCGGCATGTGAGAAGGACAGTGTCAAAGCCGGCTTTACCGCCTCGAGAGCATGTATACAGCGCCATGTAGCAGGCTTGCAGGTACGGCGTTGTCGCCGGGGGGTTCTGAAGTGGTGTCCCGCTGCGGTCCTGGTCGTAGTCGGGCTACGCCGCTTTTCCACGATTTTATTTTCTCGGTAACCTTGGCGTGATTCATTCATGTACTGCAGAATAAAGATGTTATTGCGATCGGCGTTTCCGCGGCATTGCGGTGCAATTCCCACAGGTCCTCGTTATAAAAGTCCGTTTGCCCGACTAGATGACCGCCTAGCCTTTCATTTAAGTCCAATGACATGCACTCTTTACGCGAGCAGGACTCCGAAATCGAACCGGAGGGTAACTGGACCGTACTGTAAGCTCAGGGGTGCATCTCCCTAAACCTGCGCGGTAGTGTCACCTGTGTTAATGTATGATATATGTAACGCATCGAGAGCTGAAACCCTGACACAGTATGCACCCAAAGGTATGCTAGCGAACTTGCTAATGGCCTAGTGATCGCCCAGCCTCCAAGACGTCACTGTATTTACAACCGCCAGTGATCTGATCACGAAAACCCGGGTATATTGTTTTATCGACTGGGCTCCAGAATCGCTTTAGCTGTATAAGAACATAAGAACATAAGAACTATACAAACGAGAGGAGGCCATTCGGCCCATCGAGCTCGCTTGGGGAGAAC
>JABJVO010000093.1:2299339-2310946 GCA_026770805.1 Boulengeromyrus knoepffleri
ATATCGGCAGCAGCCAGGGTCTTTCAGCATCCGCTCCATCTGGGTGGCTGTGAACATGGACACCCACCCCCCCAGCCCATTTCTTTCCCCCCTCCCTGCCTCGACCTGTCTAGTCTCCTTGCGTCTCCACAACACTCCACGATGTGGCCTTCTGATGGTTCCGGATGTTTCCCGTCATCCGGATGCTCCGTTACTGCTTCCCCGGCAGGCCACTTTTGGGTCCAAACTTTACCGGTAAGTCCAGCCAGGAGTGACTCTGACTGTCGCTTCTGTTAAGTCATTACAAGCCCATGTATGGCTGGTGTTCCTGACCACTTTACGACAATTTCCCCATTCTTCGTTTGAGTTACTCTGTGAGTACTGTAGCTATGTCTTGTTTCGTTAGACCAAAATGTTATTCATGTTTAAAAATCAGACCCTCCCCCATACAAAATCACACAAATCGACTTCTCTGTGATCCACGGTAGATGCAGGTGAGGACTTGAAGTTCCCCATAGCGAAATCAACACCCACGACGCCCCGACTTTAATGTACGCGGCCGCCGGCATCTGTGGGCCAGTGATGGAAAAAGCGGCCGCTTTCGGGCACGAATCTCCTCTTTTTTTCCCCTTTATCTTGAATGCAAAATGTGTTGAACACCTGTTAGCGCTTAAAGATATATTTAAACAGTTGAAACCTCGATCGATGCATGGGAATTCCATTAAGAGCGACTGTTATTTATTCAGTGCATCATCATTTGTTATAAACAGTAAATTGGTATAATTCCACAGTTGGGGACAGTGTCATGAAAGTGGGACGGACGTCTTATATCCAGTGTAAATTACTTATATTAAATATCAGCTCATTGACGCCAAAAATAATACCTAGTTTACCGACCTCCGCAGTCCCCGTACCGATACCTTGTTGTTTCTAATGAACGGGCCACAGTCAATCTAGGAAAGCGGGAAGTAATTAATTTTAAAACAAATTGGGGACGTGCAGAGAACACACCCTCCCCAGCATCTCGGCGCCCCCTGACGATCCCAGTGCCCCTCCGATGCAGGGCGGCGACGAGCCGTGTCGGGTCGCCTCCCTCCGAGGCCAGGCGAGGCTGCGTGCCCCCCTTCTGCTTTATTATGGATTTATCCGGCGTGCATTTCTTTGTGGAAAGGTGCGGCCCGGATATGAAACCAACCATAATCGAGTTCAATCAATTTAGACATAAATGCCACATATAGTCCCCTCACACCTTGTTCTTTTCGCTTATATGTGTGCATCTAGCGGCCTGCCGGAGGTCATTAGCGGAGATTAGCTGCCCTTCATACGCCGGAGTGCGCGGCGATGCCCCCGGGCACTTACCCCGCTGCAGTCCCGCTTATAACGGGATAATGACACAATTGCATTTGGATCGCCTTCAGACTTAAAGAGATTAAACTTCACAGATTATTCCTATATAAACAACAGCGTGAAAAGCTCTGACTCATACCGGTAAATCATCTACTGGGAAGCAGAAACTCACGCGCTTAAGGACCTTTTTTCAGGTACCGAATGTCTTAAGTCTGGATAACGCGAAATTTGCACGAAAGTTTTTTAAAATCTTACACATCCAGAATGATAATTACCGAATTAGTTGCTTCTTCTTCATATTATTATTATTATTTTATTATTATTATTATTATTATTATTATTATTATTATTATTATTATTATTATTATTATTACTGCAGTAACCTACTAGTAGTTGCTGTGGTTGGTGTGCTTTATAAATCTGTTTTTCATCGTAAACCGGGGTTCTGATTCTCTGGTTTAATGGCTGGCAGATATGAATTTGTCTCAAATAGCGACGTGGTCCATGCGAGGTGAGCGCTGTTTAGTGTGTGATACGGGATTTACGTCCACAGACGGTTCTTTCCTTTATGAAGGAGAACAGACAGAAGTCGAGTTCCTTTTTAATGCCCTCACATTTCACCAAGACCTTTTTCATTATTTTAGGTGAACTCCACACCCCACCCATTATAAACGTGTAGAAAAATGTGCTCTTTCGGTCGAATAATTGTGTCCCGTATTTTCCCCCTTTATTCTTCTAATGTTCCCTCTTAATGTGGTCGCATAAATTATGCTTCTGGTTAAAACGGCTATTTCCGGGGCAGTGTGGCTTTGCGGTCTCTTATTAATAGTTAGGCCTGCATTTAATAACCGTTTTGTAATTTAGCTATAATTGTACAATTCGGAAGTGATCCACCCAAAAGTCTTATATGTCTAAGACATTGCAATACACCGACATATACGGAATGAATCTCTCATAGAGAGGATTAAAAACCCCACAAACACGTGAATGACAAAAATAGACTTATGTTAACCTCGTGAACATTGCATTTGGGGCATTTTACTGAAATGAAATGCCGTTGAATTTGTTGGTGTCGTAGTTAAAATTCCACTGTCAGCGGTAATCAGTATAAGATAGTATAATGTATGATAAAGCTAATATAATTAAGTGTAATTGATTCATTTAAATCATATCTAGATTTTATAAATTACAAGAAAAGACAGTTTATCGGTAAAACTGCATTCATGTTTTGCGCCTTTATGTGTACGAATCTCCCAGGTTTTCGCCTGTCAGAGATAGCGGGACGCATTTGTTTATTTAGTTTAATAAGATGGATGATCATTAAGTGTTTGAGCCTGTGAGCAGTGGTCAGTAATTGAGAGATTGGTATAAGGCATCCTCTATTGCACTTTGAATGATTTTAAACTTGCCTTTATGTACGGTTGAAACGCCACATGTAAGGTCGTACATTACTTTTTGTCTAGGACCAGGAAAACACATATGTAAAAGACTCTAAATTAAGTGAAAACAATTTTAAATAACAGCTGCAGAACGGATTAATATTTATATTCGGGTGATAATTCAGGAGAGAAAACCCTTCTTAATGAAGTTTTGAGAGTGTGCTGAACTTGATTACATCGACGCGGCTGACACAACGAAATTTTACGGCGTTAAATGTTTTGTATTTTTACATTTTTATTGCAGTACTAACGGTAATGATGATAAGTAGTCTCTCAAATAAGTTTTAAATAACACAAACGTTTTAAATAATGTAAAATATGTATAAAGGAATTACATACGTCTGAGTGATGCCACTACAAGTATTAGTTAAATTGGGAAATGTCCCTCTTTCACAAATTAAATTAGAAAAAAGGAAAAAGTTGCGAAGCGGGAAGCGCTTCCTGGGAATGGGCTTTCTGAATGAGCTGCGCTGTGTACCTGCATTAGCAGCGGCCCAGTGCACATTAAAAGTCCTTTAACGGCACTTAATTAAAGGCGCTAGTTTGCATAGCTTTGCGGGATAAGAGGGGCGCTTACACGTTCACGGCAATGCGGCGAAAACATCGGGATGTTCAGCTTTTTGTTTGTACATTTTACAATAAAGAAGGGAAAAAAGCAGACAGGAAAATGAAAACAGAACGCCTCGGCGTACGTATAACCTATAATTATTTCACACTTCAAATTCACGGATGAAATTAAGCTGCCGGCAGGGGAAAATAATATATCTGTCAACCACAAAAATAAATATAGCAGAACAGCTTTTAGCCTTTGATGAAAAAAAACATAGCGCGTTTTTGTGAGTATATAAATAATTATACTAAGCAAAACCAATTAATCTGTGGCACTTCTAATAATTTACTATGTAATATTTCTATACTACTATAGGTCTATGTATAACACCAATTCGTTCTGAAAGATATGATTAAATTGCATTTAATAAATAATGGAAAAAGTCCCAAGTTTGCAGTGCCAAATTCCAGCTTTTATCTTGTTAGGGGACAGCAGTCGTTGATCCGTAATGATCTACACGTCCAGGTGCCACATCATTTCTGAAAATAAATTAAATTAATATTAATTTTAAAATAATTACTGCCGAGTAAATGTCACTTTCCCCACAAACACGCTTAAAATAGCGTTTCGGATTTTCCAAATCTGATAAGTAAAAGAAATCCGGTTTAATGCTTTTTTTATCCAATAGGAGCGTCAAAGAACTTCGGCTTCACGTCAATCACAGCGCAGGCCCCGCCTCCCAATCCCTACGATTGGGTCGCTTCTGTCAACAAGCTGTGAAATTTGCGCCGCTCGTCTGCGATTGGCCGACGCCGCTGTCAGTTGCGCGCATCTGGCGCTGTATAAGGGGCCAGTATTCAGTTCGGCGCTCAGCGCTCGCAGTAGCTCACGGGCCCGGCGAGAGGGATGTGCAGCCGAAGTGAGCGCAGGACTCCGGGGCGGCACTGAACTGCACCGCTTTAACATTTAACGTTTCTTTCACCAGCGGCAATGATAGGCACTGACGCCGCCACGCTGAATTTGCAGCCGACAAGATGCTGACCGCAATACTTTTGTTATTTATTTAATTTTTTTTTCATATTTTCTTCTTCTTGCCGACGAGATCCATATTATTCGCGAGGAATGTCGAAGCGCAACCTGGAATAAACTTTGTCAATATGTCTCCATGGATTATGACCGGCGCACGTGAGGCTTATGGAATATAGCCAGACATTCAGCCATCTGCATGCGATTCCATTCATCCCCGTGAAAAAGAAACTCTTACTGATGGGCATCATGCTTTTATTGTGGGTCTACATGTTATATTCCTGCGTGGGTTATTGCGCCACTGTGCCAAGTGTAATAGACTCTTACCGGGTAAGGGAGACGGAATCCGCTGGTAGAAGGACAGAGAGCGCCAGGGTGGACCTGGTGTCCAAGCTGATACCCAAAACCCAAAGCTGGGTAGACCTGGAATCCGATTACGACGAGCCGTCAGTGAGGACGCCCTCCAGAGACCTGCTGGATAACGAAGTGGACTCGGACAGAGCCGAAGACTGGGACGAAATGAGGGACGAGCAGAGGGGCCCCGAGACGAGTGCCATGTCAAGCTTCTCCAACGGGTCGGGCAGCAAAAAGCTGCCCCAGGCGATCATCATCGGGGTGAAGAAGGGAGGCACGCGGGCGCTGCTGGAGTTTCTGCGGGTGCATCCCGACATCAGGGCGGTGGGAGCGGAGCCGCACTTCTTCGACCGGCACTACGACAAAGGACTCGACTGGTACAGGTAAGACGGACTGTAATTAAGATCTCAGATTAGCTAAACATTTAAACGGGGCGAAGAGAAGCATGGGGAAACAAACGGTACTTGTATTACCAACTGCGTAAATATTGTGACAAAGTTGCGATCGAGATTCGGCAGAGTTTCAGAATGTTTTTTAACTGTTTGCCCAGCTTTCAATCATGTGGACGAACCGTCTTAAGATCAATCACAAATGAATATGTGAGGCTGGATTTAGCAAAATAAGTAGACAGAAAACACTTTTCCACACAACGTTGTTTCATTATCTAACAATGAATTCATTAATAATACCATGGGTGCTTTGAATCAGACCACGTAAAGACGTGGAAAGTTAATTATGCCATTAATTTTACTGAGATTTCCAAGATAGCTGTGATTCAAATTTACATTTAATGGGTAATGGCTTGGAAAAAAGCGAATTGTTATACCCAGAATTTTTTTAATTATATGTCCGTCAGATGACACCCAAAATTAATCTTTTAGGCAACATTAGATTCATGGAACCCGTGCGCTGATAAGGAAAGGCAAAGAAAAATATGTTCGTTCTTAATATATTCACAGAATATGATTGGTTTTTAATATCTCACATCTCTCGCTTCAGCTAATTTCTTGCGGGTTTCAATTTCAAACTTACCGGATGACCGGGGGTTTATGTAGCCTCGTAATTCTTATTTAGCGGCAAGTTCTTTGTCTAATAATAATAATAATCATGATAATAATCATGATAATAACAGTGACTGGAGATCTTCTGCGTGTGGTTTCCGTGTGCTGGGGGCTGTGGGAACATTTCGTATTAGCGGGGCTGAAAGCGGCGCTTCCCGTGAGGACGGACGGCGGCTAATAGGACATCGGTCGTATTTCATCAGAAAAGCTGCCCGGAGCGAACTGTGCGGGACAGCATGAATATTACATGAATCTCTGCTTTTCTTTAACGTTGGGCCTAGATTTTTATTAGGCGTTTGAGTAATGACGCTTTTTATTTTTCTTTATTCGTATTAATACTTGGGTTTTTTTTAAATGTATTTGGTAGTCGTTTTAAGCGCCTTTCTCCGGGATCCGCGCAGCCATTCGGCTTTGAAGCTGAGCAGTGGTCCCTGTTGGACGGACACGTAAACTGCAGGTGACATACCGTTCCGCTCAAATCTATCTTTTTTGTAATGTTTGCTGCTAGTGTGCAAGTATGACGAATTACTACATAAATACCGGCCGTGTACACTTCAAGAAAACCCCCCGAAGACCTCGTAATCTGTAAAATAAATTATTTAGGTAATCGAAATATGTGAATTTGTTTAAAATAATTTTTTCGCTGCGAAAAAAAACGTCTGTTGTGCTCCTCTTGTTGGCTGTTTCATATTAAACAATTCTCCGGAAGCCGAAATCACAGAAAATATCCCCAGCCCTTGTTTTTTCTTGATTGTTTAAACTGCTAGCGATGACTAATTTTATATGAAACAAGGATGTTGTGACAGTATTCTGAATTTAAAAACGTTAGATCGGCGGATGTATATTTTATAGCGGATTCACATAAGCATCGACGGTTTATTAAAAATCCAAAGGAGAATTAAGGAACTGTCTTGGGCCAGATGCATTCATTTAAACTGTTTCTAATCGCTAAGGCCAACTTTAAGAGATAATAAAAAGCCGTAATCTAAGCACAAGCTTCTCAACCCATCGGCCAAGGCCGTCCGGGGATACGACCAGAAATTTTTAGGTGATTAGAACATTAAAGTTGGGAATTTTTTACGGACCCAAGTTTAATTTGATCGTGTTTAATTGAATGTGGAGGACAGACTGGAATGAAAATATAAATTCTGCCTTTCTCTCCCGGTGGAATTAGAATTAAACAGTAGCACAATTTATTAATCTCCCAAGAGAAAACAGGCATGTCAAAATGTTTATTTTCCGCGCCAAAAATAACAATGTTTTAATTCCGTCTAATTAAAATATATAGATAAATAAATCGAAAGCGACAGCAGGTTCCCATTGCCCTCAAAAATGTAAATCAGAATTTTTAAAAACCTCTTCATTCTCACTTTTAATACTTGGGCCTATAATAATTGCTTGTTTAAAAGCATCTTTAATTACAGTCTAATTCGATTTAAAATATTAATTGAGAAAAAAAACATCTAATTGACTATCTGATGTTACGTGGGCTATCATTTAAATGGCAATAAATCAGGAGAAGTAGTGTTTGCAGAGGATTACGAACATTTAATTAAATATTTACACAGCCTAATTTACAATGAACCCTGGTTATTTTATAGTCCGCTTAATCGCCATAATTTGACAGGCGCCGCTGAAACCATATTGAACGGGATTAATTCTTTTCCGTTTTAATATGATGGCGCTTAGGTAAAGTCACTTTTATGCCATTTACGTTTTACTATTAAATATTTTTAAACTATTTTTTTTTCAATAGGCTATAAATATTGCATAAGAAGGGAAAGGTCTTACAAATACCTAAACAAGCACACAATGGCCAATAAATTATATAAGTATCCTATAAAAACGTATGTATGCTTTTGAAAAACAAACTCGTAGAGAAAATGAAATTTAAAAGTTTCACCGGTACACCCAAAGAAACATGGCTGAAAAAGACAGAAATATTGTCTCTTCTTCTTGTCCTTGTCCTTGTTCTTCTTCTTCTTCTTCTTCTTCTTCAATGTCCACCGACGTGAAGCAGAACTAACGGGCCTTCTGACAGGCCGATGAAAAGCGGTCCGGAGCTGCATGCCTTTCTCAATGAACGGATTTCGGTTGCCCTGAAGAAAAGTTCAGTCAATTAAATATGCACGAAGTTTAGTGGCCGACAAAGACGGCGGACATGAAAAGGCACAGAGCACTAAACCGTTTTGCTGCTTTGCCGGGGCGGACTGAGCTCGCCACATGAATTTAGGGACAATCTGCAACTGCATGTACCTTTAATCTTAATGTGTAATTTCACTTCCACTCACTTTAAAATGCTCCTTTTAAAAACTGGGTAATCTACACTTGTATGGCGATCGTTTTTATTCTGTTACGCGATCGATATAAATCGAGTAGCGGTCAAGTACTTATCCGCTAATAATCGATTACAGATACGACTGAAGCACTTAAAAACACCGCAGGGCCCATGTGAGCATTAATACGCGAGAGCTGTTTTGGTCCGTGTTTACAGAGAAAACAAGAGGCGACGGATGTCTGACTTCGGGCCTGTGGCTTAAGCGACAGATAAAATAAACATGCGAGCCTCGGCTGCTTCGGGGATTGTTTAAGCGGCACTTCACTCCACCAAATCGACACTAAATCACCTCTTATGTTCCCCTCTGAACCTCGGTCCTTATCTTCTAAGCCGCGGTGGGAACAATACTAATTGCGGGGAATTGGTGCATTGTGGCGTCTCTGAAGAGGCAAATGATCTCCGGTCAAAATAAATGGAAATGCAATTTAGATATGATGCCCCTGAAGGTGGAAGACCATCCCCCACCACTACTAAGTTATTAATTAACCCTAAGATTTACCAGCCTTTGGAGATAAAAGTAGCCAGTAAGGCAAGGATATTGGAGGACTGAATTAGCGATCATTACCTAATTAATTCAAATTTTCTTTATGCTCTTATTGGTTAAATTGTACCTCTTCCCCACCCTCTACACTAAGTAATAGCGGTACATGGGACTGGTTTTCTGAAATCCGATCAGTTCCCCAGTATCCCTGTCCGAACGCATCTCTTATAACTTTACCCCGACTGACAGGTGATATTGGAACCGGCGGTCGCAGCTCCGTGCCTTGCATCCCTCCCGCTCTCTGTTTCCGTAAACTGAGTGAAAACACAGCTGACTGATAGATAAGAAGTGATTATCTCAGTCTCTTTAAATGTGGGATTTTAATGTCGGTAACTTCATTTACCTTTTGGAATAAAAGCACGAAGCAGCGGTATGGAGGTTCTGCTGCAGACCTGGTCTCTATCTTGCCGTGGATCTGGAGCCTCAGTGCCCAGAGTCCGACTTGTAAAACTGTTAGACGCGTCTTCGTATTTCCGTCTTAATAAAATACCCCGTGAAGTCCAGCACTCTTTCTACCACGTGTCTGCCTGGCGTCTCTACCCACTTTGCACGCCAGGAGCAAAATATTATTATCCGCTAACCAAATTTCAGAGAGAATTTTATAAACACTTAAAATGTTATCCCTTTCAGTATGACGTCTGGTTACTTTATTCTATTTCATTGTCGTAGAATTGTTTTGTAAATATATATATATCTTTCGAAATGTAGAACCAAATTTAGGCCTAAGTTTTTTTTGTCGTTATTATTTTTCCACGTTAAAATACAGGTTTTCGGTGGGGCCCGTTCCCCGTTCCGCACGCCGACAGCCCTTATCGCCTACAGATGGCTCCTGTTACACCGTGTTTCTCTGAAATCCTGTATCTCACGCAGAGCGGCTCAGGCCAAGAAAAACCCAAACGAACCAAACGGTGCCTGTCTGTTGGAGATATCCTATTTTTATTGTCATGTTTATGTTTATGTTTTGCCGCTGCTTGAGTTTAAAACCGGCCTGTTTATATCCTTTGTGAAAGTGACGATCTGCTTCTTACACAAGCAGCTTTTTGTGAACAAGACCTTGAGCAGCGACGGTTAACCAGAGCTTTCCTCTTGTGGAAAGATTTGATAAGTGTTTCTGTCATTTTTCTGTAGCATTGAGGGGCCAGGAGGTCTTCTTCTGGACAGAGAGGAAATCATAATTCATCTTTAATGCCCTTAAATTTCCTATTAGCGTGTCGCCCTGGGGAATTAACGGAGGGATCTGTGTCCTCATGTGAGGACGTAGCGGATGTGGTGCTGCTCTGAGGGCCTGGGCTGGGCAGCACCGGTCACGCTGGACGTCTTTCACAGAAGAAGACGTCAGCTGGGGTCACTGAGACCTGGGGGGCTTGGTTTTTCATTTCCGGATCGCAGATAGAGGTAGACGTCACTGTGGCACTGGGACCTCCAGCGATCCGAGTGGAAAAGTGAAAATGGAGGGATGGGAAAATGATGGAGGGGTAGAAATGGCCGGGGCAGCAGAAGCAGAGCGGCAGCCGGGACCCCGGGCTAATTTGATGGTTTTTATTTGTGTCAAGATGAACAAAACATGATTCATCCCTCAGGAGATGAACGGAGGGGTGTGTGTGGCTTGGGGGGGTGGGGGGGTGCACGTTTCCCCAATGAGGTAATGCAGGCGCAGGCATCTTCCCAGACAGCACGTGCGACATTCCCGCCGAGGCCCCGCCACGGTCTGCTAACGTGGGCACCATCTCACACGTGGGCTTGTTACGCCGCTGCGTCCTTGATGGAAGCCCGACCAGAAGATCTGCTGATGAATATTTCAGCTACAAACTGCAAAAAGCTTCTCACAGTAATAAGAATTATTAGTTTGATCTGTTTTTCGCTTTCAAACTTCTGTTTTGCTGTTCCCAGCCTTCACACATGGACCGAGCCCTGCCATACCGACCAGTCATGGGAGGTGCTGTATGTTATGGGGGTTAGGGTTAGGGTTAGGGTTAGGGTTAGCTTCATCGGGATCTTGGTCTGTGTCCTAGCCTGGTCCATGCCGGTTTAGCTTCTGCCAAGATCATGGGCTTCAGCTCCTGCCTCTGTTTCTCCTGCCTCACTGGGACTTGGGAAACCCTTTCTCGTGTTTCTGGAGGGTGGGGGCAAAAACACCTGCTAACTGCAGCCCCGGGAGATACACAGACAGACAGACAGATGGATTGATTGGTAGACAGACAGACAGATGGATTGATTGATTGATAGATAGACAGACGGACAGACAGACAGACAGACAGATGGACAGACAGACAGACAGATAGATAGATAGATAGATAGACAGACAGACAGATGGACGGACATACAAACAGATAGATAGACAGACAGACGGACAGACAGATAGATATATAGACAGATAGATAGACAGACTGCTAGTTTGCACCACGGGCAGCAGCATGACGCCGTGTGGGGGTGCGAGGGCTCGGCCAGGTTACCCGGACATGCCTCTCTGATTATAGGCAGAATCACTCCGGCCTACACAGGGCTTCCAGGATGATCCCATTCTGCTCATGGACTTTAAAAGTGTGTAACCCTCCAAACAGAATCCTTATTGAGAGGGCCAGCTTGTAGTCTGGGCCGCCCCACCACTGTCTATTCAGCCCCCCCTCCGTATCCCTCCAACAACTTCCCTCCATTACACCCTGGGGTGCAGTGCCACCTGAGATATTAAGTGTTGTTGGGACACCATCACCCCAGACTGGACCTACTGCCTGTGGTGAGGGCAGGGGGAGATGGGGGGGCAGGATTATACCATTTATTGAGGGCATGGCGACTCACTTGCGCCCCCCCCCCACCCCCTAAAGGTGAGGGGATGTATGTGTGGCTTGTTATTCATACCACCTCCTTTGTGTGCCCCCCCCCGCGCTCGCCGCGCTGCCCCCCCCCCCCCCCCCCACCCCCCCGCGCCCGCCCCCCCCCCCCCCCCCCCCCGCCGCCGCCCCCCCTTCCTCCCC
>JABJVO010000093.1:2318103-2334935 GCA_026770805.1 Boulengeromyrus knoepffleri
CAGCGCTGCGTGCAGCCGCCAGAAAGACGCCACCCAAGAGCCACCAAAGCCCCATCTAGGCCAGGACCACAGCCAAAACCCCCCCCACCAACCCCCCCCCCCCGCCACCCCACCACCCCCCCCCACACACACCCCCCCCCCCCCCCCAAAAAAAAAAGAAAACCCCACCCACATTAAACTCTTACCCCCCACCTATTTGTAGTGCTCTTCAGAAAGAAAGATGTGGTAAGGTTAATGGTGCAGGTTTCATGGGGGTATGGTCATTGTGGGTCCCCCCCCACCCCATAGTGGGAGGCTGCTTGGCTGAGCTTCTGTCTTGCGGACGCAGTTGTATGCAAAGCAGGACGTGTCACACAAACGGGCGGGGCCCATTACCACGGCGACGGCAGGTGCCATTGCTGGCCGCCGCTCTCTCTGGAGCGATTAGCACACCTTCCTGCACGTTTCCCACATGTGGGTCCCATTGGACGGCTTTACCTCCGAGGTTGTCATCTGTGATGAGGCAGACTAGATTAGGCTGTCGCAGTGTTAACTCTCCGCTCTGTGCATGTGCATGTTCGCGTGTTTGAGAGAGGGAGCCCGGGGTCGTCACTGGTATGCCGGGCTCACAATGTGACCCCCCCTGACCTCCAGCAGCAATAAAAAAGCATGTAACCGTATATACCTGTGCCAGGCAGCGGCCATCTAATCCACACCATGCGACCGGGTACCCTGTGTAACATATCGTTTAACTGCCCTGACGCTGTCAGCGACTGAGGGATTTTCGGAATCTCGGTGCCCGGGTTGGCTGCTGGCATTGCTGTTCAGGGACACAGCCAGCTGAGTCAGCTGTACTCTTTTTAGAAGCAAATTAGCCTTTTATTTAGCCTAAGTGGCTAATGGATAAAGTAGGCCGGGGTGGATTTAGGCTAAGCCGGGCACTTTCCTGAATGTGTGGCTGGGAAGTGTGGCTAGCGGAGAGGGGAGGGGCAGGCAGGAGGCAGGGCTGTAATCTATGTGTTCCAGATGTCAACATGACTGATGCCCCAGTTAACAGTTATTTAAGTTATTTAATGGTGCTAAAACCATTAGCATGTCTGTCTGAGTCAGAATAACTGCTGAGCATTCCTCCTCCTCCGACTGCCACTGAAAGAAATCTGCATGGTCCTTGACCTTACCTTTTCTCGCCCCTTAATAATTCCATACTCAGTATCATTTATGATGACCCCATGCAGCCTGAGCTCAGACATGCTGACTGTGTGGTGGGGGGGTCCCCATCTGGTTAATTGCATTATAAGACCACCCTGCCCCGCCCCATTCCGACCTTCTTTTGTCCCCTCCCCCCAGAGAGCTGATGCCCAGGACCCTGGAGGGCCAGATCACCATGGAAAAGACGCCCAGCTACTTCGTGACGCGGGAGGCTCCGGCCCGCATCTACGCCATGTCCCGGGACACCAAGCTGATCGTGGTGGTGCGGGACCCCGTCACCCGAGCCGTGTCCGACTACACGCAGACGCTGTCCAAGAAGCCCGACATCCCCACCTTTGAGAGCCTGACCTTCCGGAACCGCAGCGTGGGCCTCATCGACACCTCGTGGAGCGCCGTGCAGATCGGCATCTACGCCAAGCACCTGGACAACTGGCTGCGCTTCTTCCCGTTGCGGCAGATGCTGTTCGTGAGCGGCGAGCGGCTGATCAGCGACCCCGCCGGCGAGCTGGCCCGCGTGCAGGACTTCCTGGGCCTCAAGCGCATCGTCACCGATAAGCACTTCTACTTCAACCAGACCAAGGGCTTCCCCTGCCTGAAGAAGGCCGAGGGCAGCAGCAAGCCGCACTGCCTGGGCAAGACCAAGGGCCGGACCCACCCCGACATCCAGCCACAAGTGCTGCAGAGGCTCCGCGAGTTTTACCGCCCCTTCAACATGAAGTTCTACCAGATGACTGGCCACAACTTTGGCTGGAACTGACAAAGCAAAGACGTTAATACAGGACACCTTGCTTGAATCATTTTTTTCTCTGTAATTCTGGCAAAGACGTGGAGATATTGCTATATATATGTAAAATGTACAGAAATCTATTTTATAATAATTTATTTTTAATTTCTAAGCAATTAATTCACTAAGCTGCCTAACCTGAATTTGTCCCTTGCATTTGATCCACGTTTTGTATCTTTTTAACATTCCACATCTCCTCTTTTTCTGCTTTTTTGTCATTCTCTTCCGCTCCTTCCGTGTCTCTCTCTTGCCGTCCAGTCATTTAAACTCGTTAATGGTGCTCTCAGTGGCGGCTGAAGGCGTTCGTGGCCGAATTCGGAAACGCGACGGACACACAAAGCAGCTCTGTGTCATGGCCACCCGCCGCTCGCCGGCGACTTCCAATCCACCCCGTCTGTGGGTTTCATTTCAGTTCTGCTTTCTTTTCCCCGTCATCTTGAGTCTGGCAGGTGGTCTTTTCCTGTTGGGGGTCTATGTTTCGCACAGCCAGGCTGAAGGTCCTGGGCTCTAAGCGAATGGCTCTCTGTGGTTACAGGTAGCCTAGCATTCAGGAACAGTTACCTCAGCTAATGCATTACTGCTGACCCCCTGGACCCTCTCACTTAATAAAGCACCGATCGATGGGCTAATTGCTCCCTTTCGTGCTGCCCCCAGTTCAAAGAATAGCCCTGCTCTCCTCCAACGGTCATATGGTAGACCCTTCTGCTGAATGCACTATTGATTAGCGGCTAAATCGTATTTGGGGTCTCACAGGGTGACGTCACTTTGCTCATGTGATGGTGGCTCGAACGATCAATCCTGACCCCGTGACCTGGTCTCGCCAGAGATCCCGGCCCACTTTTCTGGCTCCTGCCACGGGAGCCGGCGGGTCAGAGGAAAAACCAGCCAGATTCCCAAGAGAGCATTTTGAGGTTGCTTATGTTTTCATTCAGCTACCCGATAAAGACCCCCCAACCCCACGTCACAGGCTCTGTTGGATATCGGAGGAGTGGTATATCCGAGAGCGCGGGGCGTCCCTTGGACAGACCCGGCATTCGGCAAACTGTTAACTGTAAGGGGCACAGCAAGGCTCATGTATTTGGAATGGGTGACCTGTCGGCCATTTTGGGGCCATCCCTTCTGTGAAAATTGAGGATTCACATCGTACCTCTTGCTGACTTTGACGACTCCTCCCATGGGACTCCGATCATCTCCGATCCGCCTTTCCTCCGCTCTTTTTCACTTTCGGCGTCTTTCGTCTTTGTTACTTGAATACTATGTATGCATGTGAGAGGGGGAAGTCCGTGAATCTCGGGGATCACCAAGGGCCGCCTTGCCCACGTGACGCTGTCCGTGATGGTGGCGTGTTGCCCACGGGCCTCTGAACACACTTGGACATCCCCTCTCTCCTGTGGGAGCAGATGAGGGACACTTCTCTGCCTCTTTTCAGTCCAAAACTGAATAGCCAGATATCTGTAATCGAGTACAAAAGATAGATTTAAGAGTGGCAATGAAGGGAACAGGTTCAAATGAGAATGGCTGGCCTGCTTCAGTCCTGATGTTAACTGATGTTTTTTCTGACATTCAAAAGTGATTCGCCATCTTAGGGGCCCTCAGGCACCTGTGAGGTTCAGGCTCGTAAACCGCTGTACTGTCTTGGCTGTCGCTGAACAGGAGTCCGATCCTGACTTTATTTTTAATTACTAAACAAAAAAACACAGCCCCACCCCCAAATCGTTGTCATTACACAGTCCATATCACCATTAATTTATGGTTGAGTTTTATTCAACCCATTAAAAAAAAACAAAATTTAGTGGTGTTTCTTACCCATATAATATGGCATTTAGATTAGCCCATTTGTATGTAAAAAAGAAAAAAGACACACAAATCAAGTATTTTGTGGTATGTACATCAAAATTAATTTTACACAATGAACTGCAAAAAGGAACAGAAATTTCTAGATAAATACTGAACATTCATGCTATTTCTTTGTATGAAGAAATCAATAAAATATATATTTTACCAGACCTGCATCCACATGCTTTCGTGGGGACCTCGCATTAAAGTCAGCACACCGACTTTTCACTGAACATGACTGTCCTTCTTCCAGCAACAATACTGGGAATGTGAAACTGGGAATGGGAATCAGCACCACTGCAGCCCTGCATCCTGGATCCTGGTCAGACTTTGTCCTCCCTTTTATTTGGTGTTTTTCCTCATTCAACCACCCCCCGCCATCAGGTGTGGTTTGTAATGCAAAGCCCCCGATTTGTGGCAGGGAGGTCCTGTTTACTGGATTCTGGGCGGGCTATGTTTTGGTGCGTTGCAATGGGACTCTGTTGTGCGATGACTGCGGCGGGGGGCTACAGAGTGCTTTCGGATGCACCGGTGAAATCCAGCGGTGTTTGGGGCGCTGGGTCGGCACCGCTGTGGTGGTCCTGCGGATGGGGGGCCAAGGAGGAATGCTGGGGCACCCGACCACCACTGGAACATAATGAAACCATAGATCCCCGGGCTGGTGGAACTTGAGGATGCGGTGTTCAGCCACTGAACACAGCACCCTGCTCAGAACCACCCCTGAGTCGTGGCCTGCGAGCCAGGGATCCAGAGCACCTCTGACTGGCCGGGAGTCCACACAGCCACTGAATTCCTTCTCTTCTTACGGTGGAAGTTGACATGCGGGGGGCGAGGGGGGGATCCTGGGTTTCTGCTATAAAGGGTTCTGCTGATTCTGGGTGACCTCACATTACAGCCGATCACCATCCTCCCATTCCATGGGGTGGGGGCTCTGTATGAGATAGGCTGCGTTGTTTTCGTAGCCCGAAATGCTAGAACAGACACTGAGGTGATGACCGGCCCCCACCCCAGCCATGTGAAGCTATGCAGACACTTTCTCTACTTTCTCCTCCACCTTCTCTCAGTTTTAGAACGTGAGCACAAGGTCACTGGCAGATGATGTGCAGACGGTGGTCCTGTAGAGGGAGGTCATATGATCAGCTGGGGTGCAGCTGTCTCCCACACTGTGTGTGTCTCCCTCAGTGTGTGTATCTCCCAGAGTATGTGTCACTGCATGTGAGTATCTCCTTCAGTGTGTGTATCTCCCTCAGTGCGAGTGTCTCTCTCAATGTGTGTGTCTCCCTGACTATGAGTGTCTCCCTGTGTGCGAGTGTCTCCCCGAGTATGACTGGCTCTTTGAGTGTGTCTCCCTTAGTGCGAGTGCCTCACGAGCGCGTATGTACGTGTTAGGGAACGTTTGTCGGACTGTGGCTCACGAGCGTGTGTATCTACGTGTTCGGGAACGTTTGTCAGACTGGATGCCTGGTCACATGACAGGCATCCACTTCTGAGGCCGGGAATCTGACGGCGAGCTTCAGGACCAAGTCTGTGAATGAAGACCTCTCCATGCTCTTTTAGGAAATAACTGTGCGTTGGTAAACCGTAAAGCAGACGGCCTAGAGTCTAAACAGCGGCTGTCGAGCTTCTCCCATTGTCTGGAGCTGGCTTGTGTCCCTGGATGAGCTCAACAGCAGGCTGCGATGAGATGGACAAGGTCAATGAACCAATCGCAGGGCTCATTAGTGGAAATATACTTATCGGTGCTGAGGCAAGCCTGTTTCCTCTTCACTTCATCACTGACGGTCATGATGCAAGATCCCATCTCGGGCTGGCTGCTCCGGCTGCTTTCCCATTTGATCCCCATAAGTCATTCCCAGCACAGGGAAGCACCTGCATCTGACCTGGATTTAGACGAGTATGTCGAGGTGACCCTCTCTCCATCCAGCCCGGTAGCTCCAGCATCACTGGGTTTGCAGAATTTTCCCAACCAACTGCAGTAATTCACTTCGAATGTCTTTCCCTGGCAAAATTCCCCCATCTACCCCCATCCTGGATCCGCTTCGGATCTGGGATTCAGGGCTTAACTTCTCACATTCCAGCTGTTCCCGGAAAGTACAACCCAGAGTGGAGAGTTTGAGGTTGGTTTATTTAACTTGTCGGATTTAATCTCAGGTAATCAGCTGAAATGGGTGTGTCTCTGCATCTGTGGTTTCGCAGCCTCACGTTGGGTCAAGACACAAAGACCCACTGGTGAAAATGATTAGAGCACCCAGGTGCGTGACACTGTTCGCCTTGTCTTCTTACCACAGGTCACGTGATCACACGGGATTGACTATGTGGGCTGCCAGGGGAAGTCAAACGACCTCCGGGCTCCATGGTGGCATGGAAGCTCTCGGAAATTCCGCAGTGAGGGTGGTGTGGCTCTGGGTTTTACGGCCATGGTTGAAAGTTTTATGATGCAAAAGCTACAGACCTTTAGTGTCAGCCCGGAGCCTGAGCAGACATGAATAACTGAGCTCTGAGAGTGACCTGAGGCCATCAAACAGCAAACATAGCTACCTGAAGATGGCACACGGTGACACGTCACTTCTGTGGTCAGCATCTCCATGGCAATTAATTTGTGTAGGAGGTACCCAACCAACACCCACGCCCTGGACCCAGGTCAAGGTGCCCCCCGAGCCAGTGGTGTTGACCCAGATGATCCAGTCATTCAGGGGTGGGTGAGGACTGATTATAATGACAGCCCCCCCCCCCAGCTGACTCCAGACCCCCAGCATAGCCTGGGGACAGTTGCCATCTGCACTAGGGGGACTGCACAAGACCCCCTGTTTTGCTGTAATTTGTCATCCTCTATCACCCCCACCTGCCCCCCACCAAAGCAGCCTGCACCCCCACGGAGGAGTCTGGGGCGTGGTGGGGGCCGTTATCTCAATGTTCCCCCCAGCAGGGAGGACACCCATGTGATTTGGTGCCATTTGACTCCCTCCTCATCCCTGGGATTCCACCTGCCTACCGTCCTGTCTACTTGATGTCGAGACACAACAACCCCCCCCCCCCAGGAGTCCCAGGTCCTCTTCCGTTACAGACATGCCTTCCCTGCCTCTGATGGAAGACGTTTGATGGTGGGGTGTGTGTTTGTGTGTGGCTTGAAAGGGACCCCCCCACATTAAACGTCTGACGGTGGGGTGTGTGTGTGATTTGCACACTTGTCGCTCATGTCTGACTGCTGTGGGGGGGGCTTATTTGAAGCAAATGACGGGACAGGAGTACAAACAGGAAGATGGGAGACGTCCTGCAGAGGTGTGTCAGACATGATGGTGGAACCTGGGATGTGGAGGCAGGAGTCCCTGTATCAGCACATGGGGGGGAGAGTCCGGTGACTAATTCAGCCTAATTACCCAGCTTTCTATTGCGGGGGGTGTGTGCCAGGCCACACTGGGGTCAGGAGAGCATCATTCATGGGGAGACCCCCCTTATGCACAAAGCTGCTCCTCCCCCCAGTTCCCCCCCAAAGCCCCTCAGCAATAAAGGGCAGGATGACTGCGGTCAGCCTGTCACTCCGGGGGGCAGGAGGGGGGCGGGGGAAGCTGAAGCTCTCCAAAGTAGCACTGGTCAGGGGAGAAAGAGGGGGGGGGAACTGAGGGGGGGGGGGAAGTGGGAAAAGGGTGGGGGGGGGGGGGGGGGTCTCAAGCTACATAAGCCTGAAGGCTCCAGGCCATGCTCCGTGGGTGCCTTCGTTAACCAGATTTTGGAGCTGACTGAGTAAGACCCCCCCCCCAGGTAATCGAAACAGTCCCAAGAAACGATAGTATAAGAGACAAGAAGGAGAAAGAGACTGGATGATAGAGGGAGCGAGAGAGATACAGCGAGAGGGACAAAAGCCGACAGAGAGGGGGACTTTTCATGTCACGCCCTGAACCCCAACCTTATAACCTTGAAGATGGCACATAAAACCACGGCGGGACAAAACGAAATCAAGAACATTGGCGAGAACTATCTGCTACATGCTTAGAACGAGGTCGTTCTATGTCACGCCACAACCCTAGATGGCGCAGAATGTGTTTGATGCGGCAGATCCACATACAGAGCGCGAATAACTGTATTCTGGTGAGTGTGATTAATAATGGCCACTAATGGGTTAATACTAGAAGTAGCACAGTCAAGGAGGCAAACAATTTTAAGAAGACTCACCGTTACACGCTAATGAAACGTGCACGGTGAACATTAAAAGGTTATGACAGAAGTACATGAATACACGTTAATTTATAATATTTAAAGTGTGGTGCAGTGCAAAGCATGCTGTAATTGCGTAATTAGTTCTGCTGACCAATACAGTGGCGTCACATTTGTCAGCCAATCGTGGACAAGTGGGTGGGATCAGTGCAAACAAAAAAAGTTCACCTCGGGGACTCTGCAGTGCGCCAAAATGGTGATCACCATGGTGATTACACATCATGGTGATCACCATGGTGATTATGTGTCATATGATGTCGTATTGCCCAAACAACATTGACTCCGTCTGAAGTATACTTAAGCCATAAGCCTAACCCCGTAACCCCCCCCGTAACCCCTCAACTCGACCCCTAACCTTCCACACAATGGTCTAGTAACAGTTAGGTTTTCCTGAAGCCCTAGTGCGCTGAACTCATAGTAGAGAACATGCAGAATTATCCTATGAGAACCAGGGGGTGCTGTGCATGCTGCAAGGCCGGGGTAGCCCGTTATTCAGCTCCATTTCTTGTACACCAACCTTTGGGGAAGATGGTGGCGCAGGAGGTAGTGCTATCGTTTGGCAACCAGAGGGTTGCAGGTTTGAGTCCTGGTTCCTCCTGACCCCATGAAAATGTCCTTGAGCAAGACACTGAACCCCAAATTGCTCCCGGTGTGCAGGTTGGCACCTTGCCTGGCAGCCTCTGCCACCGGTGTGTGAATGTGTGTGTGGATGGTGAATATGAGGCATAAATTGTAAAGCACTTTGAGTACTCGCAGGAGTAGAAAAGTGCTATATAAATGCAGTCCATTTACCATTTCAGGTTCTCCATCCTTGTCGGGACTCCTGACCAGTTACTCGCTTGGTATACTGTCATCAGAGTCCCCCCTCCTGCCATCCTTTACGGACCTTCAGGTAAAGATCCACGCCTCAGCAGCTGTTCTCCCTGCTTGGATTGGGAGGCTTGAGACCAGGCTGCTTAAACCCCCCACGACAGATGAGAGGCAGTGAGTCGTCAGCAAGAAAAACACTGCTGCTCCTGCTCACCACTCATGGGAGTCACAGCTTCAATCAGACTGAGACATGCCAGCTGGGTGTCCCCTGGGTGCCAGTTGGGTGCCAGCTGGGTGTCCCCTGGATGCCAGTTGGGTGTCCCCTGGATGCTTGCTGGGTGTCCCCTGGGTGCCAGTTGGGTGCCAGTTGGGTGTCAGCTGGGTGTCCCCTGGGTGCCAGTTGGGTGTCCCCTGGATGCCAGATGAGTGTCCCCTGGATGCCAGCTGGGTGTCCTCTGGGTGCCAGTTGGGTGTCCCCTGGATGTTTGCTGGGTGTCCCCAGTATGTTTGCTGGGTGTTTTCCGGGTGCCAGTTGGGTGTCCCCAGTATGTTTGCTGGGTGTCCCCAGTATGTTTGCTGCGTGTTCTCCGGATGCTTCCTGGGCCCTCTCTCTCGGTGTCTTTTGGATACATGTGTGTCTGGGAGCGTGCTTGTCTCAGACTGGACCCAGTTGGCATGGAATAGGAGTCTGAAGGTGATCTTCCTCTGAAGGGGGTATATGAGTCAGAAGGTGGTCCTCCTCTGAAGGTGATCTTCCTCTGAAGGGGGTATATGAGTCAGAAGGTGGTCCTCCTCTGAAGGTGGTCTTCCTCTGTAGGTGCTGTAGGACTCCAAAGGCAGTCTTCCTCTGAAGGTGGTATCTGAGGCTGAAGGTGGTCTTCCCCTCTCTTACCCTCTCTTCTTCTCTGATGGAAATGGAAGCAAAACGGAGCAGAACTTCAGGTCAACTGGGTTCAAGGAGGACCTGGAACTCCCCTCTTCATCCACCTCGGTCCTCCTCTGTCTCCATCAAAGGGAGGAGAAGTTTCACAGGCTTCAGTTCCTGCTGATGTCAACACCCCCCAAACCCTACCCCCAGCCTGTAATGTATAAAACAACTGCCCTGGCTTCCTCTGCTTCGTCACGGTCACGAATCGCCCTTTTGTGTTGGGCAGCTTCCGCTCTCCCGTGGTTCCACTGCAGCTCAACTGCCCCGATCTGGCCCACAGGTCTGTGTGTGTGTGTGTGTGTGTGGGGGGGAGTTATTTCATGCATTACCTCTGTTTTCTCTCAGATATATTAAGGTGAAAATCCTGTGAATGCAGTAACATTATTATTAATATTAATCAAAGTGAATTTAAATATTCTCACCTGGTCACTTAGCAAAGTAATTCAGAGTGAGGATGAGTATAGAATACAAGAGTACAGTAGCAGTTTACAAATCCACATCCTTGCCAGAACAACACCAGTCCCCCAGCTCCCATTCTATCCAGTCTATCTACCAGGAGGCCTATCGATAATCACATACTTTCCCCAGTGGGCCCAGTCCCTAACAGGGAATGTTAATGAAATCCCCGCCCACCCAGGTCTCCTGAACTTGGTTTCTTTTTCCTTTCGTTTGATTCGTCACACCTCAATCCCAATCTGAGATCAAACATCAGGGTTAATCTGGGTCAGGACTGTGCAGCAGCTGCTCGGCAGGTTGGGACTGGTACCAGATGGAGAGGCCTGGTTTTGGGACTGGGGAAGGCGAAGGAGGGCGGGCAGGACCAGGCCAGACCAGTGAGGGAGTGCTTGGTTACTGGGGGTGCAATCAGAGAAACCTGGGCCCCATCATGCCCCACATATCTGAACACCACCAGCATTCGGCGTTGAGATTCTCTCTCCCCCCCCCGCCCCTTCGCAAAATGAAACCCACCCTCCCAATTAATTATGATTTCCGTCTATATTCCCCACATTGTCCCACTAGGTGAAAAGGTTTTTTTTTCAGTCCAAATAAAACAAGAAAACCTGTCCATCAGTCAGAGCACCCCTGAATGCGGCTGAATGCTGTTAGGGGGCGTCATGCTTAATCTCGTAACGGCGCCGATCTGTAGAGGCCCCCACTGCCGCTGCTGGGGGATCCCCGTGTTCCCACACCCCCCCGTGAGTTCGGAGCCTAAAGCGATACAATGATGCAGCTGGGAAATTCATTCAGCTGATTCTGACAAAAAACACGAAAACAAGGGGGGGCGAGGGATCTGTTAAATATTTGCCCAAGGTGAAATATTCTGCTGAGTTCAAAACATTGCGTGGTAATTAAGCCTTTGGGGATGTACAAGAAAAAGACTTTCACAGAAACCCAGTAGTTTACTTGAGAGATAAATAGCATGAATAATGACAGGACTAGGAAAAATATCCTGCGTTACTCTAATTAAGGGTTACAAACTTGCACAGGAAAGATTCTGCAGTGTGAATCACGCAAGTTAAGGTCTTTTGCTGGGTTTAGTGTGAAAAGATGGTTTGTTTTGACAAACTGAGTTGTTTTTTTTCTAAGAAACAATATAAGTGACTTTTGTGTTTGCATGAATTTGGTTAAAAAGGGGAGATGGGGTATATTTTCTGGCACCAAAAGCGGGGTGATGTCGTTACAACACAACAAGCAGCAGCTTTCTGCAGAATGTCAGGGTAGGCAGGGTGGAGCTCTTGTGTTTTTTAAGACAGGACGTGTATCCAGTTTTGAGGTACGGGTTCTGAGTGTGTCGGAGACAATGGGGTGATGTTCATGAGCAGCGGAGCAGAGTTTAGGATCAGAAATGCGCACCTTCTCAAGTGGGAAGGGACGGGATGCTGATAGGAAGGGATGGAAGTCCGCGGGGAAAGTAGAAAAGGAAGGAATGCATCTGCTTTCCCCTGCTGCTCTAGATCTGAAAAGATCTTCCGGCTTTGGTTTCACACATGCTTTTGGACGACCAGCAGTTGGGCCACTGGGGGTTCTCCAGGAGGGCGAAAGACGGTCCCTTTGTGCCAGTTCTGGTCCCCATCCTGAGTTGTTCCTTTGGTCGACATGGAGCACCCTGACCGCTAAACCTGGTCTTACTCACCGCAGCGACCTCTCCCATGTGCCTCAAGGTGGCATGCTGAAAGGGATCCTCACTGTGTGGTCTTATCCATTTTCTTTCGTTGGTAAATGTGATTGGTCAGTGGCGGGGGTGTACGGAGCTATCGAGTGCTGCTGTTGGAGCCCTTTGCGACCATGATGTGAGAGTGTATTACCCACTTACCCAAAGATCAACAAAAACGAGTCATGGAATGTGGACTCAGGTAACTGCTGAGGGCCGGGAGGATTTGGAGGACTTGGAAGTGGTTCTGTACACCTGCTTGGAGGGAAGGATGTCTGGAGAATTACTGCTATGTGCGGCCATGCTGCCGGAGAGTCTCTGCCTTGTGTGCAAGGTGCAAGTGTGAAGCTCTGCATGGACCTTTCATTGGTCACCTGTGAATGACACTCTGGCTACAGGACATCGTGTGAAATAAGAGGCGGCAATGGGTGTGAAACTTGGTGGTGCAAGAACAACACAAATAACTGGTTCTTCCGCCCTGAGCGGCTGTAGGCGAGTACTCCGGGGTCTGGGAATTCTCAGGATGAGATTAGTCAGCATCACAGATGGTCCCTAATCTGCGACAGTCAGTGTGTTTCCCAGTAAATAAAGCCCTTATCTCTGGTCACGCCAGCGTCTGTCTTAAAGTGCCGCGGAGCTTATCGGGGACAGCCTGGATCTCGGTACGTGGTAACGGCGCTGCTCTAACGCCAAGCGGCCCCTTGTGGGACCAACCAAAACACACTCAGGAGTATAAAGCACACAAACCCACATTCTCACAAGGGCAGGTGGGCATTTGTGAGGATGTGAGGCTAATGGAATCCCCGCCCCCAAAAGGAGGGTCCACAGTGCCACCTGCATGCCATGGAAGTCTCTGTCATTGGCAGGGAGTGCTGGGGGCGGAGGCCATGAGCACTCTGAGAGCAGGCGGATGGATGAATGGAAGCATGCACACTGCAGTGGGAGAAACTGGGGCTCCGAACACAGACATTGAAAGTGAGACCTGATTGGCTGAGGTGCCCGTGCGTGCTCCTTTAAAGCCAGCTGATTGGTTGTTGTAATAATAAACACGCGCAGTTATGGCATATTGATGACTTCAGGGTAGCACTGAAAATCCCTCTAACGATTTGCTGCAGTTTCATTGGTTTTGGCATTGGGGGGGCGTTACCTGGGCTTCCTGGCCTGAGGTCACAGGGAACTTTCCTGACATGGCTGTCCCTGGGATTACAGGTTGAACAGTTATCTGCCTGCCCCGCCTTTGGGCCTCACCGCCTTTGGCCCTAGAGCATTTCTAATCTGTTTTTAACCCTGTGTCTGCTAACGGCATTAGCTGTGTAGCTGTCCTGGGGTCTCTGTCCCGGAATTTCAGGGGCAATGTTTAGCTCAAACAGATCTTTCACTTCGGCAGTTTTGTTGGGGTTATCTCTCTCTCTCTGCTCTTGTATCTTTCAGTGTTTCCTTGTCCCTTTCTCTGTCCATCTCTCTGTGTCTGTCTTTCTGTCTGTAATGGTGCTGCATCATCACTCTGGACACCTGGACATGCAAGTTTGCATCTATCTCAGAACCTGCTGCCTTTCTCACATAACCTGAGTCACATGTCTTCCATTTGTATGAATAACAGAAAGCTGCAGCCAATGCACACACTCACACACACACACACATACACACACACACAGCCTCAGTGAATAAGTACAGCTCCTGCATCAGCTGCCTGGTCAGTCTGCTGTCAGTCAGCCTGAAAGGCAGGAAATGGGAGGATCCTGGAATGCGGGGGGATTCCTAAATTCCTGTGACAGGAAGGTGCTGCCCCTGCCCCCCCACCCTGAGGGAGAATGAGCAAACTACCTGGAACCTGATGTCTGATGCATGAGGTAGTGTGCTGTAAATACTACTGAGTGTGTGAATATCAGCTGACCAGTGTTCTAGCCCCTTAAGATCTGTTTAGGATCCACTCTTAAGTATCAGTTCAAATGAAACATGAGTCATCACCACTGATGCGATGAATGGGCAAAAAAAAACATCTGTTTCATTTTCAGTGACCAGAGGCTCCCATCGATCATCTGCTGCATGTGTGAGGCGTTGCCAGTCCCTCAGGGGACCTCCACGCATCTCCGGGGGCCGGCCCATTCCCGTGCACTTCTGACTTCCCTTCACATCGATTTGTTCCTCCAAAGGAGACAGGAAGAGATGGATGAGCACCATGATTTGATTTGGTTTGCTTCAGAGCGACGGGATGTAAAAGCAACACGGTCATTTGCGTTGGGGCTTATGGCTGTTCGGTCTGCCTGGTGCTCCATTTATTCAGAGACTCTGTTTATCGAGAGTTATTACATGCCACATTTTTCCCCTCTCAGGGTCATAGTTCCCCGGGCAGATTTTTGAACTTTCTTATTTTTTTGGAGCTCTTGGTCTTATTTTTTGTTCCCAGCAGCAGATTCATCTATTAGTTCTTTGCTTGGACCCAGAATACAGAGCAAAGAGCTGAAATCCTCAGGAAATCATGTATGAACAGCTGCTTTTGGAGGGGGGGTGCTTCATACAGATGTTGCCCTGCCCCCCCCCAGGGTTTGGATACCCTAATCTTCTGGTTTCTGTCCCTCTTTGCCCACAGTGACGTGACAGTTTTGAGGATTTATCTGCTGTGCCTTATTCTTCTGTGCAGCCGGGCATCTCTATGCTTCCCTGTGCCCCCACCCTGCCCCACCCCGGTCGTCCATCAGTCCTGTCAACGCCCAACTGGCCCCCGGTGGTTGAATTACCTCATAGCACATCTGCGGAAAATTCGCCGTGAAATTATGTGGCTCCTGCACTGCTGTGACCATCTGCCTACTTCACAGCACTGACACAACACCCCCCCCCACCTAAAAAAACAGCACTGCAGTCTGGGAGAAGATGGCACCCCCTGTCACCCAACTGGGAACCCCCCAGTACACCCAACCACACCTGACCAACCCCTGTAGTGGTGTGGTCCTCTGCAACCAGTTACTTGACTGGACCCATCCACCCTAAAATGTCATGTGTTCTGTGTGTTCTCAAACCCAAGTGACACCTTACACCACACCCTGGGATCACTCTGGGTTACCATCTAGCTCTCTAGTTAACTAGTTTTTAAGTAATTTAGGTGCATAGTGGTGCGTAGTTTTCAGAAAAAGTCCAGACACCCAAAGTAACTCCAGTGATGTTCTTTATTATGAGAAGTGCAGAGTCTCCGGCCTACGACAGAATCGGTCCCAAAGGTGGGTGGAGCTATAAAAAGGACAATGAGAATCTGAGAACGTATAGACCCCCCAAATAGTTTGTTGCAGTTAACACACCTCCACCTTCAGTACGTCTGCAACAGAGAACCACCTGGAGGTGTAGGACCGTGTGGCCGGGCCATCAGCACAGCCAATGACGGACCAACCTGGGGAACAGAGGTGGGGGGTGAGGAATTTAACAGCAAGATGGTGACGAGGCGCCAGGGGACGGGCACATGCGTTGCTTAGCGACCAGAGGCATGGCGCCCAGAATGACCCAAGAAAAGGACAGAAATAAAAAGTTTTCTATGTGTCTGTGGGGGGGCAAGAAAAAAGGGAAAAATAACTCACTATTACTAGTTTTGTGCTGCTGGGGGTGCAGCGGGGGAGTGTGTTGCTGAGGCCAGCTGAGAGCTGAGCCCCCGCGTCCTGTTTCGATGTTAAATGTGGTCTCCTCACGTCAGGCCACTTTCTCCACCTCCGGCTTGCCGCTCTCCCCCCGGGGGCACAGCCCCTGCCCCGCGGGCTTGTAACCTTGGGGTCCTGCTGTAAAAGGAGGTTTTACGCAGGCGAGCGGCTCGCCTCAGTCTGATCTGGATTTAATCAAACCGCTTTGACGAGCTGAATATAAGTCAGGCGGACGTTTTATTAGTGCTGCTTATTTGTTTTATTAGCTGAAGCTCGGCTGCCGTCTACGTCTGTTGGAGTCCCCTACGACCAGGCGGGGCTCAGGTGGGTGGGGGCAGAGGGGGTGGAGTCACATGCTTTCCAAAATAAACACCTTCTGCACCCATCCTGCCACCCTAAATGCAAGTTAGGGGCTGGAACGGCATGTGACCATACAAACGGGCCGCATCCCGGCCTGCTTTGCCCCCCCTCCTGCCCGCCCCCCAGCCTCATAGGTCCCCATTATTCATCAGGTCCCCTTAATTGGTCTGGGGGTGTGAATCTCTCTTTTCTATCTTTTCTATGAACTGTGGTTCTAATGAATAAATTGCCCCTGTGGGCCCCTCCCCCTCCACCACTCGGACACCCCAAGCCCCCCCTCGCCACCCCCACCCCACTGTCCCCCTTTTTAATGCCCTGCCTTTGAAGAGCTGGAGCCCTGATTCGTTACAGATCGCCGCGGTAACGGCAGCCCACTTGTTGCTGGGGTCCTTGTCTTCACTTGTCACTCAGTCCCACTGAAGTGCCCCCCCCCCCTTTGCTTCCCTCTCTCTCTCTTACATCGTTCTGTCTCTTGCCGCTTCTCTATCTGTCTCCCCATGGAGCCAGGTGAGCCGACAGCTATCCAAACAGACGGAAAAAGCTCGCTCACATCCCAGCCTTAACCCGGCCCTTTGTGCTAAATGTGTCTGAACAAAAAAAAAACAGTAAGGGAGAAAAAAATTACTCTGAGCTGTAGCTGTCTGGGCCCTATCTGATCTTCATTTCTTTACCTATGAAGATAAATCTTGTCAAGTGGATTCTTGCTTTGAACAGTAAGAGAGGGATTTTTACACCACAAACCCAGGAGATGGGAGATAATCAGCTTCCCCAGCGTCACACGACGTACCCAAACTTCGCGGAGGCTGCAAAATGCCTCAGAATGCCAGCCAGGAGTTTCGGGTTTCCCGCGGTTCCGGGGGCTGGTCGTCCGAGCCATAAAACCGTCAGTCCGTCTCCGGCGGTTCTGAGGGTGGTGTTGAAGTGTGTTGGGGGAGTAGA
>JABJVO010000093.1:2432891-2444273 GCA_026770805.1 Boulengeromyrus knoepffleri
CTCGCACACATACGTCCCACAAGTAACCCCAAGCCTCGCCAGAAAATGGTCCGAATGGAACCAGCTGACCGGGAATACTGGGATACTGCCGGCCCACGTGTGGACTGGCTGGGCTATCCCCATGAAGCAAGCGCTTCGGGGACAAGATACGAGGGGGCAGAGTCCGAAGCACACATCCTGTCTGGCTGAGCCTGGACTCGCAGAATGTGAGGTGTACAGCCAAATACAGCTGCGATGCTTTTCCCCTGCGATCCCCTGCCAAGGAAACACACATTCAGGCAAGTGCTGCCCCTCCCCAGGTCATGTGACTTAGGGATTGTAGCAGGCAGTATAGGCCAGAGTGCTGGGCTACACCCCGAACTGGATCCCAGTCCATTAGAGCACATACCGTGTGGTCATTGATGACAAGGTAGATTTAATAGTATAGCTGATTGGCAAGTTTATTCACTCCAAAAATTCTCCACTAATATTTATGCTGCTTCTGGATGAACAAAGGTGAAGCCTTGCAGTGTCTTAAAGCACTGAAGTGCTCTTTCATTTCAAAAGCCTGAGATTCCCACAATGCACCTGAATGTTGGACACAAGATGCTCCCTGTAGTCTCTGCTGGGGCTAAATTACCAGGGAGTTTTGCCAGGCAGACAGGATGTTCCTCGTGCGAGATTGAGTCCACCAGGAAATACCATGCTACTCACGCATATATTATTAATTACATCTCCATCAGAACCATCTGATTGCATCTGCGGCTGGATGTTTGATTATCTTATTGGGATTAGCCTGTGTTTATTGTGAAGTCCAGTGCGTCGAGGCTCTCTGAGCTGGCAGGTGAAATCTGAAGCATATCCTCTGCT
The DNA here is from genome assembly GCA_026770805.1 of Boulengeromyrus knoepffleri. NCBI lineage: Eukaryota > Metazoa > Chordata > Actinopteri > Osteoglossiformes > Mormyridae > Boulengeromyrus > Boulengeromyrus knoepffleri. The sequence continues at coordinate 2,433,741 of JABJVO010000093.1, forward strand.
CAGGTGATTTTTTTTATGGTGTGGAATCAGGTGACTCTCTTGCCTTCCACCAGCTAGGTTACAGCCGGCCTGATGAATCATTCAGGCCACCGAGTGCAGAGGAGGCAGTTTAACACGTTATAATAATGGCCGTGTCCTGTTACGCCGCATGGAGAGGGATCCCTTACACTAATCTGGTAAGACGAAGCCGCTTTTCCACTCGCTCCGGCTCTCCGGGCCCAGCTGATGACGGCCACCTAGACTGGACACAAAGCAAATCCTTTCGTATGGTCATGTGCCACCGGTTCTGCTCTGCGGCGTGCGCATGGATGACACGCAGGGGATAGGATGAAGCAAACGTATCCGTTCTTTTGGGCGGAGGTGGAGGTCCGGATTCCACCATAAAGGACACGATAAAGAAAGCTCCTGCTTACAGCCAGGCCCAGCAGTTCCCCGGAGAGAAGCGACAGCTTCATTTGCTCAAATCAATCCCGGGGCTGCCAATCCAGACTGAAGCTCTCTGATGATTCATGGCCTGGCTGCACTTTGAAGCAGCATCTGTCTCGTGTTCCAGGCCTGGTGACGCAGAGGGATCCGAATTCCCACAGTTCATCTTTGCACCATGCATAAGCAGCCCTGGAGCCTGCCAGAAGGATTTATGGTATACATTGTAAGTCTTTTTAACAGACGATTATTAATTGATTAGACCATTATTTACTTTCACTCCTCTTCCATCACTGTATATCCAATGCAAGGCTGCAGTTCCCAGAAAGCACAGGAAGACAGCAGGAAACACCCAGGAGAGGATGCCAGTCCACGAGGGAATCAAACCCACAACCCAGTGGATGTGAGAAGGCAGAGCTGCCCCTGGAGCCACCAATCACAGCTCCTGTTTTAGGTCAGTTTATTCTACCTGGATCTGAGGCTCAGTAACAAAGCCTGTCTTGGGACCTGAGCTGACGCCTTTCACATCACACTGGTCACATCCTTAAGAACCACGCCACCTGCTGTTGGTTTTCATTAAATCAAATTCTATAGCTAATTCTAAATGTCTAAATCGGGGTTGGGCAACCTTATCCAGAAAGGGCCGCTGTGTATGCGGGTTTTCGCTGCAACTCCCTAATTAGATCACTAATTAGAGGACTGATTGGCTGAAGAGTCCTCACACCTGGGTTTGAACAGCTGACCTAAAGGTTACCCAGAAACCTGCATCCACACCGGCCCTTTGCGGATGAGATTGGCCACCTCTGGACTAAATGCTTTGCATTTAATGCTAGTAACGCCCACAGTATTGCTGGTATCAGTGAGTATCAGTAACAGCAGAATGATAATGACAGTGTCATGGTAATTAAAAGTAGTGGAAACATTGCCGCTGGTAAGCATTGCTAACTGCCGTGATCCTGCCGATCGGAGCCACACAAGCTTCTGGCACTTTCCCAGTCAGTTGCTACATTATCCACCAAATTCAGCAACAAAAGCGGAGTTAAATGGTTTGTGTGTTGCAACCGTTCCCCTGCGAGCTGCAATGCAGCAGATACCGTGGTGTTACACCCCTGTGTGTGTATCTGATCCTCTCCGTCTCAGAGGCCAATTACTAACAGGGTTACTAACAATAGGAACAGTATCAGCACTACCATTAGTTCCAGTGTACCACCATGCAGAGTATGGCATCTCAAAGGAACAACTGTCCTTAAGTCATGGACACACCTCTCTCCTTCTTTGGCTGTCGCAGAGCTGTCAGGGATGCAGGGAACCTTGGCCGGACAATATGACGCAGGATTAAGGTCGTGGGAGCAGTATCGATCCACCAGATTGGTGGGACAGATATCCGTCCTTGTGATTGGTGGGACAGATATCGGCCCGCCTGATTGGTGGGCCAGTTCCTGTGGTATCTGGGTGTGAGTTCACTGTCTCCTGACCGTGGGGATGGCTTCTGCATGTTATTCAGACGCATCTGTTTTGTCCCTCAGTGCGGATCGGGTGGCAAGGGGTCTCCAAATAGATAGAGGGTGGGGGTGGGGGGTCATTTCGTGTGAGGTATTACTCTGGACTCCACAGAAGCATTGTCGTAAACATGGCTGTTTTTAGCAGCCGTGAAACGCGGCACTGCTGAGGTCATGTGCGACGGGGCTGCGTCCGGCTGGGGTCTCTGTGCCGACCTTGCGTGCTTTAAATATGGTGGTCGGGACTCGTAAATGTCTGGATATGCTCCAGGCACGCTTGTTGTCTATCTGTATTTGCAGGTTTCTGGTCTCTGCATTAATGTGCAGACTGCCACTCAGAATGCGACAAATAATCGTAAATAATTAAAATCAACTAACGTGTTTGTGCCCTTGAGCTTGTTACCTGACACCCCGAGCGTGTGGTTTTGGGTCCAGTCCCTGCTCCCTGTCCGTGTGACACGCTGCAGACGCTCTCCTGGTAAACCTGCTAACCATGGGCCTGTCGCACTCGTTCCAGCCACGCCGTCCCCTTCCCAGTATCAGTCTGACTGTAACCGTCTTAGTGGTTAAGATAAACATCCACAGATCTCTGTGTCCAGCTGAGTCACAGGTGACAAGGCTGGTTAGGGGTAATCGAGGTTTGACCCCATCTCTGGGGTCTTGCTGAGCACCAGAAAGGTTCCAACATGCAGGTTGATTGGCCATAACTGGGAAAGATGCCTAATCTGATTGGGTGGAAATGTTATAGAAGATTTTTCCTTGCCACTGTCGCCACTGGCTTGCAAACTGGGGGCTTTGAGCAGGAATAATGTAAAGCGCTTTGAGACAATGTAATGTTGTGAAAATGCACGATACAAATGAAACTGAACTGAATTGAATTCGGGCATGTCAGTGCTTCAGTCAGTGTGACAGCCTGATGGTCATATGAATATATTCTTGGCTGTTACTCAATCTGTATGGCTTGGTGTGAAATTGCCCCCCGATCATGTGAGATTAACACGACACGGCACTTGCTCCGTCTCCCAGGAGAGGGGACAGGGGTGACATGGAAAGTGACTGGACCGTGAAAGTCAATGACACGATCAGCCCCCCCCCACAGAGGCACCGCCAGGCTGCCTTGAAGAGTTACACGCTGTAGTGGCACAGTGGTCAAACATCTTGCCCTCTCGCCTGAGCCTGTGGGCCACAGGGGGTCTGTGCTTGAATACACGTGTCCCCAAGTTGGCTACAGCCATTTATTCCCACTCTGTTCTCTATCTGCCACCCAGGGCTTCTTTTTAATCTTTCACCACAGTAATTATTAGCTTAGCATATTCGCATAGCACATTGCTAACCTTTGACTGGCTGTGGTGGGTGATGGTACAGACCACTAGGGGAGGGCAGTGACAAGTACTGAATCGAATCTGGTATCTAATAACTCATTAATGTGTGCACTTTGAGTAGGATGTGTTCCATAAGCATCACAGCTGTTGCTAGGAGTCAAAGGCTTGCAGAAGGTGGGTGTACGGCCAGGGTGAGTCAGCTGAAGTGTGTTAAAAGTGCGACAACCGACCCCGTTCAAAGCCCTTGGCTGTTGGTAGCTCTCTGAGGCTGTTCACTATAACTGGCTCTAATCCCGCGGGGAGGGGGGGGGGGGGCGTTGGTTGCCTCGACACGGGTACTAAACCGAAATTACTCCAGAGATGTCCAGCTGTATGAACGCTAGTGAGGGAGGGGAAGCCATGGCACTGGATGGGAGCCCAGTGACAACAAACATCACTGAGCTCCATCCTGCCTCCAGGAAAATGATACGCTAGACAGAGATCACGTTTTTATAAGAATCCCGCTGATTCAATCCTGCCATCCTATCCTCTGTCCGTGAGGGATAAACTACAGTATCAGCTTACAGACACAAACGTCGAACATCACCGGCCCCAGGTATGGTTACTGTCACGTACACGCACAGATTAAGTGTGTGACTGGCATACCTCTGTTCAGTCAAGTTGGCAGCAACAGTGAGCTCCCCCTGGCTGCTGGGGGCAGTTTATTGTCAAGCGAACGCTCGATTTCTATGGTGGCAAATCAAACTCTGTGGAGTCAAATCAACGAGTCAAAGCTCCTCACTCCTCCTCACGGAGCTGCTACTTTTGCATGGTCTACAAGGCAGGGTGGTCAATGAACAAGGTGCTGGAGTCATCCTCAGACCCCAGCTGCCCCCAGATGCCCCCCCGGTTATGACGCTCTGTTACCGAGTTGTCACATTAACCATGGCCGAGTGACTCAGAAAAGAAACGGCCCCATGGCCAGGCGACCACATTACCCTGGCAGAGCCAGGGAAGCAGCTGATCCTCCCACCGGGCATGGGGAGGGCGTGTGAGAGCACAGACCCCCGCCAAGTATCAGCCGGACAGGAGATCCAGAGCCGGGAAGGACGTCCTCTGCTCCTGGCTGAGAGACGCCTCTCAGCGATACTTACATTATTTATTATGCTGGCTAGAGTTTTTATACAAACTGCCATTCTCTGCTGAGGCTGTAAACTCTCCCGGTTTTACGGGGGGATGTGGCCCCCCCAAGCTTGAGGGCCAGAAGCATGGTGCCGTTCAGGAGTCAGCTCTGGCTGCCATCTCCGTGCGTCATCGATCATCGCCCGGTCTAATGCATTTACCGATATGTTATCGGTTTCCATGGATACTTTAGTGGCTCGACCTGGATAAGCGCTTTGGTGGCCCCATCAAACTATGGGGGGTGCAGTCTCCCCCCCATGACTGCAGCCCGAAAACATGGAGGGACGCACTGGTGGGTCAGCTCACAGGGAGATGATGGTGGGCTTCCAGGATTGGACTTCTGGAAACCAGACATGCTGTAGGGGGAGGATCTTTCCACCCCTTCCTGTAACTCCGCCCACCCCTCTTTCCCAAGGAGGGGAGTGTAACTTGGTCCAGGTGGGGGCAGGGGTACCCTGCCCTGTCATTTCTGTGACTACCTCTCCTCTCCCGATATGGCCGGCTGCGTGAATGTCGGCTTTGTTCATGGGGGCGGTGACGATTGCATTCCTCCAAGGCCATCGTGAGGGGGTGGAGGCCTCTGAAAATGGTTCTGGGTGGGATGGCTGACCAGGCTCGCATCCCAACCAGGTCCTGACGCTGTCCAGATTGCCCCGGGTCGGTGGGTACCCCTCACAAGCCTACGAGGAATGTGGAGAATGTCGGAGCCTCCGGCAAGCAGCAGGCATCTCCTGGCTGGAACGCGGTGGGGCAATACCGTACTATGGTGGGAGGAATTCGGGACGTGTCTTTACCATGGGGGGCCTACGGGGGGGGCGAGGAGGGCCCATGGCGGGGGGAGCGAGGAGGGCCCATGGCCGGGGGGTGGTGGGGGGTGCAATGTCTTGCTCATTGTCCTGCTTATTGGCCCTCCTTGGCTATCTATCTATCTGCTTGTCTTTCTGTTCATCTCTCTATACAGTTTCTGCAGGAGAGCCAAAACAAATGTTACTCTCTTCCGTTTCATATCCCAGCATGCCCCTCTTCGGATACCTGTTTTCTTTTCTCTAACCTTTCTGCTCATGCCTGACTGCCTTCACGCAGGGCTGTTTGCTGTCATTCTGCCACTTCCTTGCACCCATGCTGCACCCAAATGTGAGATCAGATTCTAAACAGTGCCCTCTCAGGACCACTCAGGGTACTGCGGGCGGCTCCAGCTGATTTGATTGTGGCGTTCTTGGCCTTGTCATGGTATTAAACCGCCTGTGTATTTTGGTTCCCTGTCGGGAGGGGATCCAGGGGTGGAAGGTATGAGTCACGCCATGTATGTGTGTGCGTGTGAGAGAGTGTGAGTGTGTGTGTGCGTGTGAGAGAGTGTGAGTGTGTGTGTGCGTGTGAGCAGTGGTATATCTGTAGCTGAAGGACACGCTGAAATTCAAACTGGCCTTTTTCCTTTTTTCCGCCTCTTCTTGCTCTCCATTAAAGTCACGTTCTCCCCCATGACCCAGATCTTTCATTCCCCCTTTCGCTCACTGCCTCCCTCTTCCATTTCGGGGGGGTTTGCTCACCATAATAACCAGCAACTGCTGACCGTGGTGTGAACCTCAGCATGACCGATATGTTAACATCGGATGAGACTTGCAGGGTCAGTGTGTGACCAGGTGGCTTCACGCCGGGGTCGCGCTCACACGGCGGTCTGTCCCCAACCCCGTGGGAGAGACGGACGGATGCGTGCACATTCATGACCCGCAGTGTCTTCTTCCTCACTGTCACCGGAGTCATTTTAACATCCGGAGTGGAAAAACAAACTGACATTTGTCATCTTTTGAGGTTTTTGCTCCTTGAAACTGCGAGAGGAGCAGACACAGGGAAACACCAAGCTGCCAGTGCACTGACTCAGCAAAACAGGCGTAAATAAAGCGGGAGTAGCTATGGTGCTCTGTCGTGTCCTGCCCCCCCCCCCCCCACCACGGGGCTGGCCGTTTTTCCGTGTCTGTGAAAGGTCTGCTGGCTTTTCATTGAGGGGGGTGTTCATGGAGGATAGATGGGGGGGATTTGCGCAGACATGCTGTTTCACATAGAATATGCTGGATTCTAATGGCTCTGGTCATGTGTCCATGACGGCTGAAGATCCTTATAGCTACCGGCCGTTACTCTTCACACCGTGTTGCGTCTACATGCTGCAGGTGTCGCTTAGTGGGTTTGGGTTCTGATCCAGGACGAGCATGTCAGGTGTCTGGGTCAGAGTCAGCGTGAGTCCAGTTTCCCCCGATCCAGAGCTGCTATCAGGTGCAACAGCACCAACCTGTTTCCGCTCCTGTACTGCGCAGTGCGACCGGAAGGCCTCTGTACCAGAACACTGGGTCCATTTCTCCACAAAGAGGTCACTGTACATTTCACACTGTGTTCCAGCACATTCCGACAGCTTGATTCACTCTTCCATGTCACTCCGAGCCTCCCCTGAACCCTGGGCCCTTGGAAATGCCAAGGGTGGCAGGCAGGAAGCTGACTCCCTGTCTCCACCCCTCCCCCCCCCCCCCCCCCACAAAGAAGAAAAGGCCAATTCACCCCCAGATCGACAGGCACAGCGAGCCAAGCACAGATTGGAACAACCCCCTATACCCCAGCTCCCACTCCAGATAGATACGGGCGGGGGCAGAATGTCCCACCCCCCTGACCAGACCTGCCATATTTAGAAGGGCAAATTTTAAGACTTGCTGTGTGCTCCGCCCATCAGCATCATGCTTAATGGCAGCTGGGCGTTCAGCTGAGCCGAGGGCCGTCTGTGGGCCGGTAGAATGTCAGTCGTGTCCGTTACGGGTGCCAGGAAGCGGGCGGAGTTATGTGGCAAAGGGCAGGCTTCACTGCCCAGCCGGGTGGCAGACAGACTGTCACCTGCGTGGGGGTTTAAGGTGAATAACGCTTCAAGCAGCTCTGCTGGGGAGGGCAAATTAAAATATGTTTGTAATATGTTTGTAATATGTAATATGTAATATGTAATATGCATGTTTTTCCTACATAGTAGCTACAATGCTGCAGCTCCCCTCACTTTAAGGTGCCACAGTTATGCCCCCCCCACCCCCGTGTCTTTCCCTAGCCACGACCCCCCACTGTACACGGATTCCACGGCTGGGGCTGTTTTTTCTCTCACGTGTTCCAGCACGTGAGCCGGTTTGCTGAGCAGAACCGAACCGGGGCTCAGGGATTGGCCAGCCTGTGCTGTCAGTCATCTGGGTTTGGAGCCCAGGGGGGAGGGGAGAGGAGCCAACCACCACGTGTTTTACATGGCTGCTGGAGCCATGCACGCCTGTGATTTGTTGCATGTGTTTCTGAAGAATCCCTGCCCCCCCCCCCCCTCCCCACCGCACACACACTGAGCCAAGCAGCATATTTGTTCACCCTTCCCTCCCGCCGGAGCCCCACACCCCCAGCCCAACTGTCACGTGTGGAGAACTGAACTCTTGATTCACAGATGCCCCCCACACCCCCTGGGCCAGTAATATGAGTCATCTGTCGGCTATGATGTTATGGAATATAAGAGAGCCTCAGAGGCTCCCGTGATGTCACAGCGATCCTCCATCTTCCCCTTTGCTGGGGAGTGGGGGGGGGGGGGGTGATGATGTTTGTGCCATGTCTGCATTTGGCGTGCGTGTGGTCCTTTAACCTGGCGGCTGCCTTGTGGCTGGATGCTGATTGGTTGATGCCAAGGTGGGCGTGGCCATATGTGGGTGTGAACCTGTGTTTCGACTCCGCCTCCCCCACTCCCCAGCAAACACAGGGTGTCTTTTACGATCCTCCGCTGTCCTGCCCCAAATCGGGACTGCAGGGCCCTATGTGTGAACAGCTGTCTGCTTGGGTGTCATTCACCTCCCTTGGATGCGGGGGGGGGCTACTTTCGCATTCCTCGGCACTGAGGTCCCACACCGGTGGGGAGGTCCTCTCTGCTGACCCCCATGCCGCCATACTGATTAGCGTCCTGCCCCAGCAGGGTGCCAACGTGACCCCTTCTGCCCCGAAAGGCCAGATCATGACATCGAACGTCTAGATTACAGACTGGCGGCGCTGACAGGACCCTGTGCTGCACATGATTATGGGTCTCTGAAACTCCCCAGGAAAGATCTCCCCAGGAATTCTGCATGCAGTTTCTGGTGACTATGCTGCCCGGTCTCTCTTCTCCAACTGGCCCTGAAACGCCATCCCATGATCCTCTGTCCGTCTCACTGACCTCATACTGTGCGCATTTCCTCCTCCTCTTATTCCAATTTACTCGATACTATCTAATGTCTAATATTTACTTTCGTTTAATATCATTTAGGACATTAAAAACTAATGTAGTTGTCTACTCAGCTAGTTGAGTAATGGTTACCTGTAAGTGAAGGCTGTATGTCTCCCCCCACCCAGCTTTTGAATCAGTCACGTTGCCTCACTGCCCCCCCCCACCTCACCACCTGGAAGAACCGGAATCCCCCTCAGCTTGTCCTCTAAAGGGGCTGGTGTTACAGACTGGCCTGTCCACTTAGGGTCGTAATTGTGGACATCAGGAGGACTCATGCCGGAAAGGCACCCAAACGGGGGGTGGCATGTGCCAGGCCGGCGTGAGAACAGCGATCTGATACGCTGGGGTCATGTGACACCTGATCGGGGCCAGGCCAGCATCCGCACAAGGCTGTTTCCGAAAGAGAGAGAGGCAGCCGCTGGGAGAAGGAGTCCGTCCAGCCACACATCACAGCAGCCAATTAGCATGCAGCCATGGGAATGGCCAGTCCCGCCTCCTTCCCCAATCAACACGGATAAATCCAATATAATTGTGGAATAAGGTAAGCGCTATAAAACAATGTCGGGAAAAAGTGTTATACATCCATCCGTTTTCCATAACCACTTATCTTATGCAGGTGTAGCAGGTTGCCAATTAGGGGCTTACCTTCTCTGCTGATTGGTGGCCTAGATTAGCTAATTGGCCCGTGTGTAATGGTTTGCCAGCCGGTTGGTCGGATTGGCCAGTCAGGGAGGGAGCCTAGTTCATCAGTGCCCCGGACGTCAAGCTCCGCCATCGCGTCACGATGCAGAGCGAGCCAGACTCATGTTGAGGGTTGCTGGTATTCTTTTTATTTTTTAATTTTTTTATTTTTTTTTGTGTTCAGTTTTATTTGGTTTGATGGGGGGGTTCGGTGCTGTGTGGAATTGCCTGTGTATTTGCTGTGATGTTAGTGTTGTAGTAATTACATGGGATACTGTATGCGTGTGTCCGGCCCCCAGATTGCTGGCTTAAATTGCGTACCGTTGGTACCTTCCAGCTCGTTTTATGCATCATAGCAGTTGGTTGTTTTAATAAAGGTGTTTTTCCCCGGTAACCACCTCTCTACCTCCCCCGTACGGACTTGTGCTCCTTGAGCTGAATCTTTGTTTCAACCTTATTTCCTTGGGTGAAATTCCCAAGGTGGCATAGTCGCATCTGTCTTGTGTCATCAGCCCTCGGTGTCACCTCTGCCTGTTTTTAGACTGTGGTGGGAAACCGGAGCACCCGGAGGAAACCCCACAATGACACTGGGAGAACATGCAAGCTCCACACACACGGAACCCTGGCGGGGACTCGAACCCTGATCCCAGCGGTGAGAGGTGACAGCGCTAACCGCTGTGACAAACGCCCTACGTATACAAGCCCCTTTCCACTGAGGAGTTTTATAGTCTCATGACAAATACGTGCTCAATTTGAATTTGATGCCAGCAACACTTTCAAAGAAGTTAGGATGGGGCACGTTTACCACCGTGCTGCATCAGCTCTTCCTGTAACAACACTTTAAACGTTTGGGAACTGAGGAGACCGGTTGCTGTAGTTTTGAAAGTGAAATGTTGCCCCATCTTGCCTGATGTACAGTTTGGGGCCTCCTTTCTCGTATTTTTCTTTTCACGATGCGCTCACAGGTTACACAGCCTCCCAACTCTTTGGAAACGGGTTTGCAAATTGAATGGAGATAAGTATGAATGGCTGATGTGAGGGACTGCAGTGTAATACTCAGGATTTCTGAGAGATTCAGTCAGATCAAAAATCATGAAGTAAGTCTGCCCAACTCAGGGGGGGGGGGGGGGGCGTCCTTTAAGAGAGGGGGCGGGGATGGGTGGGGGGGGGGGGGGTGGGATTGCAGGGGCGC
>JABJVO010000093.1:2446534-2457399 GCA_026770805.1 Boulengeromyrus knoepffleri
CCCCCCGCCCAACCCTGTGCTGAGCTGGGAAAAAATCACCGCTTACATCTTCCTGCCTACGGTCTTCCCTCATGAGGCATGGACATCATTCCACATTCCCACCACAGCCTCACCAGCCAGCACGACTCGTCAGCGAGGGGGGGCGGGGCGGTAAAACAGACGTGTGTGTGCTGTGGCCCCCCCACATTGGCTCTGTCTGCCCATGCTGATGCTGCACCGTATCAGCGCCTCACCCCCCCAGCCCATCTGATCCACACCATTGTTTTTCAGGTAAACTATTCACTCACCTTCCTTCCTCCACACACCAAAAGCCTTTAATTACAAATTAATATTCACAGCTTTCACAGTTCATTGATTTTTTTTTTTTTTATATGATGCTTTCACAACATAGTAGCCCCAAGGTACTTGGCAAGGGTGTGGGGCAATGCATCACTTACACAAAATGGGTGTGTAAAAGCTGGGAAAAGGGGAAGAGAGAAAGAGGGAACGCTAGAGACAGTGGAGGAGAGGAATCAGGCTGGCTCTTCATTTTCATTCGCAGGTTTTGTCGTCAGTTTTCAGTGTTTGTGGCCTCCTCTCTGGCCAGTAGCCGTGGTAACTGTGGTAAGTGATGAACCGTGCTCTGGGGTGAAGTGCTCTTTCCAGTTACGCGGCACAAGCAGCATGCGGGCCGTGTGGAGCGTGTGTGATGCCATTCGGACTCCCAGCAGCACCGGCGGCCTCTCCGACACCGAGCCGGGCTTGGACACCACATCCTGATGGAGGCTTTGCCTCTGAGGACGATTTGCTCCGTGTGCGAATCCCGACGAGACAGCCGCTGCTCCTCTGGCTCTCAGTGAGGCTCCTTGCCCAGTGGCTATACAGAGACCCCCACCCAACTGTTTCAGAATGACATGCCCCCCCGAAACAAAATGCTTTCGAAGGGCTGGTGGAGATCTTGTTGATGAGAGCCAGGGATGTAAAGCTGGCAACCTGGTTTTCCTGGCATAGGAGACTGTGTGTTATTGTAGAGGGCTGGTGTTGGGGGGGCAGGGGGGGGGAGGGGGGTCATGTCTGTAACAGCATCCAGACAGTAAGCAGACACAGTGTCAGTCTGAACCTCTGCCAGATAGGGGTGACACTGAGCCTGTCTGCTGGAGTCACGAACAAGGGCACGAACGGGACAAAACCGGCCTCAACATGCTGTTCCTCACACACACACACACACACACACACACACACACACACACAAACACACACACACACACAAACACACACACACAATTGGCCTGACTACATGTCTACATGTGCCTGCAAGTCCTATCCATTCATCCTCTTAACAACTGCTCATGGAGGAAGGGCTGACCTTGTCCAGCAGTCTCTGAGAGGTGACAGACTTGGAGAATATTCCTTGAAATTTATTTTTGTACTACATTACCCATAATGCTTTTTGTCACGAAAATAACTGTTTATAAGTTCTCCTGAGGCACTCGCACCTTCATTCCCATCATCAGGAATGTCCTATGAATTCACGGGGGCCAAATTATGCCCCAAACCACAGAAGGTGTCGGATTATAGCAGAACACGACGCGACTCCTCAGAGCCTGTGGAGAGATGGTGGCTATCGGGGAGCTGACCTTTCGGCGAGGATTCCCGTAGGCGTGCAACGTGGCCGCCGGAGGCTTGACATTAACGCGGGCGACCTCAGCCAGAAGAAGGCCGCTTTCATTTTTGATTTCACAAGAGGCCTCCTGTGTTCGACCCGCCCCGGGCTGCCCACCCCAAAAAGTTCAGATGACAAAAACACCATTGACGGGAGCCAGAAGACTCTCTTAAATTTTGTTAATTCCCTCCTCTGTCTTTATTTAAAGTCACGATTCCCCTTTTTCAGGGACTCAGCCCGGTCAAATCCCACGGTTGTGAAGCAGCCGGCCTCTCTGTCAGCAGGTTGGAAACACACACACACACACACACACACACACACACACGAGTATACATGTATGAATGAATGAATGGGCCCTCTCCGCTCTGACCCCAAGCTTCGCTCTCGTGTCTTGAGAAAGATGGGATATGTGAAGAAGGACATTCCGAAGTACCTGTTCTTGCACAAATGGCAAATAAAGGTTCATGTCACACTAACAATGTTTGGGTTTACTGAAATCGAGTCGAGGTGTGAGTCACACAGGAATGAACAGCCAAAGGACATTAATAAGAAAAGAAAAAAATGAAAAGATACAGGGAACGATTTCACGTGTTACTGAGGCATGACCCCAGCGGGGCCCCCCAGGCTGTGGGGTCAGGAACGAAACAAATCCCTTCATCATCTCCCTTTGTCTTACAGCACCTTCCTCCTCTTCAGGCTGTGCTCTTTTTGCTGGTAAACTGGTATGATCTGGATTGAAAATTATAATGCTTATCAATCTGTAGGAAGCCAGGAGTCATATATATTAGTTAGCAGGGAAAGACTAAAATAGATTTGGTATTTTTATGGTACATAAATTTAGGCCTCACATGCAGATTTACACGCAGAAGCATAATCTGCAGGTAACAATTCAGAACTTCCATGAAGAAAGATGCCGGGTGTGCAGAAATTCCTGAATGGAGCAGAGCCAGTGCTGATATTTCCAAATGTGACTGTCCTTGTTTGGTCGTCTGGTGCCCTTCTGCAAGACCAAACCGCGAAGCCACGCCTGAGCGAGAGGCCTGTGATCATGGGGGGGGGGGGGCACTCTGGGCATATTTACACACACTCCTGCTGCAGGATCTCGCAGCTCCACCCACCCATGTTCCCTCTCTGTTATTTCCTCTCCTTCCCTCCTCCTCTTCCCTCTCCCTCTGTTCCTGCCATCATCCATCCCATTTTTGACTCCCCCATCTCTTCTGTCCTCTTTTCTCTTTTTCACCCTTTCTCTCTTCGATGGGAACTGGATCTTACGGCTCCGTTCCTTTTGAACGGCTCATCTTAATTTTTTTCTTAGAGGGTGGGGGTTACTTGGTGTATCTGTGAAATAATCTCTGAGATAATGAAAGGGTGAGATTTAGATCAGATTTAGACTTAGACATCCCGTCGAGTTCATTTAATTTTGCATGTGTGGACTAAGTGGCACCAAATTACTTCTATTTCCAGACATGACATCAATGATCTGCAGTGTAAACATTACACAAGGTGACGGCCTATCCCTCTGCATGAAATGCGTTATGTAAATAAAGTTGCCTTGCTTTGAATACAATTCATGTAACACTTAATATTAGAAAACGTTTTATTGGTGTGATAAAAAAACAAGTATAATTTGTGCAAATCAGAGATATAAACAGTTATCAGAAAAACATCTCTCTCAGTTATTGAGCTGGTGAGTAGGAGGTCACACTCCTCGAAAACGGTGTGTTTACAAGCAGCGACAGACAAATCCTGCTCATTCTGCTTTTATGGAACCTAAGCCTAAAACGGCTACCTCTTGTGACTGACTGGTTGTCACTGTTCATGTAAAGGATAGTGGGGGGGAGACAAATCTAGGGCGGGAAGTGAAATTTGGGCACAATAATGAAAATAATGGTTCTCAAGTACTCCCCCAAGTTACCTTTGTTCATACCAAAGAGCCCTTCAAAAGAATCAGAGAGAAACACCTCACCCCCCCGGTACCCTTCCCTCTTCCTCAGGCCCCCCATCCCCCCAGACCCCTGACATATGGGCTTCTGCTCCCCCCCACCCCCCCTCCCCGGGGCTCCGTCTTCCTCTGGAGCCCACAGCCTGCTTGTTAAACCTCGCCTGAAAGCCCACTGACCCCAGAACAGCTGCTGAATGCAGAGGCGCAACACCATCTGCATTAAATATTGCAAGCGCTGCGCTGTGACCCTCTGCTCCTGTGCCTTCCCACACATGCCCCCACCCCCCTTGAGGCCGGGCACTCTTACTGCATCCTAAGCAGAGTTCTCTGTTCCAGCATCTGGTTCCGCCTTTACAGCAGTAGGATCAGGCAGCATATGGGGCCTGACATTCCAGGGATCTCACACGAGCGTCACAAATACAAACCCATAAGATGGGAACCTTATTCGACCATAAAACACGCCGCTGGAAGCCCAAAGCCAGAGTGTATGGCCCAGACATCAGTGTCATATTCCCAGGAAACAGGCCATAGTGAATAAACATCACATAGTGTCACCCTCCCCCACCATAAAAAATATACATACCCTCCACATTCTGCCTGTGATGGGGCCGTATTACAGCCAGCCCTCTCTAAGGGGCCCCCGCCCTCTCTGAGGGATGTACGCAGCTCTAATTGAAGCCAGGGCCTGTTTTTGTTTGAATTTCGACGGTCTAAAGTTACACGGGCTTGGGGCTGTCATTACGCGCTGGCCAGGCTGCAACCTCGCCTGCGGTAGGAGGCTGTCGGAAGGCGGGATCCCCGCGGTCACGGCATGCTTAAGCCGGACTGGGAGACCAACCTCTTCTGCGTCCTGAGAAGGACAGATCCTGGCATCTCCAGCACTTCCCAGGAATCCTTGTGTCACTTCCTCCATATATTAAGATACCTTCAGTCAGCATGTTACACTTTTTTGTTGTTCTCAGTTGTTAAAATGAATCAGTTCTGTTTACGTTTTATCAATGGCAGTCAGTATAGTTCCAGTTGCAATCGCGTATACAGTGTCCCCTGGTAGGGACAGGTGACCCACCCTGGATAATCGCTTATGGAAGATGGAGAGTCAGGGTGTAGGTCCTGCCAGTGAATGTGCACATGTGATCCTGAGCTTACTCTGGTGATGCTCTTACTTACTGATAGGGCCCAAATGTAGTGCTGGCAAGGGTGGAGGTTTGGGGGGGGCACAGCGGGTGACATTTCCGTACCAGTTGTGTAGCAGAGCTGTTTAGGGGGGAGGGGGGTTCAGGGCTGATTTGGTCCCTACAAATGCTGAAACCAGACCTACAGGGCGGGGGGCAGTGGGGCTGATGGCCATGAGAGGTAGGGAGAAGGAACTGGGATTTTATTTGGGGGTGGAAAAGGAGATGGAGGAACAAGCACAAGACACCCCCATTCCGGAGGGTGGGTCTCTGTCACGAATAAATGCTCTCGTCACCTGACTTTACTCCACTCCTGTCTCATCGCCCCCCACCCCTCCATAATTCGAAAATATGAAACTATTATACAATGAGCACGGCGGAGATACGCCCTCCTATTTTCAGAGCCCCACCCTGACCCCAAAACCAACGAAATACAAGGAGGGGGGGGGCAGCTCCCAGACCCAGCTCTCCTTACTCTGTTCCCACTTTCTGCAGATGTCCTTGGGACTGGCCACGGTCACGCCCCCCTTTGCCCCCCAACCCCCCCACCGGATGCACCGCATGGGCCGTGGCGAAGGAGAGGTCAGCAGTGTGACCTGCACGCCGCACAAAACTGCACAAAAGCACCGAATCGGAACGAGCCAGGAATCTGGAAGAATTTAACACCCGCTGGATGTGCACACAGAGCATCTGTGTTCGGGACAATAAACGGGACACCCCCCCCTCATCCCTCAGGAATGTGCTATAACAGCCCCCCCCCCGACAGTCAGCAGCTTTCAAAGCCAAGCCTCCGTTCCTCAGCTTTAACTTTTAGCAGTTTATGGGCTATTCTCAATATCTATCATCCATTAGGGATGAAACAGGACCAGCTTGATGGTAAACCATGAGTAAAATCCCCAGCGGTGAGTATTACTGTTTTAAAATGTCATCATCATTAACTCCGTGGTTGATTACCGCGCTTTGAAAAACTCACGTTAAATACTGTCCAGCATCAACCAGCCACCAAGTTAGTGAGAGTCTCCCAGACACAAACACAGCGAGCAACACGGCTTTGTTTAGTGTTGGTAAAAACATGGAGATTTCTAAATGTTAATGCACATTTGATACATGTTTACATAAGCTGTTGCTATCTATCTATCTGTCTATCCATCCATCCATCCATCTAATCCAGCATTGCACAGCATTGAAGCAGTTTAGGTTGCCCAGGGACAAACTGTCATTTAGTGGAGCAGGTCCTCCGATGGGGGGCCGCCACCCTGCTCTCACACAGTAAGAGCCTGAGATCGACCTGCGGCGCGATGTCGTGTCACCCAGGCTGACACTGAACAGCATCGCACTCACCACACTAACCACCCAGCGTGGAATTTACTACAGCCAAACAGCAATTTGACCCAGCTGATTAGCATGTCTGATTGGAGACATGAAGGACACCAAAGAGCCATAAAACTGCCTGTGATCACGTGGGAGGCCTTGTCTACCGGCAGACCAGCATACATGGCTCCTGGTGCGGGGGGGCCTGTGATCACGTGGGAGGCCTTGTCTACCGGCAGACCAGCATACATGGCTCCTGGTGCGGGGGGGCCTGTGATCACGTGGGAGGCCTTGTCTACCGGCAGACCAGCATAGGAGGCCCCTGCTGATGATCTGTGGCGCAGAGGCCGTCCTCTGTCATGAAACGTCTTTCTCCTCTCCGGCACCGTCGTGAAAACGAAGAGATCCGTCTGCTCTTTCTGTCCGCGATTCCAAATTGAGGAGAAGCACAAGCGTCTCAGAGCCACGCAGACAGGCTGGTGGTGTTCAGACTCAGCCCAGCTCCCGGAGAACGAGACAAAGATGCAGAACATGTTTTATCGGCAGCGCGGCATAGTGACAGCAGGATGACCAGCAACGCTGAGCCTCAGGAACCGCAAGGGACCAGGGCCAGTTACGCCCGCGGTAACTTTAAATCTGCAAAGAGAAACATGTGTCAGGAAATTAAAGCAGCTAAAAACGCAGACTGTCTCAGCATTACTGCCGCAGTCTTCTGAACTGAAAAAGAGAATGATTTTCTCAGTTGAAAAAAGAAAACAGTTTTTCTCGATTGCTTTGGCATATTTCATGCAACATACTTAACATTTTCAAGACTATAAGAGCATTTTTCAAAACAGTTCATGCATATAGCACCATGGTTTAGCTGGAAAGTGCTGTAACTCACCCAAAACAATGATAGTTTTTCTCAGTAGCTGTGGGTTAGTGGTTGTGTTTTTGTTTCCCACGGTACGGTTTTGTTGTTCTTTTGTTATCATTTTGCTGATTTGTGTTATAGTGATATGTGACTTTATTTGCCACTGTACTGTGTCCTGAGATCTGAAGAAGTTACATGTGCAGTAACAGAGCTTTCGCTTGCCAGTGAACCTTATATAATGCCGTGTTAAAACTGGTGTCTTTGACATAAATAATTATTAGTTTGCTAATATGACACCAGTGATCAGGCAGTGACAATGAGAAAGTGGGAACTGACTGTTCTTCAGAATTGTGCAGCTCAGGAGCAAACTTACACTGACATACTGACAATATATCTAAATATTTTGACTCTCACAGGACTGAATATTGTGCCAAATGATGACAATTGAAGAAAACCATTCGCACATAATTGACATTTTTAGTCAGGTTATGGGTAAGCTATTGCGTAACATATACATTTTTTGTAAACTTCAACCTGACTCTTCTCTGCTTCTCATTAATAAAGGGCTTCTTCTTGCTTTATGGGACCTCAGTCCTGCTTCTAACAGCCTGATACACACTGTCCTAGCAGTGCACTTCACGCCTGCACTTAATGTTTCCCATTCCTTTTGAAGGTCACTTGATGTCATCCTCCGATTCATGAGAAACTATCGGATAAGTTAACGGTCATCTCTGCCATTAGAATGTCGCTACCGCCCTTTACCTGGCTGGTTTCCGGTCATTCCCAGTGTCTCCTGCTTCACCTTATTCTTGTGTACTGCTGTCTTAGATATTTTGAACCTGGAAGCAACCTGCTGCTCAGCGTAGCCTCTGCCAGCAAAACCACGATTAAGCCATGATTTAAAAATGCCGATTTGTTTAAAAATATAGTGTGGTCTCTTATTTTTTTCCACGGCTGTATACAGTAAATAATGGTATTATTTTATTATATATTACTATAGATTGAAGAAACAGAATTCGGAAAGTGCACATTATGCGGAGAATTCAGATGAGCACGTATTCTGTGGCAATTTTAGGAAGGTCTGATTGATTCTGATGCTATTCAGTTTCCAAATAAATAATAGCAATTATAAAAAACAATAAGGTTGCAAAAGCATTTCATGCTTTGGACCCTTAAAAAGTTCATTATGGTGCATGTAAACAACACATATAACAGGAGATGGTTTGTAGTTGCTGTAATAAATGAGAACACGGATTTTTTACGCACGGAGACTCGGCTTGAATGCGCTCCTCCTTCGGCGCGGGAACTTGGCGACCAGGTTTGGCTCATGTTACCTACTAGACCGCAGTGTCGCCTCGATCTACACAGCGTGACCAAAGAAGCACCAGACCCTTCACCTGCTGGACATGCATGCGTATTTACGCCACGTTAACTAAAGCAAGCATATACCCGGGCCGTACGAAGCAACAGATTTGGGTATGAGCAGAGCCAGATAAACCGCATGTTTAAAGCACTCGTTTTGAATCCGTAAAATAACAAATTGCCATGAAAATGTACATAGTGGTTCTATAAAAATCTTAGTTGGTCATTGTTTTAATCAGCGAAACGGTTAACCAAACAAGCCTTAAGTCTCCGAGGTTACTATTTTGTTTCCTTAAAAAGGACAGATATTTAAGTTTTGCTGTATTTCTTAACGCAACGACATCTGCCAACAACCAAATATTGCACTGCTTACTAAAATGAATTCTGTTATCTCCCTTAAATCAATAGAAACGGTTACTCAAAAATTCTTTGCTTGTCTTTATGTGAGGTCCGTTATATTGTAATTGGAAATGACGAACCTGTTTGCGGCGCTCAGTGTACGGAATTCCGCATTTTGTCCGTAGGTGTCGTACGTGCCGTCCGCAGCCGAACTCTTATCGCTCCCAACTTTCCCTTCGGCTTCTCTTCAGTCACATCAGCTTGGTCGTGGGGTCCGTTTGGGGGCGAGCAGCGGCTCGGTGCGCGATCCCCGAAAGCGCCTTTCAGTCAGTCATGCACAGTCATGTATGAAATGAATGACAGACTGCGCAGGACATCGTAAGTGTGATGCCTTGGAGAAGGGCGCGTAATGTTGCGCTGTGGACTCATATCTTAAAGGGGATCTTACTTGCATGTGAAGATGCTTTGGTTGATAAGACTTGTCTGGGTAACACAGACCGAGGGGTGCTCGTTTTTGGAGAAGAGGGGTGGGGGGGGGGCGGCGTAGCGCCAGTATTTATTACTGGGACAAGAAACGTGACTTTAAACCGCCAGCGTCACGCTGCCACGGTTCCCTCACCGGCTACCCGGCGTATGTCCCCGCGATGCTGCTGCTATGCATTCCGCTTGGAGCCGTAGCCGAAAGATCCGCCCGCGCTCTCCGGAAAATGCAGCTGTCAGTAACCCGGCTTTGCAGCCTAAGTTTCGCCATGCAGACCAGTGTCCGAGTCTAGTTCAGACTAGTCCCCAACACTGCCCCGAGGTGTGCGCCTCCGAGGTGGACGGGGTGCATGTGATTTGATTCACCTAGACACGACGGTCAGGTCGCATTAACGAGCGGGGGGACCCCCGCACCTTTCCCCGCCCCGTAAAGAGGGATCAGCGCTTCTCGAGGTTCCAAGAAAAGGCGGCGTGGAGGCTGAGATGACACCGCTCCACAGGAGGCGCTAGGTAGCGGTCTGGATCTCAGGTGTCTGGCGGTGCTTTGGACCTTTCCGTCCAACTGACGCGACATCGTCGCCCGAAAGCTGTCTTTTTTCATAATTTAACTTAAGATGGTCTCGCACTATGCTGAAGTTACCTGACGACCGCGATCTTCCAACGAAAACAGATGTGCAAATTACAGATTACAGTACTAAGTTGTGTGTAAATAGCAGCAGATGAATACTGCCCTGGTTTCCTATTAATGGCGGCTTCTACCTTTTCAGGGGACGTAGGCAGAGCTTTATTTGGGAAGCCACCCTAGCAAAAATACTGACGATCATTTCATTTCTCAGCAACGTAGGTAAAAATAAAATCTATTTTGCATATAGATTCTGCACCTAACACCTTTATATGCAATATTTGTTTTATTATTGTGTTACCCCTGTAGGCCTAGATTCATCCGCAAATTATCTGTTATGTGCTTTCGAGACTAATTTCGTTGAAGCATTTGAGTATGTTCGGTGGGTACTAAGCTAAAATGGTTTTTAAAATGACGAGGGAGGAATTAAATAAAAATCCATCCACCAGGGGAAAACTTTCATAGGTACCAGAACGCCGTGCAGAGCTATTCTGTTACTCCCCCTGGCGGTGAAAATGGTATATGGCTCCGTTTTATCACGTGCCTTTTCCTTTTTCGTCTTTTTATTAAGTTGTTTCAAGCATATATACTACGTAGAGGAGGAATATTACCCTTTCTGTTTATGTGATCCTGTGTACACCAGTCAAAAACAGATTAGATTAATATTGCGGTAACTCGTTTAGCTGAAGCCGTGTGATGACAAAGACTGGGCAGTCTGATCCACAGACACAGACAGAAGCCAGGGTCTGGTTTAGTAACTGCGTTAGCAGGTTGGTGGGAAAAGGTTGGGCTATATATTGTTGCAGAAAAAAGCCGGGATGACGTAGTTATTCTGCAGAAGGTCGGGCTGCCCCAGCTTCCCCCCTTTTTATCCTCCACAGCGAATGGCGCGGACGCTGGTCACAGAACAGCGGTGCAGCTTCACAGAGGCACACGGGCTGGTGGAGTGAAAGGCAGCAGAGAGACAGCCAGACTGAAAGGCAGCAGAGAGACAGCCAGACTGAAAGGCAGGAGAGACAGCCAGACTGAAAGGCAGCAGAGAGACAGCCAGACTGAAAGGTAGCAGAGAGACAGCCAGACTGAAAGGCAGCAGAGAGACAGCCAGACTGAAAGGTAGCAGAGAGACAGCCAGACTGAAAGGC
>JABJVO010000093.1:2539626-2552368 GCA_026770805.1 Boulengeromyrus knoepffleri
CACACACACACACACACACACACACACACACACACACACACACACACACACACACAGACACACACACACACACACACTCACCTCGCCCCTGGCACGGGATGTCCACTACCTTCTCCATCTCTGCGGTGATGTGCCTTTCTGGCTCCTTCACGAACTGCGGTGGCTCTGTACCGGGTCAGACACCAGCCTGCCATCAGTGTGAGATGAGCCCCCTCTCTCTGAGACACGCCCCCAATCCCTCATGCATCCTAAATGCTTATTTTATAAAACAGAATTAGGCTGTAAAGTGTGAAATTTCTCTCCTGATATTCCCTCTGCATATCAGTCAGGGAAAACAGCAACTGGCTATTCAACCGAAAACTCATTACAAGCTAAAATTCATTTACGGCATCTAAAGCTCTTAAAAACTTTCTTAATTGTTATGCCGAACAAGTCCATAAGCCTCTTTGTGAAAATGAGCCTTTAATATCTCGTTCATATATCTACCTGCATTAACATTACAAAGGAAAAAATATATTCAGTACATTTAGTGGCCTGCAGTTCCATGCCCAAACTGTAAGTGTCGCTAACAGCGGGCGGCGGGTAGATACCATGCACATGGAGGTAGGCCCCGGCGCCAACTGAGGGCACGCTGCTGCTGCGCAGTACTGCCTCGCACTCATAGAAGCCAGAGTCGCTGAGCACGGGGGCGATGATGGTCAGCCTGCGGTTGAAGTCACTCAGGCCGCTGCTGACCAGGGTGCCGTCCTTCTTCCAGGTGATGCTGAGCTTGATGAGCGGCCTAAAGGGTGGGGGGGGGGGGATATGCAAGAGCTGTTGTTCTGAAGCAGCTTTCTTGGCTGTAGCTAGGCTAGCTCACTCCACATGCAGCATCTCCTTTGCCGTTGTCGTACATCGCTACGCTTCGTTTGTGGCAAGCTCTGCTAAGCTAGGCTAGGCTACCCTAAGTTAGGCCTTGTTTCGTCTGCTTAACCTCATGTACCAAGTGGCTGTCGCAGCTCCTCCACCACAGCGCTTGGCATTCACGGAGCAGAACCTCCCTCACCACACCGTATGGGCCTCCGCTGGCCACGGAGCTGTCAGGTCCATCTTCGTCAGACTGTCAAACCGGCCGGTTGTCGGTGCTACGCTAATTGGCGCCAGGCCGCTTTGCGTGTTATACATGGCTGCTCTTCACGGTGATTCCAGAAGGTGGCTTTCAGGAGTCATTAGGAGGCAGGACCAGCTCCAGCATGTACATCTGTGCCCCATAATGGACAGCAGCCACAGAAACGGAGGGCAGAACCCACCTGGCATTGGCAACACACTCCATGGTCACCTCTGACGTCCCGGACACCACGCTGGTGTTCCTGGGAGGAATGATGATGGTGGGGGCGATGGGATCTGCGGGCCCCCCCACATCTTCAAGGGAACAAGGGAAGAAAGTGTGAAAACCTGTCTGTTTGGGTGTGTATGTGTTTTTGTGTGTGTTTGTAATTTTTACTTTGTGAGGACCCCCACAATTTCTCCACAATGTGTTAAAAACCTGTAACTTTCTGTAACATTTTCTTGATCCCCACAAGGATAACCTAAATTTAGTAAAAATTTGTGACTGCAACGTGTGTATGTCTGTGTGTGTCTGTGTGTATATGTATGTGTGCGTGTATATGTGTGTGTGTGTGCCTGTGTGTGTGTGTGTGTGTGTGGGTTTGCATAGATCACATTTGAGGACCAAATTGTCCCCAAAGTGAAGTAAAACCTGAAATATCCCTACTTTTGGGGAAATCTTTTGAGGGCCCCATTTGGATAACCTCAGTTTTATAAAAATCTGTGAATGTGATCAAAAAAAGTAAAAAATGGCAAAAGTCTTCTATTTGGGTTGGTTACTTATGGTTAAGCTTAGGGATGGGTAGAGGTTAAGGGTGTCGTGACTGGGATTAGGGTTTTTCCCATAGAAATGAATGGACGGTCCCCATTTAGATAGGAAGACCAACAGCCTAGTAATGTGTGTGTGTGTGTGTGTGTGTGTGCTGGAACTGTCCTATTTGTACGCATTTCGATTGGCCATTAAAGTCTGTGTCTCTCTGTGGGATAATATTCCCTAGTGCTGCAGTCTTCTGAGTGAACAGATGTGTGTGTAAGTGACAGGGTTCAGCTGCGAGGGTAATGGGGGGCAGAGGGGCTGAGCTAATGGGCAGCCAGGTAAATGGTACCAGGCCTGAGCAGGACGCAGCATGACCAAGATCTCAGCCTGGTCACGGCTTCAGGCAAGATGGTGCAGAGTGACAGGCTGACCGTGATAACGACAGTCAGTGGGGCTTGCTAAGGTGTCCAACCTGGTCTCGGAGAAATGTGCTGTGTTAATTCACAATTTGGCGCCCCCACCAGCTATCCCCATGTGGCCACCTTTCCGTCTGCCCCCCACTGCCGTCGCCCCCACACACCCAGGAGATGAGATGTCTGCATATTCAGGCTCAGGTGAAAGGTCAGCTAGCGGCCATTGGACAGCACGTCTAACATTACTAGGCTGTTTTCTGAGTCGGGCTGGCCCGATAGTGAGGCAGGAGTACTGATTCACATGCTCAGGAAGGACAGTGGCTTTTGTGGTGATGGAAAGGTTTCCTGCGGGGTTGCAGTGAGCTGAAGATCAATGAGCAGGACTATCTCAAACACAATGTTCTCAAATCAAGTCACCACCTTCCTACTTGTACACCTGACCGGCCTCTGGTTACATTAGCGTGACTGCCCAATAGTATAGCCTTGGCGCTATGGGTCCTCCCTGCTAACAGGGGGAGTCAAAACATCTTTGTTTTGCAGACAAAATGAAGGATACCAATGTAAAAATGTACTTGAATAAACAGGAAAACACGACTTACATGGCAAACAAACGGCAAGCATATAATGTTACCTACAGGCACTATTGACTCCTGTTTTAATGTTTATTAAAGCAATTAATGAGTCATAATCCCACCCCCAGAAAAAAACAAGTTTGCTAAATTAGTTGATATTTATTTTGTTGAAACCAGCCCACGGTACCTGTTTTTCAAATGTTACTATTTTTATGCATACATTTTACTTGAAATGTCCCTGGAAAGATCAAGTAAACTCCTGCTTCAAACTATTCTACGTGTTTGCCCTGTAAATCCATCGGCTATGTGCTGTATGTACGGCCTTCATCACATGAAGGAATAGAGCGAGTGCTTCCTTCCAAAACAGCCACTGGGAGACCGGACCGGGCCCCTGTGCTGCGTCCGCTTTGGGACAAAGCATGGTCTCACGTGACCTCATTTCCACAGCAAGCTGCATGCCGTCATGTTGAGTTACCCATTCTCTAACAGCCACGGCAGAGGAAAACCAAGAAGAAAAGTGAGGATTTATGTCACTCATGTAAACAAGTATACCCATCTAGGGTAACAAAATCGAGACTCCAGGGTGGCCTGGCCAAGTGAGGCCGACCTCTAGTGTGGGAACAGTGATCTTTCAAAGGCTTTTTGGGTTTCGAGTCACACGTACTGCCGACATGTAACCGACTGCAAGGACAAGCATGAAGCACTCGGTGCATCAGCTTTTTGGGAAGAGTGCTGACTCAGCTGATGTCCCACCGTCCAGCGGGATGCAGGAACTGCACTCAAAAAGCTCTAGAAACTCTGGAAGCTTGAATGACAAGATGAGGTCATTCATATTGACTTGATTGGAAGCAACCTCCAGTTTATATGCCGGCAAACTTATATCTGCGCAGATTTTAATTAATTTAAGGGTGCCGGCTGCACACCCTATCTGATGGCATATTCCGAAGATGCCCTCTACCCCTTGCCAACTAGTTAGCATTTGTTTTTTGTTTTGGAATCGGTTCTCACACTGAAGTGGCTGAAGCTGTTGACCTACAGTTCACTGTTGTTCCCTATGCTTCAGAATAAAGATTAATCTGAACTTCTCAACTTTCCTTATATTCCGGCCCCTCAAGACCAGAATGATTTCTGTTACTCTTTGCTGAGCTCTCGAAAGCCCATCTTGAAGTGCCCATCTCGGCTGGGTTCTTACTCGCGTATTGTGCACCCTCAGCATGACAATGTGCATGTGACAGACAGCTCAATGCAGATACACAGCACTGTGGGAGGACAACTAGGAGTAGAGTCTCATCCACACAAATACCCAGGCTTCAACTTCACAGGCACCTGCTGGGAATCTGCTCGTTCCAGAGTCCATAGTACTATGACTCATCCTTCGGAGCGTGACACAGTCCGACTCACAAGGACGATTCTTAACATCTATAACCAGCCTACATAAATCCCCATGGGACTCTCACCAACTGGACCGTCTTTCGGATGTCCGCACAAACTATCTAAACCGATTCAGAGAATGTTCTGAGGTTCAGGATCACATGATCATCATTGATCTCCTGGAATGCAGCGGACCTTCTCCTCATGAACCCTAACTGCTTTACTAACCATCAGTCAGGTTGCGTTGGATCAGGAGATTGGAGAGGGGAAGGCACCGTCATTATTCAGCATTTTCTATTGCCCATTATTTTGCCCTGCAAACAGTCAGGGCCAGGGCAGACTATCGATGCACTGAGAATGATGTCCGCAGAGTGGCATCCACGTGAGAAGGGGCCTCGCGGTTTGTCATGAATACCACAGCCCGTGTGATTCCTCACGGCAGATTCCTGCACTTTGGGCTGCTCGCCTCATGCTACTGACAGAAGGAGGGAGAGATGAAGAGGAGAAGAGAGAAAAGAAAGGGGAAGCCCCAAGCAAGAGAAAGAGAGAAACTATCTCCCGCGACTCACATCTTCCCGTCTAACTTCAGAGGGGCCGCGGTTCTCACCAAAGCACAAAGTAACAACAGGCTCGTCAGCTTGCCAGCGCCAGGGCCCACCTTTCCCTGGAGCCCTGAGGCACCCGGAACTGCTGAGCCATGACTCAGGATCAAGTGAGTCCTGAGGAGTGACTCCTCCTCTCGGGGGAGCAGGAGGCGGGGCCTGAGTCTTTCGCCAGCCTCACCATGCTGGACCCGGGCCGGGCTGAGGGGGCGCGCTAATAAGTACCTCTGAATTTACAGACGGGCCGTATGCACATTTTTCTTCTGCTGTCCATGCAGAGGACATGAGCCTGAACAAATAGCTTCCTGGTGGTAAAATAATAAGCAATTCAATTATGTGCGAGTCGACGTGAGGCACAACAGCCTAATGAATTCCCCATCACCCGATCCCTCTCGCTCTGCCTCTCCTCTTTGCTGCCTCCCTTCTCCTCTTGTCCCCCCTGTTCCACCCTCTCCAGGTGCAGCTCTCACCTTGAGAGGGTGTACTACATTAAATGGCCATTTATTTAGCTGCGAAGCAGACTCTCTGCCCTCTCTTTCCTCAATCCCTGCCTCACAAATGCATTCATCGCACGTGTGTGTGCGTGAGCATATATGTTTGTGCAAGAATGTGTCTGTTCCTTGTCAGATTTATTAAAAACATTTTAATCGTCGAACTCTGTGTGTTCTGCCAAGAATTTAACCTTCAAATTCCAAAAACTGCACCAACAGAAGCAGATTAAACTTGATAAAGAGGGAGACATTTAGCCCGAACCTCCATGTGAGATTCGTCCATTAAGCTGTGTTTTACTGCCTCAGTACATTTGTCATTTATGGAGGGGCAACGCTGATATACCCACGTGTCCCTCCGGCTGCAGTGGGAAGATGAGGGAGGAGACTCGGGCCTGAGGAAGGTCTTCTCCTCCCAGGGCAAGTTTTGGAGTTGGAGTGTTTGGTTTTCACGGAAGCTTTGGAGACCTTGACCCTTCAGGCTAACGTGGAAGTCGGGCTGGCACCACATGACCAGGCCCCGTGAGGCAGCCCCCGCAAGGCAGGCCCCGTGAGGCACCCTTGCCGGGACCTCACTTTGTCTCCATCCCATTCTGGATCTCTTTCATGGTTGGTCTGCCCAAGGTGGTCTATCTCCATGCACCAGGGAAGACAAGTTTCTTTCACAAGGAAGGTTAACTATGTTGCTAGGTGCTGTGGACTTTTTGCCTGCATTTAAGACTAATTTTCTGTTCTTAGGGACAAGGTGTCAGATCTCCAGATGAGCTTTGAAAGGTGTGGAGGGAAGGAATAGGTTGCTCAACCCATGAGTGACCAGGACCTGCCCCTCGGGAGGGGCTGAATAGTGTTGGTGTGTGGACAGTTATCTCATTCTGGAACCTTCCATCTGGAGTCCCAATACACCAGCTGGAAATGTCACATTTGAGGACCTTGTGGGTGAGTATATATGCCTGGACTATATGACTGCTTTACTGTGTGTGTGTGTGTGTGTGTGTGCGCGCGCGAGTGTGTTTGTGTGTGTGTGAGTGTGTTTGTGTACTCTGTTGGCACTCACTGTCGACGAAGAGCGTGATCGGCTGGCTTGTTTTGTTCTCCCCATTCTTGTCGTTGACCGCTTGCACGTAGTAGTGGCCAGCATCTGGGGCCACGGTGGACAGGATCACCAGGGTGTTGTCCAGAGTGATGGCGCTGGAGGGGGAGAATGCAGGTGTCAGTCCTCATCCACAGGATCACCCACATGTGCTGGTCTTAGCTGCTGGGTAACTAGGGGCAATAAGGGGTCTGCTGCTTATCCTCATGTTGGATGTACTGAGAAGACACCAAGATCCAGGCCAATCATGTCAGATGCAATAAACACACGTGACATACTAGCCTGTCTGCAGTTTTATCCAAAGCCTACAAAGGCACTGTTAACAGCATACACTGCAAAGTTCACACTACAAAGCACACATTACAAAGTGCACACTAATGATGATGATTGATTGATTGATTGATTGATTGATTGACACCTGCATACCACTTGCTGCTTACGCATACTCCACTCCCTGTCACCTAGGGTGTTTCATGAAAGCCGCCCCTTGCTGTTTATTATCTTATAAATGCCTAATAGAGAAAGATCACCCCTCAAATTCAAAAGAAAAATCCCTTGTTTCACAGTGAGAGATGGCGGCTGGATAATTAGCAGAAACGAGATAAAACGCTTTTATCGGTGAGATTTAAAAGTCTGTAGCCCTTTACTCCTCCTTCAGTGGCCGATGTCATCTCCAACTATCTCACTGGCTCAACTCATCCAAAATGAGGTCAAATTTCCGGGTCCAGGAGATAAGCATGATCGCACAGTGCTGTCCTTTCCGGTTGCAAATTAACGTGCGGCCGTTTTTCCTGATAATTGCAAGCTCTCTCCGACTAGAAGCGGAATGCTACTGGAAAGAAAAGATGAGAATTTAAGTGTCTGACGCCAAGAGCGTGCCTCTGTAGAGACTCTATTTAAACAGCAATTACTCCCCCAGAGTTTCCGCATGCTGGCAGAGCGATATCATCAAGGCTTTTCTGAGATCAGCTCAGTCCACTTGCCGAACAAATGCCACAGATCACCAAAGGCCTTTCATCAAAAGTCTTCGATGGGGATCATCATTTTGGATTCTTGCTGCGTTTTTGGCATGGGGGGGGGGGGAGATTTGAAGACGCCAGCTTCATGATCCAACAGTAAATATTTAATATCACCACTCTACAAATATGACCAGTTGGAGGTGTCGGATGAATAATGGCTTCTTCCTCTGTCCACAGCAAGTGAGTTAATGCCAGGTGACTCAATGGACCTCCTTCCTTAATTTCCCGACTGGCCATCCAAGCCACTAATGAAGCCATGCAGGAGATGGACCGGGTCACAGGGGAATACTGCCAGACACACAAGGACCCAAGAAGATACACATGGACAGACATCTACGGATAAAGGCCAGAATGCAAGCACATACACACAATCTCACACACAGAAACACGAAGACCCACACAAACGCCACAGAGATGTTAACGTGTACATATTCAGTTAGACACCCATCACAAATAAACACACACACACACACTCCTGCATTCACATGGCAGTGGCTAGTAAGTGTGTGCTGTATAGTTAATTATTCACACACTGGAAGAACGGGGAAGGCTTTTTGTCCACTTTATTCAATTTGCTTCCCAGCTGACTGTTCTTCCTCCACCCGGCTATCGATTCTGAAGGAGACCTTTTTAAACATTTACTGCGGACGTCCTGCACATCGCCCACACTCCTGAAATCAATGGCTTCCAGGGATCAAAGCACATAAAATCATGCGGCCGTTATACAGAAAAAATAAATTGGAAAAACTGTCCCATAGGATCTGCTGGTTTTTGCAGAGGGCAAAAAGGATGCAAGGGTTCTGGGTCGGATGAGAATGTGGTGGGAAATTTGAGCAATTTGTTTTTAGGTGAACTGACGTGGGGTCAATGTGTTGGCGTGGAGTAGGGGGGTGGAAGGAGCCCTGGTGGGGGTGTGAGAATGTGGGCTGGGGGTGTTAGGTGATGGTGTAAAAGGAGCACAACATGGAGCTGAACAGGAGCCCGACAACACTGGCGGGAATTGAAATAGATGGAGGTTGGGCTGGAGGAGGGGTGAAGAAAGGTAGAGTTTAAAGATGGATGAGGAGGGAGGCCGGTGGCTGTTGATGGGCGCTGCCAGGCGTGGATTTGATGTATGCCCTCCTTGTCCATTAATTTTCCTTCTCTCCCTCCTCTCCTTCACCTCCATCACAATCTGTCGGCAATCTGACGGCAGAAACCACGGATGGCTTTTTAACATGTTTCTGTTTCTGCCCGTGATCTGTCTGGTCACAGAGCTGGCGAAATGGAAGCCATGAGACAGGAAGTTTGCCTGGGGTAGGTGAAAAGTAAAGGCAGGACGTGCTTGTGGTTGGTCACTCGTGACGGCCCACGGGCCAGGACATCTGGGCAGTGCCACACGGCGACCTGTTCATGCATTTTCTCCACAAATTAAAATGAAATGCTGGCTTCTGTTTTTTTGCCTCCATTGTTTTTAAGGCACAATAAAATTTATTTTGAGAGAAGTAGCTGAAACAGCAGTCTCTGCTGGCCATGGGAAGCCAGCATCTCCATTTGTAATTATGCTTTGTGCCTGTTTATTTTGTCAAGGGGTCGGGAAGGGGGTGCAGGTGGGGGTGAATGAGCAAGTCATTTAGGTCCCCATACCAGAGTGAGAGTGTATGCATGTGTGTATTTGCGAGGACAGTTTAATAGTTACATGGCTTCGTGTTGACATGAAATGAGGGATAGGTCATTTCCGAGGACTGAATTGATGGTGGGATTTCTTGCCGTAGGGTTTTGTTCCCTCTAGAAAGAACACTTTTCTCTCATCTAGCGGACCTCCATTACCCTCCAACTAATGGGCTTTTCACAGATGCCCCCCTCATACACACACTGTGTCCCCCTGGTCAGGAGGGTGGGTGTCACAAGTGGCATGCAGGCAGGATGTGGGATAAACGTCCACACAAACCTGACCCAGGGAATCAATTTCGCCCGCCTCTGTTAGCCCAATCTAGTGCAGGGCACTCTGCTGAAATGAAGTAGAACCAGAGGCCAAGTCGGGTTATTAAAGGCAGAAAGATCCGCCAACTTCTTCTCCTGGGATCTTGGGCAATAACTCGTTTGCTGTTCCATTAGCCCCAGCAGTGTGTGAGAAAGGGTGTGAAACCAACTCAGTGGTAGACTGGGAACCCGGACTGAGGCCAACACGTTCCTCATGCTCACTCTGGGTCCAAACAAGTGCAGCTCGACAAAGGGGCACCGTTCAGCCCAAAGGGTAGACGACAAATAGAAAATAGCCCGGGAATCTGGACCGCCTTTTCTCAGTAATAGATAATCCATAATAGTGACAAGCCACTGGGTCTGCAGCCAGCACGCTAACTGATCATTTTCAATAAAAGATGGCGGAGGTAATTACACCAAGGGTGTGCCCTTGTGCCAGAAGAGAGGTAAATAATGTCTCGAACTTCAGCATGGACCTTTCCTAATTCCTTAAAAGGTTGTTGGAGAGGGCTGTGCCTTTTGGAGTTCTCTGGATCTGGCAGAACAAGAGGCTGAAGTCTTAGTCTACCCTTCGTTTTTTGAGAAGCTACCTGGATATCTGAGTAATAAGAGTAAAAGCTGATATTTCAGCCATTTAAGCTACAGAAAAATGGGTAAAAATATGTAATGGCCAGAAGATGAAAATTCTTTTCATTCAAGTAAACATTCATACTAAGAGGACCAATAATTGCAGGTTTACATGCACACAGATTCCTGTTTTTTGCAAAATGGAGTCACGGCTTCAGAAAAAGCCCAGGGCTCAGATGAGCTAGAGACTCCTTCGCCAGTGAATGGACTGTTGCTCTATGTGCAAGTCAGGCTGGGCCTGCTTTGTTACTGGCAGTTAAGCTGCTGCAATCTGAACTTTGACCCCAGAGATCTCAGAGCTGTGTGACTGCAAAGGGCCTTTTAAAACGAGCCAGTGTGGCACATAGGAGGGGTTACACAGCCTTGACTGCAAACGAGAAGTAATGCCACAATGCTAGGTGACGAGCCCTATAAAGGAGACGCCTCTTTTCATACTCATTGATTCTTGTCCAGATCACAGAGATAGATAAGAATCAGACAAGTGTCTGGCCAAGAGGCAAAGCCTCTGTAAGAGGTGGTTATGCAAGTGACCTATCTGAACCTAGCTCCAGGCACAGAAAAGAGTCCAGAACAAGGTCCAGCAAAGAGGCCAAGAGAGAAAGGACACAAGGGAGTTCACTTCACAAGGAGGAAGGCTGAACAAGAGACCAGAATCATTCAAGCATAACAAATATTGGGCAGTCAATTCATTTATTTATATCATCCATATGTTTTTGCTTTTTTAATCCCCAAAACATATTCACAAATTCAAGGTCATTCCTTTATCAAGAATCATTCACTAAAAGCCACTTTGACCAGTTTATCAAAACCAAGTATAAGTCCATTGGCTCCTTTAGAATCAGCAACGCTTTCATGCTCCCCATGTTTCAACTATGTGAGGACGCCATGATTGTACCTGCATGAGATGTTTCTTCAGCTGGAGAAGGACAACATGACGTGGTATCTCTATTATCCCATCTTCATTAACCAATGTGCAAAAAATCCATAAACAATCAAGGATTCTTCATTCCTTTACCCACCAGAGGGAAATCCCACTTGATGCTCCCTCCATCAACCAAATTGAGGCCTGTTCCAAAATGTTTGGCTGCCTGACAAAAACCAGCATCTCCCAGTGAGATTATCCAGCAGAACAAGAGAGGATTTTTCTCACTGTGGGAGCCTGTGAATTGTCTTGCGCTCCCCCTTCCCTGCAGATCTGACGAAGCAACTGCGTGAATAAGCAGAACACAAGAAGTCCCTGGTTCCCGGTGAAAAATATCCACAGCCGGGACAAAAACCAGTTAGTATAACAAGAGCGAGAAAGATTGTAACCCAATGGGGCAGGAGCAGAGGTTAATTTGTGCACCCAGCAGATGCTGAATAAAACACCAGGTCTGCCCTGCCTCTGCTCTCATCAAGCTAAACGAAATGCCCAACACCTCATTTCTGACCGAATGCTTTAAAACGAGTACGAAGTTGAAACACAGGAGCATGTTCTCCAGGTTGAACATGGGCAGGGCAAGATCCTTGGATCATCCCAGCACTGTGTCCCCAACACTGCGGAGGGCTTCTTATCTAATGGAACACTGGTTGAGGATAATAAGCTACAAAGAACTGATCACACTTTCAGTGTTGGGTTTCTTATATCTCAAAGTTCGGTCTTAGCTGTTTAAGAATGGAATTTCCACATCAATATTAGCTTTTAAGATTTAAATTTTGGAGATGCTTGGCCTTTAGAGTTTTTGCCAGGAAATGTACCTCTTAAGTATGGCATTGGGGGGGTGGCCTTTCTGAAGGTTACTGTCTTTGTTTCCAGCTCCCAGAATCCTTTGCAGTGGTGCCGGTGGCACGGTTCAAATTCAATTAAGTGGTTTTCTCTTTCAGAAAAATATTATCTCCGGCACTCATTTGCACAAAGTAACCTTGCGGCTTGCGGAGAAGGCGGCATAGTGAGCCTTTGCAGCGATAGAGGGCAACTTTGGTGGGGGAGGGGGTCAGATGAAGGGCCTCTGCCAGCCCGGGAGGGATCAGATTTACATATTCCCACAGAGGACCAGCACAGAGGCCTTGGGACAGTGGGGCACCGTTTCAAACTGGCAAAACAGCCGCCCAAAATGGTCCTCCTGCTTCCCAATGCCCCCGCCCCTGTCTGCCCCCTCCCCCAATCTAAGGCTGTGCTTTTCCCTGCTGTATCCCCTGTGCACTGATTTCCAGGATATGGATTTGACAGCTGTGGTCTGAGCCTTGGGGGGGGGGGGGTTCAAGTTTGTAAAATGAAAGTCACACTTAACCCTGCCTGTATTGATAAAATCCTTGGAAAATCACAAAAAAACAATCAAATTGTTAGGCTATATGTAAATAAATACCAAATTCATGGTGGAGCACAGGACATTATGTGGGCATCCATCGCTGCACACTGCTGAGGAGGGAAGAGATATTTCTACTAGATGGACAGAGACATTTATCAGCTTCCTCTTGGCTTTACGTCACTGGATGACAGATAGTCCTGCAAGTCACTCTGAAACCAAATCCTGCCAACGTGGCAGGTTTTCAGATGTTTCTGTAGAGCAGCGTGCAGGACAGGGTGGGGCTGGGAGGAGCCAAATCACACCCGGTATACATACAAATGTGCATTTTCTACCCCCCCCCCCCCCCCCCCGGGGGGGTAAGGGGGGGGGGAAGGCCACCCCCCCTCCCCCGGGGGCCCCCCCCCCAAAAAAACCCGTTTTTGTTTTGATTTGTTTTTTTTTTTGGGCCCCTCCCCCCCACCGTTGCC
>JABJVO010000093.1:2652504-2682509 GCA_026770805.1 Boulengeromyrus knoepffleri
TTGCCGCGTGTGACGGATGGGGGCGCAGAGCGGTTGACAGGTGCCACTGTGGCTTCTGACTTATTAGGTGTCTTCAAATACTTACAGGGAAACACGGGAAATGCAAATGTTACTGTTTAGAAGCTGTAGCATGCTGCCCCCCCCCCCCAATCGCTGACAAACCCCAGCTCCCAGACTGGGTTCCCTCCAAAGATTCCTGTCATGTAAGAGATTCTAGAGAGGGGTGGCAACGACCCAGCGACGGGTGGCAAACGGCGGGTGCCCCCATGCTGTCCAGGGGTGGAGAGGGCAGTTCTAGTCAGCGTAGCTGTAAGGTCAGAAATTCATCTTGCTCAGCGGTGATAAAGACACTCGGCCTTTGTGAAGCCTGTCTGAAGATGTTCCCACTTAACTGAGATTATTCAGCTCCTCTGAGTCCCCCAAAGACGGCAGGCCACAAAACGGCGACAGACGTTCCCCCCGCAAAATGGTGCATTCCACCCCCTCTGGCCCCCATGGCTGCCAGCCCGGCGTGACCCCGATCTGCCCGAGAATCAGGTCGGCTTCTGATCAATTATCGATACCAGCTCTCCTGGGTAAACTGGCACGCTTGGAAATATGGCTTATCCGGCTTTTCCAGGATCCGAAATCGAGCTGAACGAGGGAGATGGAGAATGGACAGACGTT
The DNA here is from genome assembly GCA_026770805.1 of Boulengeromyrus knoepffleri. Taxonomy (NCBI): domain Eukaryota; kingdom Metazoa; phylum Chordata; class Actinopteri; order Osteoglossiformes; family Mormyridae; genus Boulengeromyrus; species Boulengeromyrus knoepffleri. The sequence goes on from JABJVO010000093.1 coordinate 2,653,171, forward strand.
CCTCAGGAAACGCAAAATCTGCTTTGTGGGATCGAGAGTCAGAGCACAGTGGAAGCAGGCAAAAGATAATTCAGTACTTTGTGCATAAAGTAGAACTGAATTTTAAACCCTTTCCAAGGGAGCCAGCTCTGGGCCGAGATGATGACATCACTGATCCTGCGCCGTGAATGGAATCCAGCGGGCTGGTAATTACATGTGAATGAGAAACGTCTTCCTCAAGGAAGAAAAGGATGAATGTCTCTCGTAGCTGTTAATATTTCAGGTCTGCGGAGCTTCAAGGGTCTCGAACCCAACAAGAAGGAAGAGGAAGAGGAGGAAGAGGAGAAGGCAGAGAAAAAAGAGGAGAAGGATGGCACCTCATCGCCATGGTTACCGGGGGGCATCATCCTTTACAGGGAGCCGTGACGACCAGGTTATTCAGCTTCAAACTCCCCCCTCCCAAGGGAAAGCAAAAATCCTCCCCGCTTAACCCAGGGTGACATTTTCACGGCGAGCCAACTCGGAGGCTGCCTGGGGGTGGGGCTGCTCCAGTGGTGGGGGGAGCTGGTCCAGTGGTGGGGGGAGCTGGTCCAGTGGGGGGGCAGATTGGTCCCTGGTGAGAAAGGGTTATCAGCATGACATGCTAATAATACAAGGCTGAAACTTCAAAGACTAAATGCGCACACACACACACGTCCTATAAAACCTCAGTCACCCTCCCTTCAAGGGTCACTGACTGTCATGCCTGTAGTTGAAGTAACGCCTAGCTTCAGTGGCCAAACCACAAGGGTGGTGGTTCCAGCCCCTGTAGACCAGGGCCTGTCGGGCTGCATTATAGTCACTGCCTCAATCACACCGCAAACAGTAGGGGTTACCTTCTTAACCAATGACCAAAAACAACAAAGAAGGAAAATGAGCAGATGGGGTAGGGGTCAGAACATCGACACCACTGCAGAGCAGAGGGCTCAGTAAGAGCGCATATCTTTACGGCGCAATCATGTGACTGGTGGAGACTGGGGTGTGCCACCATATGCACAGTCTGCAGGGGAGGGGGAGCTTAAACAATAATATGGCAGGTAGAGGGGTGTCAGGAGGAATCCACAGTAAACCTGCCCCCCATGACACCTGTTTGCTGGGCCCGTGAGGCTCAACCACAACCCTCCTTAATTTCTCAGAGGGCCTAATTCACAGGCCAAGTCAGCACCCCCCCCCCACACACACTCACCCCTCTGCCTGTAAAAAAATAAGGAAAATGGAGGAGAGCGGAGGACCCCTGGCCCAAAGCAGCTCCGGCCTCCAGAACTTCCAAACAGAGCCGAGAACCAGAGAGAGAGAAGTAAGGAGGTGCACTGATGACAGCAGGTTGCTGCACCCACCACGTGACAGACCACCTCAGGGATGAGAGCCTGAGTGCAGCCATGCGGCAGGTGATACCTCAGCAGCACACTAGTCCTAATCCTGCCACCAACCCCCAAATTTCCCACTATAAGTTGGAGGACTTGCAGGACTGGATGTAGGTTAACATCATACTCAGGATGAAGCAGTTGCAGGTTAAGGACCTTGCTCAAGGGCCCAATTGAGTAGGGCCCAATTGAGTAGGCATTTGTGGGATTCAACCCAGCAACCTTCCAATTGCTGGCACAGATCCCTAGCCTCAGAGTCACATGGCCACCCACAATAACCACACAGAACAGAGGACTGAGCAGTGAACCGTGAGGGTTACGTAACCCAGCTTCAAAGAGGTGAAGAAGAGGATGCCAAGTGAAGATTGAAGGGTTCAGAGGTGTGGAGCCACAGGCCAGGAGGTGTCGAAGCATGTGAAAACATTTGGGAGCAGTTGGAAGTGCATGTGGAAGGACGTGGAACAGGGAGGAAGTGTGTAGAACAGGGGTCACCAACTCCGGTCCTGGAGGGCTACTATCCAGTAAGTTTTCTATCCTACCCGGCTTCTGATGAGCCACACCTGTTCTCAGGTAAATACCAGGAGCAGGTGTGACTCATCAGAAGCCAAGTAGGATAGAAAACCTACTGGATAGTAGCTCTCCAGGACCGGAGTTGGTGACGCCTGGTGTAGAAGCATGTGAAAGTGGGTGGATGCTTGTAAAAAGATTTGGAAGTTGGTGGAAGCGGGTGGCAATGTGTGGAGAGCAATAAATGCATTTCCAGAGATCAGAGTGACGCGGCATTCCCTAATGACGGTCCGTGAGGGGTCTGGTGTTTAGTGACACCACATGTCTACCACGGTGAATATGGGCAGGGTACCCAACACACAGGTGGCAGTGAGAGAAACAGTTTAAATGAACTTAACACGCAGCTGAAACACAGTTAAAATGAACTCAGCCTCATTAATCAATTATAAGTTCAGCAGCCTTAGAGTATTTAGATCGTGTGTGTTATGAGAAAAAAAGGTTTTAATTTTAATTAAAATTTGCCTGAGAGAGATCATACGTGAAGTTGAGCGATTGTCCAACGTAAGATCATAAGGCCTGGAGTGAGGGTCCGCATCCACAGCAGGCCAGAAGAACATCCTGGACTGTATGCTGGTCTGTCTGTGTGTGTGTGTGTGTGTGTGTCTGTGTGTGATTTTGCCAAAAGTGAGCTGGCACTGTGCCAACACTGTGCCATCGCTGATCATCCACAGAAACAGGCCCAGCCAAGGGTCACGCTTCAGCCACGATGAGACGTGCTCCCTGCCCGACAGAGTAAGGACAGAGGGGGCACCGTGGGACCCCCAATACGCAGTGAGGGCAGAGGGGGTCCCTCTCATAGCCAAAATACAGTCATATTTCTCATTCCAGAGTCACTGGTCTTCATTGTAGTGGAGATTGAGTAGGAATGTTTTTTTTCCCTCAACAACCTGTGAAAATAACAGTAAAACAGCCAGCATCCCTGGGGGGGGGGGGTATTAGGTATCCCCACATGATTTAACATCCGGTGTACCATTAAGGAGCACCAGCGGGTTCCCAAGGCGACCGTCAGACAGCCCCTGTCTAATGTAAGAATCCCGCTTTTCAGCTCGCTCCTGCCCATCTGGTAGTGTTGGGTGGGGGTGTGACAAAAAGACCAGGGGAAAAATTCAAATGTAGCTTTACTGCAATTAACAGGTTTGGGGGGGGGGGGGGGTTGAAAGGGTGGATCTTTCATATTCAGCAGTGAAGCTTTCGGCCCTGGGGCTTGCTGTGGGGGGCACCCTGGGGGGGTCAAAGGTGACTGGGCATCATTTGAGGGTCTTGACACAACTTTGGCTCAACAAGTGACTTTTCCACCATCTTGCCCATCAAGAGACAAAGGTACCAGGCTCAGTAGACCTCTCATGCTCACAGAGCCATGGAGACGAATGATTATGACAAATTCTGCTGGACTGTAATTGTCCAGCTTATACCCAGTAAATCCAGACAAACTCAAAGCAGCGGCCCCTTCAGTAAACCCAGCAAAGCTCTCATCCCAAACTACTGATAACCCAGGAAACTCATAACGACCTCATGCTCCATTCTATGGGAGAGACAGACCTGTGTCATCCCAACACACGTGACAAACTGGGACCCTGTCAGATCGTCTGGGGGAAGGGGGGCATCTTCCATCAAACGTGCACGTCCTAGAATGAGACGAACCCCTTCCTGAGCCTTTCGTCAATGCCGACAGCTCCCCCCGGTCTCGCTCCAACAAACCGCATACCCTGCTGCTACCCCGACAGCCTCGTCAAAATGCAGACGTGCTTCAGAAGGCGTCCCCGTGTACGAGCGACGCCCGTCAGATCACGCGTGTTCCCAGCTCATGCTGACAGGGGCCGTTTACCAACAGAAGGTATGTTCGCCGCCAGACTGGACCCCAACAGCACTGAGGTGCGCTGCAAAGCTTCTAGAACGTTCACAGCGAAAAACACAGCAAGCAAAGTGCGGCCAGGCTGTCAGCTGGTGTTCAGAAATGTAATTTCTAATGTTTTCTAGTAAATTACAAGAGCAAAAAAAGAATTTAAATAATCAGAAATAGCTGTCATGATTCTCTTTACTAAGCATCATTTGCAGTTGAGTTGCGATGGTCTTCAGCTGAGGACCATGGACCTGATCACTCAGTCTGCAGCTCCCTCCCCCCCAAACACCCAAAAGGCTAATCCACTGTCCTCACAAGGGAGTGTGGGGTCCAGCTGTAAGTTGTCAAGTTAATCCACTCTGCTAAATGCTGCCAGGATTCACATGCAGCCAAAGGCAATCGACAGAGGGTGACCCCTCTGAACTGACCCTTACAAACACGGTGCTTCCTAAATTGCACAGAAGATGGTGCAGTAGCTAAGAATCTGCAGATAAGAAATTCTAAATGGTTGCTGGTTCAATCCCACATACACAGCAGGTTCTGCGGCCTGAGACGAGGGACTATCTACTGAAAAACACCCAAGAACCGTGAACCTTCTGTATCTCCCACATCTTGCAAACATGCCGGGGAAGCATACAGGAATTGCTTTATGTTCCACAGTGTTAAAATGCATGGAGCAGAGAGAAACAGAGGACAAGCGTAGGGATCCGAGCGTGACAACACAATGATCTGAACGTGACGAAACAATGATCTGAACGTGACAACACAATGATCTGAACGTGACGAAACAATGATCTGAACGTGACGAAACAATGATCTGAACGTAACTAAACAATGATCTGAACGTAACGAAACAATGATCCGAACGGCTCCACACAATGATCCGAGCGGGACAACACAATGATCCGAACGGCTCCACACAATGATCCGAGCGTGCCGACACAATGATCCGAGCGTGCCGACACAATGATCCGAACGGCTCCACACAATGATCCGAGCATGCCGACACAATGATCCGAGCGTGCCGACACAATGATCCGAGCGGGTCGACCCAATGATCCGAACGGGTCGACACAATGATCCGAGCATGCCGACACAATGATCCAAATGGGTCGACACAATGATCCGAACGGGTCGACACAATGATCCGAACTGGTCGACACAATGATCCGAGCGTGCCGACACAATTATCCAAACGGGTCGGCACAATGATCCGAGCGTGCCAACACATTGCAAGCCTTGCAGTTTTATGACAAGCAGACGGATGCTTCTCGTATCGAAATGGGAAGATTTTCACTGAAGGATCACTGTTAAAAACCTTTTAACAGGCACTTTAAAGTGTGTGTGTGTGTGGGGGGGGGCTGTTTCCATTTCAGCCTCCCAAAGAAGTATGAGAAAGGACTCGATTCAGTCCTGTCAGCTGACCTGAGATGGAGAAAGCGCTGTGAAAATGAGGAAAAATGCATGGAGGGCAGATTTCCCTTCAAATGAAGTGTGGATTTAACTAAAACAGCCCTGGCGAGATGACGACGAGGTGGGGGTGTGGAGATTTTGCCAGGAGTCCTCAGTGCATGAACCTCGGTTAAGGAGACAAAGCAGCTGCTCTCCTGGGCTTACTGTTCCCACTGTTCGTTTCTTTAAGTTCTGCTTTTACAAAAATGGGGATGAAGGACAGTGTTGGATTGACACACCACACGCTTTGGGGGAGGGGCAGAGTGATGTACCCCCCGATACATATCACAGATGCCCGTGGGCATTTCAAAGTTAAAAGCCCCATAAGTATTAATGGGTCTCTAGTCTCTCTCTATATTTTCTATCTTTCTTTCTTTTTTAACTTGAGGCCTTTGCAATTTACCACAAGCGGCTTCGCTCTTGCGCGGAGCCCCGCGGTTTATCGGAAAATCCAAGCGGTTGATTCTGGGATCTTGTTTACTCTGGGTTTGTGCATAAAAAGGTCAAAGGCAGTAACTACTTCTACCATTTCTACACTAGTTGCGAGCTTTCATCCCTATGGACAAGGGAGACAAATTAATTGCAGCCCATTAATTAAAGCCTGTAGCTCCCACAGCTAAATTAGACGGGACAGAGAAAAGCACGAGGCACAGAAAGCGCGATTTCAGCAATGTCCTGACTGAACCGTAGGAAAATGGAATACAAATTGGGAAACAGATGCCTTTAATCCCTTTCACTGGTTTACCTAGTATTGTTAACTGTCACACTCGCTGCAGACTTGGATCACGGTCTCCAATGTTGTTATGATGAAGGTCCAGGCGACATTAAATGGTAAAAGGCGCTATAATTGATATAGCTTTTACACAATCGATAATAATAGTCTCCTTGGAGCAGAGGTTAATGCTCGTTTTAGGCGAATCTTAATGCTGCAGCTGTAGAAACTGCAACACGTCCGCTTTTTAAACTTCTACTTGCCGGTCGTCATCATATGTCAGACACATCATCCCGAAATACCCCGCTAGTCAAGCTCCATTATCTTTGCGGCGGTCGGGGTGTCATTGCTGTCTAAACTTAGCCTCAATAGCAAGAGTTTCGCCTGCAAGAGAGCAGCAGACGTTTTCCTTGGCAAAGTTACACGGGCGCCGGACGCCCTTCCTCCGGTCCGGAGCCGAAAGCCCCGGAGGAGAGCAGTGGAGATTCGGCCAATCTGGACACACGCGTGTGCACATGTGCATGAGCATATAAGCGGGTATTAAGTGTCGCACGCATACAGAGGTGATACAGACAGCAGCCCCACACGCTACGAGCGCCGGACCCCGCAGACGTGACGCGCGCGCGGAGAAGATTCATTCACGCCGGTCGCTGCCGTCACCGTACGGCGAGTGTTGCATGCATTCGGGGCACCGACCGGAGCGGAGCCTTACCTTGAGCCGCCGTCCGCTGGGAAGCCGAAAATAGCAATAGTATCCAGCCGAAGAGGCGCTTCGCTCTTGCCCGGCGTGCAGACATCGTCCAGAGCCGGGAGAAAGCGGCAGCGTGCGTCCGGCACGCTGGGTACATGTTGCTGGGACCGAGTCCGCCCGGAGTTATGCGTGTGTGTGTGTGTGTGTGTGTGAGAGAGAGAGAGAGAGAGAGGGAGGGAGGGGGGCGGGGGGCAGTGAGAGGGAGAGAAAGAGAGAGAGAGGGTGAATGTGTATGTGTATGTGAACGAGAGGGGAGTTTATGTCTGTATAACAGTGTGTGTGTATATGCGTGTGTAGTTGTACGTCTATGAATGGAGACTGTACGTGTGTGTGTGTGTATATATATATATAATGTGTGTGTGTGTGTGTGTGTAAATATATGTATGCAATGTATGGGAGTATGTATACAGTATGTGTGTCTGTGTGTCTGTGTCCCTATCCGGTCAGTCTCTGAGCGCCGGAGCGGGACTGCCGGACCGAGCCAAGGCGCCCGCTTTAGCGCCTCTCACGCCCCCCTCCTCCCGGGCATCTGATCCGGCATTTCCAGCTGCAGATCTGCCCGTGACCATACCGAGCACTGTGCATATGAAGCGCCAATTAATCAGCTCCACGTGCAGCCGGGAAAGTCAAGCAAAAGGCAATAAAACGCAAGCAAACAAGCAGCTTGTTTGTCAGACTTTCCCCCCCTTTTTTTTTATTTTTTTAAAGTCCCGCTGATACTGGTCTGATGTTTAATCTGTTATCCAGAAACCCTGACCTCAGGCTGGTAAAACCTTTTACTATGCGTAATTCCTCGTTTTTACACACTGCTTCGGAAAATGAAAAAGTTTATATTGCGCTCACCAGAACACGGCAAAGTTAAACCTGTTTTCATTTCGTACTTCTGTTATATTCACCGAAAACGTTTTAGAGATAATTATTTAACACCTGAACTCCCGTTTTTGCATCTCGATGTCTCATTTCTTTCTGTTGCTCCAACTGCACAAAGTTTATTTTTTTGATTTGCAAGTGAACGCGGTCGGTCCGACCAGGAGGATCCTTCCAAAGCGCCGGTTCAGGTTCGCCTCGCCCGGCTCCGACCACTCCCCGGGCGGCGTCGCGGATCCCGGCACATTCCCTCAGCATCAGTTAAGTTTCGCAGGCCACGGCGTGTCGATATCAATGAATGACAGGAGATGAAATCGCTTTTTAAAATCTCGGCTTGGAGGGAGCGGAGTTTAAATGGAATCGTGACCGATGCGATCCCCCGGAGAGCCGCTCCGCAGGCTGCTCAGCCGTGTATGTGCGCGGGGGGACGAGACTCGGGTCTCCCGGAGGCGCGGTGCCATCAGGCGGTCGGCTGCAATAAAACACCGGCCTCGCACGTCTAGTTGGAGTCGCGTCGGCAACGTGCGCAAACTTAATATTACATATTATTTTGCAGATCCGATTAACGATGCAGATGATCTGTTTTAATTTGCGAAGCGCCGTTGTCCCTGAGCAGATGAGGGAAAATACTGAGCATGCATGAAAATGCTCTCATATGCACCTAATTCGAATATTATTACTATTTAAGTATTTCATAGTATGTTGAGAATTCAAATGGATAAACGTAAGGGCAACGTTTATCACCGTAAAAATAAGTAAAATAAATACAATTACTTGCAAACATTAAATATTAAATATCCAAGTAATTCAAATAATTAATGCACCAGTGCGTCGTTTAAAAATAAAGAAACGGGCTTATTAGTCGTGCTGTGCATTATACACCCTTCGCACAGAACAGGCGGCTTAAATACACGGCGTGAGATCGGTTTTAATGGTTAATTAAAATGGCAGCGTGGTTTGGGGACCTCTCCTCATTTATTGGTTAGAACTGAAGCAATATGACACATTTTTACCGAGTTGGGGGGGGCAAAGAAGCCTCGTCCGAACGGCTCCTATAACCATGCTCTTCTCATAATGATTAGAAAATCACATTCAGAGGGCCGTAAAAAGCACTCAGACGCATTTTCACTGTTATGTATCAAATTTCTCTATACGAATATCTAATTAATGCATTCGCCTTTTCTGTAAACCAAAACAATCGCGGCGGTTTCCAAATGTGTCGCTGTATTAATAAGGACAATTAGGCTACACCGGTTGTTTAGCATATTAAAACAGCTGAAAGCAGTCGGGCTGCCCGGGGATCTGAGTAGCGTTCCTGGCAAAGCCTTTAAGGGGGTCTCAGGAAAAAACAAGCCATCATCTTTGATCCTGGAAAAAAACATGCATTTTTTCCTAAATTATTATTTGTGAATTAATTTGCGTCATCTGAAGATATATCAAGAAAGAGAGCATGTGGTGTTTTTACTGTTCTCAGAGCAAACAGGAAGCAGCCGGTCGGCTGGAGGAGCAGGGAAATGGCTGAATTTATTCGTTTATTCTGCAGAATTCAAGAACCAGGGCTGCAGCACTGGCTTAAGCAGGTGACGCAGATTAAAATCGGAGCTGTGATAAGACTAGCTTTGTCAAAATGCTCAGCCCCCATGCTTCATGGGCCCACACTGGCCAGTTTGCTGTTGGGAAGAGGGGCTTGTGGTGCCTGTTTCTGGTGGATAGAGACACTGAACATTTCAGTACCCTGAGATGGAGAGATACTTCACTGAGAATATCGATATTGAAAAGTGAGACGCCGGCTGCCCCAGCGGGATAAAGCAAACACAATCGATTCCGGTGCTTTCCTATGAACAATTAGCAGCTTGTTTACTCGCGATGAGCCAGGTGACACAACTCCCTGCCCACAAAACATCTGAAACCTGAGAGGGAGGAGCTGAGAATGAGCAGAGATTGATCGCGAACTCCTGCTACTGGACGAATGGACCTTAGCATGTTGCTCCTGGTTAGAAGAATAGCATGTCACTCTACTGCTATTGGACAGAGGGACCATGTCACTCTACTGCTATTGGACAGAGTTGACCATATCACTCTACTGGTACTGGACAGAGAGTAGTCCAACGTTACTGGGCAGAAGGATAGCCATTGTTTTGTCGCTCTGGGACATGGGGGCAATTGCGTCTTGATTAAGCTGTCCTTCCACTGTCATATTTCCTGACCCTCCACCTCATCCCCCCACCCACTGGCACCACCCCCCTCCCCCCAGGTGCCACAGTAATGGCTTTCCTGGTCTGTCCATTTGGATGCCCCCCTCCCCACCTGCATTTGACCAGGAAATACAATATCTTGCAAGTAAGCTAATAATAAGAATGTTAGTGTCACAAAAACAAGGATGGAGTGCCCCGGGCCGTCTCCCTGCGGGGGGGGGCATACCTGATTTATGACGCCTAAACTACTTAACTTGCCTGTAAGCCACTTGGCTGGGGTAGCAGGAGGGGGGGTCGAGATGTGCAGTAAATTTGTTTCCTTAGATTGCGGTATTTTCAGCCTTTGTTTATGAAACAGCGCCCCCCCCCCACACACATACACACACACTCGAAGTTCTTTCAGGTTGTTCCTGGGGTCCAAAGGTTTTGCTCTGGCTCTCAGAAACATCCATTGAAACACATGGAATGTCTAAGGAGACATTGCTCATTTTATTAGATAACTGTCACTGCTGCTTTGGTGATTAGCAGGCCATCAAGGATATGGGGGTGTCCATCAATGCACACTCATTGCTGCTTCGCCTGAATGGACTGTACCATGTTGTCTGTAAATAAGTACATGCATGAATTCTGTCTGTTCCACAGCTGATGACCAGGCAACAGAGGTCTGGTAGTGCGTGTGGATGCGTTTCATTACGGCTGACTGTAATGTGCTTTTCCAGTGTGCAGCTGGTCTGCTAAAACTGGAGATTCCTCCTGAATGCTGCCTCACTGGTTCCTGGAACCAGACTCCAGCTGGGAACAGCCTCTGTCGACAGTGACTCCAGCTGACAGTGACTCTTGCTGAAGTGCTGAAGCTGCTGTAAACACAGACACCTCCGGGCATCAGTCATTTCCCACTCTGATTCCTGCGAATGATAACAGTCGCTAGAATGGAGGCATGCTGAACAAAGCTTCCTACTGAGGGGGTCAGGGTCTTCAGCTGAAGCTGGCTCCTGCTAACATTGATACTGACTCCTACTGACACTAACACTGACTCCTATTAACACTGATACTGACTCCTGCTGACATTAAAACTGACTCCCACTGACATCGATATTGACTCCTGCTGACATTGATACCGGCTCCTGCTGACATTAACACTGACTCCTGCTGACATTGATACTAACTCCCGCTGACATTCACGCAGACATTGACTCCTGCTGATATTGACACTGACTCCTCCTGACATTGATACTGACTCCTGCTAACATTGACACTGACTCCTCCTGACATTGATACTGACTCCTGAAATTTACACTGAATCCTGCTGACATTGATCCTGACTCCTGCTGATATTGATCCTGATTCCCGCAGTCATTCACGCTGACATTGACACTGACTCCCACTAGCATTGATACTGACTCCTGCTTACATTAACACTGACTCCTGCTGATATTGATACAAACTCCCACTGACATTCACGCTGACATCAACACTGACTCCCATTGACATTGACACTGACTTCTGCTGACATTCACGCTGACATTGACTCTGACTCCTGCTGATATTGACACTGACTTCTCCTGGAATTGACACTGACTCCTTCTGATATTGACACTGAATCCTACTGACACTGACTCCCGCTGACATTCACGCTGACATTGACACTGACTCCCATTGACATTGACACTGACACTGACTCTGGCTGACATTGACACTGAATCCTGCTGACATTGATCCTGACTCCCGCAGACATTGACACTGACTCCTGCTGATATTGACACTGACTCTTCCTGACATTGATACGGACTCCTGCAAATATTGACACTGACTCCTCCTGACATTGACACTGACTCCTCCTGACATTGATACTGACCCTTGCTGACACTGATACTGACTCCTGCTGACATTGACACTGACTCCTCCTGACATTGATACGGACTCCTGCTGATATTGACACTGACTCCTGCTGACATTGATACTGACTCCCGCAGACATTGACACTGACTCCTGCTGATATTGACACTGACTCTTCCTGACATTGATACGGACTCCTGCAAATATTGACACTGACTCCTCCTGACATTGACACTGACTCCTCCTGACATTGATACTGACCCTTGCTGACACTGATACTGACTCCTGCTGACATTGACACTGACTCCTCCTGACATTGATACGGACTCCTGCTGATATTGACACTGACTCCTCCTGAAATTGACACTGACTCCTGCTGACATTGATACTGACTCCTGCAGACATTGACACTGACTCCTGCTGATATTGACACTAACTCCTTCTGACGTTGATACTGACTCTTGCTAACATTGACACTGACTCCTCCTGACATTGATACTGACCCCTGCTAACACTGATACTGACTCCTGCTGACATTGAGACTGACTCCTCCTGACATTGATACGGACTCCTGCTGACTTTGACACAAACCTCTGCTTTAGTTACCAAGGACACTGACTCCTGCAGAAGTTAACACTGACTCCTGCTGAGTTTGGTTACTGGTGGCATTGACTCTTGCGAACATCGGCACTGACTCTTGCTGAGAGTCAAGCTAGTTACTGCCCCTCCTGCTATCAGGTTGTATTTAGGGTGAGCCCGACAGCTAGGTCCACACAAGTAGCCTCAGTCCTGACCCTCCTCTTCCCCTCCACTTTCTCCCGAAGACCTGAGCAGAGTGAGGGAAGGGAGGCAGAGGAGGAGCGACAGAATAAACACAGCTTTGTACAACAAAGGGCATCGCTCTGTGAAATCAGCCGAGACGTGATCTGACAGCAAGCTGATCAATAGCTGGGAGCCCCAGTAACCGCAGGTCTCTGAAGACCCCATGTACAGAGGCGTGGAGGTGCACGCACGCGCACACACTGTGGGGGGGGGGGGGCATTCATTAGCATATCAGAAGGCGCACACACTGTCAGCGACGAGCAGAGCCTGCAGCACACAGAGCTGGCAAATATTTATTCACACACAGACACACACGCGCTTCACACACATCACACGTATGTACAGGAGCACATATAGACATGCAAAGAGGTCAGAACACATACACACGTGTGGAGGAGGACATTGGAGCATGCATGGGGAACACAGGCAAACAGGAGAATGTGTACACACACACACACGCGCATCCAAGCATAAAGATGAAGAAAAACTTGTGCAGAAAGACATCAACAGCAGGAACAAGGGGGTCAGGCTTTTTATTTGCCGAATAAAAAATTGAAACAGCAACATGGGAAATACAAAAAGAAGTGGAAATGATATTTATTTATAATCATTTATAAATAATACAAATAACTTAATAAATAATAATGTAGTAGAAGAAGAAGCACGGCCTTTGAATTGCGGTATCACAAAGCCATGGTCATCTCCCCCCTGCCTGGACTGACAGGCATAACCCCGTGGGGGGGCTGGGCTCATTTGCTTCTGTTTACAAGCCCAGCTACAGCAGGGGACAGTGGCTTCCAAGGCTCTGTCTAAACACGGCCCAGTGCTGTCAGAGACGCGATCACCGCTGACCCCTGCAGGAAGGCGGGGTCATGCCAGTCAGGGTGGCCTATTCCACCGACCGCTTCCCCCCCACCCCCCCACACCCAGCCAAGGTGGTCCAGACGTGTGCCGCTTAACGAACAGAGCTGGAAGAAAAAGAAAATAAAGCAACGAGCTGGCTGACGTTAATTAGGGGAAGTCTGCCTCTATTCCACAGACGTCTCTCGGCACATTAACGTCTCTCTATCAATTAGGCGCATGGAGAGGGGGGAGAGAAGGGTGCCCGGCATGCCCACCCCCACAGCCACCTGATGAAACACTGTGGCCATGAGGTCTGTGGAATGTTCTGGAAGCAAGTGGAAAATGCTTCTGCTCTGTGCAGCTCGGTATGGGTATCAGGGGCTGCAGACAGCAGGAACCAAAGACAGCAGGGGCCACAGACAGCAGGGGCCACAGACAGCAGGGGCCACAGACAGCAGGGGCCACAGATTACAGGGGCCACAGATTGCAGGGGCCACAGACAGCAGGGGCCACAGATTTCAGGGGCCACAGACAGCATGGGCCACAGACAGCAGGGGCCACAGATTGCAGGGGCCACAGATTGCAGGGGCCAAAGATGGCAGAAGCTACAGACAGCAGGGGCCACAGATGGCGGGGGTCACAGACAGAGGGGGGTGTGCCTGTGTGTGGCGGAGATGCATAATGAGTCAATGAGTCAGGACACGTAAGTAAACCTCCTACCTGCATCTGCCTCATTTGCTTGATGGTCACTGTCTACAAAGAGCTCGTGCTCAGCAGGATTTATTTAACTGCAGCCCCCTCCTTGGGCTACAGGTGTCCGACAGACCACCCCCCCCCATCCTCAGAAAAGCCTAGAAGGTGAGCTCAGCACTGGATGGGCGAAACAACTCACACTCTAATTAATTGCATAGCCAGATTCCATCGATTAAAATAATTCATTATAAGGTAATAATAGAGAATAATAATTATTCATATTATTAATAAGGTGACGAACCGCTCACCATGCTGGCAGATAATTCTCTGCTCACTGGCCAGGTGGGCCGGCTGCAGTCCTCCTCCGCATCTCCGGCCACCGCATGACTGTCAATGTTCTGTCGGTGTCCTGGGTCACAAGAGCTGAGCCTGGACAGATCGGAGAGCGGATTGTGAAAGACAGACAGAGACAGAGAAGTTGGCAACTTTCCGGGATGTTCTGCAGCAGGGCTGCGTGAGCCCAGATGGACTCCGCGGCAAGACGCTTGAAGACAGACGAGGTTTAACCGTGTAAGGGGCTCTGTCGGGGGGCCTGACATCAGATTGGAGAGGGAGGGAGTTAGAAAGAGCCGACTGAAGGGAACAGCACGGGGGAAGCGCTGTATGTGTGTGTGTATGTGTCTGTGTCTGTGCGTGTCTGTGTGTGCCTGCGTGTCTGTGTGTTTGCCTGCGTGTCTGTGTGTGTGCCTGTGTGTGTGCCTGCGTGTTTGTGTGCGTGTCTGTGTGTGTGCTTGCGTGTCTGTGTGCGTGTCTGTGTGTGTGCTTGCGTGTCTGTGTTTGTGTCTGTGTGTGTGCCTGCGTGTCTGTGTTTGTGTCTGTGTGTGTGCTTGCGTGTCTGTGTTTGTGTCTGTGTGTGTGCCAGCGTGTTTGCGTGTGTGTTTGTGTGTATGCCTTCATGTCTGTGTTTGCGTGTTTGCGTGCGTGTGTGCCTGCGTGTCTGTGTGTGTACCTGCGTGTGTGTTTAGCATGTTGGATAGTCCCAGGGTTTTCAGCCACCTTTTAAGTTTATTTATATAAACGTTTGCCAGCAAAGCAACTGATCCAGCACAGTCCAGCTAAATTGTAGAGCTGTGTAGATACTACCCTGAAGTGGTGAAACTTCCCATTATGGAGGGTTGGGGGGGGGGGTTTAGTGCTGTCAGACGGCTTCCTGCTGAAAAGGGCTCCATCGGGGGCATGATGGGTTTGGGGGGAGGGTGGGGTATGGGGGACGTCAGGCTGGGAGTGTAACCTCAGCAGACTGTTAGCATTTTAGTATTGTTACGTGTCTGTCCACCTGCCGCTACAGGTAACAGGATAGTCCTGGTCATTATCCTGGAAGCAGAAGCCCTCTTTTTGGTGTCTGAATTGTTGTGACAAAAAAACTCTAGTTAAACCCTATAGTTGTTGCTTCTTGGGTGTCAGTTTCACTCCCCCCCCCAACCCCAAGGAGATACAGAAGTTGTAGATAAGATAATGGTTCTTCAGATAGTTAGTGGTTATTCTATACCAATGTTTGCTAGATCACAATATTTTTTTCTGTATAGGTTACATTATAATACTAGAGTACTGGTAAATCTGCTTTTGAAAGCATAATTCTTTATTTAGAGTTGTTTTTTTTTTTTTTTTTTGTGGGTTGTTTTTGTCTGATTTACACATTTGACATTTATGGACCCATACTAAGGTTCAATACAAATCAATACTAACATTGTGACCTGATTTGGATTGTGTTAAATTCAGGGGTTACCGCACTATTTTTATGTGATTTTTTTTTTTTTGTTCTTATAAGCTTCACCTCCTTTCTTCTCTTCTTGGTTTTTTAGGACTTTGGGAGCGATGAGGAACGTCGACAAAACCAGAGGTGAGTTATTCAGTTTAAAAGCAGCATAGGAGTATTTCATTCTGGCGAGCGGAGCTGGAGCCTCTTGCTGTCTTTATACACTGCTGTGGCCTTACTTCCCGTCTAGACTCCGTCTAGTTGGAGCAAAAGTCACGTCTTCGGTTCCTTGTGCTTTAATCTAAGTGTGGTGGAGGGTCACCGTATCCTCAGACGGATGACACAGTTTTGCCTGTGGTTATATAAAACGTTGTCCACAAGAATAAAGGCTTATGTCTGCCCCCTGACTTTCAGCTGTGTGGTTTTTTTCCCTTCAGTTGGCCACCATTCGAGCGCTACTCAGGTTCAGGTTCTGACGTGGAGCCTTTTGAGTGACATTTTTGTCAGCAGCAAGGAGCTCCGCCATATCTGAGGAACAATTTGCAGAGGAAAGTAATGGAGCCACAGTCCTGCCCTTCAGGAGCTTTGATGGACGGACGTTTCTGGAAGGATCTTAGCAATGTTGTGTCCTCTTTTTTTTTTTTTTTTTTTAAATTTTTTAAATCTACTAAAAAGGGACTTTCAATTCAGAGATGAAACCCTTTGGAGAATGATGTCCTAAAAAACTTGTAGGGCACTAATAAATGTGGGTCTCTTTTTTTGGCGGATGGATTATGCTTAATTTAATGATTTGGGTTAATAGAGGGTTGTTGGTCTATAATATGATGATGTACTGTGAATATGTGCATTTTTATTTATACATGATATAAAAAAAAGTTCAAGGAACGACTGATTAACAGAGTAACCCTTTTGCCTGTGTCCCCATTGTGTACCTTTGGGTTGTGTCAGTCAGAAGTTTGACAGCCGCAGGGCAGTATAATTCTCCATTCTCACTGCAGTGACTGGAAATCAGATTCTCCAAATCATCTCACTTCTATCCAGTTTTTTGAAAGCTCTGTCTTGGCCCTGTAGTATTCTGTAGGATCTTAATATGCTCATATTTTTCTCTGTCAAAATGGCCTCTCAAGTTGTTCATCTTTTCCCATGTCCCCATTTGAGTACAGTGGACTCAGCACATAGGACATTGTTCTGATCCCATTGGCCCTCATCTTTGCGGGAGGAATATGATTGGTCCGGCTGCCTCGCATTAAATTGCCAGTAAGGATTTTCCCCACTGCGCATGACCAGCTCTTCATCAAGTATATAATCTGCTCTGCAAGATATCTGTTGACTAATATGAGAGATTTATTTAATTACGATGTTCTTACTCTACGTCGTGACTCATATCAGAGTACCTGATGCAGTTTTACTTAGGTGTTCTTGGGCTGTTTGAATTTTGGAAAAGTTGTTATGTGTTGCAATCTTCCAGACTCAAAAGTATGGCTGTCACTGTCTAATACATTAATAATTGAATAATCTACCAATTAATTGAGCAAATTGTTTGCATACAATATATCCATCCATCCATTTTCTTTACCTACATGTACTATGCAGGGTCGCAAGTATCCACAGCCTTTTCCAGAAGCTATGGTCACAAGGCAGGGAATAACCAGGTTATGGTGCCATCCCATCAGAGGGTGCTCACTCATTCATATGACCAGTTTAGGCCTCCAGTTCTCTTAAGTTGCATGCTTTTGGACTGTGTGAAAAAAACATAGGATCTGGCATAAACCCACACACATGGGGTGGGCATGCAAACTCCATACACTGTAAGCGGCAGGTTGCAGTGAAAGCACTACCCACTGATCCACTGGGCTGCCCTCAACACTAGGCCTGCATGATGTGGATGTTATGCACTTGCAGTTGTCACATTGTAAGGACCGTGATAGTCAGCTGGATTAAGACCATGAAAAAGTTGCACTAAGACAATTTTACTCTGTTTTTTTTAATTTATATTTAAAATTCTTAAATACGTCTGAAATTTACCTCCGCTGTATTTGCTGTGGCTGTCTTCTGAGTCGATGTGCTGATGGAGGTCGTGGGTGCACTGATGATCCATATGCTGGAGGGTACTGCAGCCTCAGTTGATTTCCTTTTGGGCTGAACCACGGCCCCACATCCACATCCAGCCCCCACAGGGAAGGTAATCGTACCCCCTCCCTCCAATCACGAACCTGTGTTGCTGACCGCATATTTCTATATATGAGTAAAGATGTGAATTTGGGTCGTTGCTGAGGCGGCCTGTGAAGATCGCTTAAAAATAGTACTGTAATTATATTGAAGGCAAGCATGGTGGCTCCAATGCTGGTGCCTCAAAACTCTAGGTTTGGAGGTTTGAATGCCGCCTCAACTTTGTCTGTGGAGTTTCATGTTCTAGCCTTGTCATGCAGGTTTCCTTTGGGTACTCCAGCTTCTACCCACAATCCAAAGCCTAGCAGTTAGACTAATTGGCATCTGTGAATTCCCTACTGGTTGTGTCTGCGTTGTCTGTGTTTATGTTCATTACGATGGACTGGCAGCCTCTCCAGGGTGAACCCCAGCTTCTACTTCTTGGGATAAGCACTTACTGAACTGAAAGATGGATGGTTTCTTAACTTTTTTAAATCGTAGGTTGCACATGGCTGGTGTGATAAGTATGTTCTCTTGGGAATGTGTTTACATGCTACACATTTCCTGGTATTGAGACTGTATAATTGTAAGAGCTGGTCTGGGGAAAAAAAGCATTACATTTCAGGTATGTTACATTTTCTCATCTGTTTGCCATCAGTGTAGGGATCTGGCCGGAGTTCAAGAGGGTGACGATAGCAAAGAGTTTTCTTGTGGAATGGGCCAACATAAATATTAAAACGACACCTGCCCCGCGGTGAAGCGGATCACATGGTGATTTCGGCATGTGCGAGTGAATGATGAGTTTTGATTTTGTTTTCGGATAAACAAGCAGCCCAGGACATATGGAATTGTTTAGTTCCTGGACGCTGCTCGTGGGTCAGATTATCCGTGAATCTGGATTTACATGTTCTGAACCACATTCCCTATTACGTAATGCTTCGGATCGAGTTATACAGTTACTACGAAGGGGCTATATGCTGGCAATGTAGTCTTTTGCACTCTGCTGAGAAAACTCCTGTTGTAAGTTAAACCCTCACCCAGTCCCGAACCTGAACTATCTTGATGTGGTGGAGCAAGCAACAAGGTGAGGTTACTGTCAGCTCTGAATGTGAGGTGATCATTCATTCCGCGTCGGTCTGCTCCAGTCCTACCATCAATCTCCTTCAGGTTGAAAACTCATGGATTTTTCCCCTCCCTCTCTCTGCGGGGTCAGCAAGGAGCTACGAGCAACCTGCCGAGTCATACAACATTTGGCTCTAAAAGAGGGCGTCTTTACCCTGGTTGCCACTCGGGTTCATTAATAGCCGTCCATCTCCGTCCGTTTCATTCTCACTTCCCCACATTCCGTATTTGCTCCACCACAGCTAACTCTATGCTTCTTTTACACTCTCAGTGCCGATGACCTGTAGTCCATGCTCTCCCATTCATGGCTGCTCAGATCAGTACATAGGCTGATCCAAACACACGTGCCACCTGGGAGACCTTGATACCTCCAGGGCAAAAAATGAGATTCAGGAGCAGCTTAGGTGTCCTGACTCATGTCATACCTCGTAGGTGGAGTCTCAGGGAGATTCCCCTTTGCCACAAGGACCGCGCAGTACTGTAGGAATTACCCGATACCACCATCATCCGTGCAGCGCCATGCCATTCTGTGACACGCTGGGGACCAGAAATCCACGCTTCCTCTTCTCCGCACGCATGCAAGTCTCTTTGGAGTTGGTGCTCTGCTTTTGGCTCTTGCTGTTATGCTCTGGTTACTTGGAAACCATATTGCAGAGTCAAAACTGTCTGTGGCGCTCCGAGATACGCTGGCCGCATTCGGAATCGTTCACACTCCCTGTGATGCTCTTTCAATGAACCCTGGGCTGGAATGCTTGGTCGAGACCCCCCTTGAACGGGCCCCGTTGAGGCTCAGATGCTTTTCTGCCTACGGACCCCAGCCCCCCCACCTCTCTCTCTGATGTGTTGCGACGACTCCTTTCGGCTGCCCCTGTTATCCAGTTCTGTGTTACATGTTCTGTGTTACTCCAAACAGAGCACTCATTGGATGGCTGCACGTGCTTGGTCCTCAGTAGCGTTCCTCTTCCTCAAACCAACAACTAAGTGTTCAGATGCCGAGAGGCCAAATCGCCTGCCCAGCTTCAGATTTGGGGATTCCTCCTACGCTTGGTGGTGGCGTCCTGTGAAACATTCTCTGTGCCGTTATCTGGGTTACGTGTGTTGTTTGTGGCCGTGTGAGGCATCTCTAGGGTTTTGTTTTAAACAACCCCCCCCCCCCACCAGCACCAGAGAGTGCTGGGATAGCAACCCGTGGTTTTAAGAGGACAGATAAGGTGCTCTGTTGTCAGGGTAATGAGATTTGGCCTGAGTAGTGCCAAGTCTATCTGCATTGTCCTCCCCTAACACAGTGCCTGGCAAAGAATGCCAGGACATGAGCCGGCCTCAGGGGCAGTGTGAGTTTTTTTTCAAAGCCCTCCGCCGAAGACCAGCGCGCTGTTTCCGCTCCTGCTCGCCCCCCCGGGTGGGTGGCCGGGGGATGGTGTGCGTTCTTGGCTCTCGTTTTCTACAAGGCACATGTGGAGCTGCTTTACTCAGAGGAGCGGCAGCCCAAAAAGTGGGACAGACGTCCTGTCATTTTATTGTACTACAACTTAATGAGGGAGCCCCACACCCCCCCCCCCCCCCCCCTTCCCAAAGTGCGCACACCCAGAAGAGCAGAAGACGGAATGGGACGGCGACCGGGATAAGCTCATCAACGCAATCTCTGTCGTCCTGCATTAACTAGGCTTCAGGAGAGCCTCTGCTCGTCACCTCTGTGTGTGTGTGTGTGTGTGTGTGTGTGTGTGTGTGTGTGTGTGTGAAAAGAGGAGGAGAAAGGGAGAGAGAGGGAGGGAGAGTGAGAGAGCGCAGCAAATGCTCAACCCCCCAGGCTGCCAGCAGAGACACTGTTATCAGTGACTAGCCTGCGGATAACAGTCAAGAGCGAGGCTTTTCTCATCTCTGGGACAAATGACAGGGTGTCAGACTTGATCCCTGCACCTGAAGCACACCTGAAGCAAGGTTCGGGGACACAGACTCCTCCCCTTCAAGAAGAGGATCCAAGACCCCTGGCTGGACGAATTGACACAGCAAGATGCATCTGGTGGTAGAGCCCTCCCAGAAGAGCATGCTGAAGATGCTGCCCTACTTTATGGAGAACGCAGTGCTGACTCAGAAGGAGATCTGCCGAATGTAAGTTCGCGGCCGGTTCCGGTGCCGGTGTTGGTGGGGGGGGGATGCGGCACTGTTCCGGAACTGAAGGGGCTCTGGTGTCCACCTCCACCTCTGTGTCTTTGCTGACTGTTGGAGGTGTACGTGACGTTCTTGCAGTCTGAACTATGGTGCCAAAAAGATAACTTAACTTATCAAAGAAATACAGAGACCAAGTATCGAATCTGTAAAAAGCAGGACGAATGCGAAAAATTGGGGCCTCATTGCTGAGTGTGTACAGACTGTTCCTGACCTGACATGTTCAAAGCCTGGCTCTACAGACGACATCATAAAGTGTGTTTATATATAGATTTAGTTTCAGCACCTTTTATTCACTGTTATGTCAAAACATCAGCAAATGCTTCTGTTCTTCCCGGTAGTGAGACAGAGATGGTCGTCATGGCGATTAACTATCTCCAGTGCCCCTTTGAAGTCGGCCGAGTCGCCCTTGATGCCAGATATTATATTTAGACTCGGCTTTCGAGGAGACGTTGATAACGGGCAACTACAAAGGCTGCGGGGCAGTTAATGAGGGTGTCTGTCAGGCTTCCGTGAGCGACGCTGCTCAACCAGGCTTCAGGTGCTCAGATCCTGCCGTCAGATTTGAGAAATTATTTTCAGTGACGTGTGTATATAATATGCAAGCTCAATCGCAGTGATTGGCTGGTGTACGAGGAGGGAGATTTCTCAGCTCTAATGGTAGCTCTGCTCTGAGACCCATAGATGAGAGGGACTTATGGGCCGGAGCAGGCTGGCCGTCTCCGCAGCGATCGGACGTCGGTCACGCCTCATGTGTCCAGTCCCCCCGTTTTTGCACAGTGATGCTTCTCGAGTATGCCAGCCCCAATTGAAATTCAGAAATGAAACAGTGGGGGGGGGGGAGATGGGTGTAGGGGACAGTGCAGAACAAAAGCTCCTCTGATGGGATGAGACGTCCTGTTCTGAAGGGGCTTGGTGCGGTCATGGTGGGGAGGGCAGGACAAAGCAGAGACTGTTGTCCCCACACATGCGCGCACGTGCGCACACACACATTCCCAATGAGCGGGAATGACATCTGTCCTGTCACACACACACACATGCACAGAAGCACAGGTCCCACTGTGGTCGCTCTGGTGCCTCCCCTGAATAGCAGGACTGGGGATAGGAGTCGTAGGAGACATGAACTCAAAAGGAAACACCAGCATATGTACACATTAAAACTACAGATGTTAATGCATTCACAAACACAGCGATGTCCGCACACCGCAAACCCGCGAGCTCTGCTCCGATGCTGATCGTTGATCAGCCCTGGTACTGTATGCCCCCCCGGATCAGTGCCAGCTTCCGGCTCGTCATTGTCAGGTGGCACTGAGATGTTAGTGTCGTCCTGGCTCCTGCCCTGCGTACAGCAATGGGGGTGGTGGGAGCGATTCGCAGCCGAGACACGGGGGGGGGAAGAAAGGCTGTAGAAAAAGCATGTCCATTTACTTCCTCCTCCGTCCTGCCCTCGGCGTTCCCATTCACATAATGCCAGGAGAATTATCCGCCTGGGCGGGTTGGACCCGGGAGGCAAACCCCACCGGCTGGAAACGAGGCAGCGAGACGCTTAACTGCAGTCAGACAGAGAAAAAGCTGAATGACTTTGCGAAAAGACAAAACAAAGGTTGCTGAATTATTCAGGAAGCTTTGGCAGCATGGGCTGGGGCAGGGGAGCTGACAGGGCGTGGGGAAGCTGCTTTGGTGGGGAGGCCGTGGAGGCACCAGGCCCTCAGCTGGCTTGGATCTCCTGGAAGTCCTTTTTGGGCTCAAAAAAGCCCCCCCCCCAGCCTTGATGTTTATGGGAGGGGTTTGGTGGGGGCTGCTTCTGTCAGGGGAGCCACGCTTGGTATCGATAATGAGGAGACGCTGTTGTGTTTTTTGCTGTTCCAGCCTGAGTGAGAGCTTCTTCATGGTGAAGGGGGCCGCCCTCTTCCTGCAGCAGGGGAACAGCACCCTGGGCCAGAAGGCACACCCCCACCACAAGCATGCAGGTGAGCCTTTCCGGGGGGGGGTCACGCTGCTGGAGGCTCTCTCACTCTGGGAGTTCCCTAAACCACACCCCCACCTCAAAAAACAAAAAAAAAAAAAATCAAACCACAGGACGCCGCCGCCTTCAATTTCCCGTCTCCTTCATTTCACTCAGGCCACCCTCTGACTTTTTTTTCTCCGCACTGGTGGTCAGTTTTTTTTCTTTTGTTTTTTTTTTTTTTTGTCTTTTGTTATTGTTTTGTCCTTTTCAGTGCTCATCTCCAGGGCTCCGGAAATGGCCGCCCTTGGAGCCCCATAAGCACGTTCCAGCCGTGTGCAGATTAGGGAGATGAACCGTTAAGCATGTGGCACGGCCACCGTCTTAGGCCAGTGCGGTTAGAGCGATCCCTGTGCCTGCGGGGGGGGGTAGGTGTGCTCCAAGTGTGAGGTCGGCTGCTCGGGGTGAAGACACCGGTCCTGGGATGCCTTTCTCCAGTATGCGGATCTTCTTTGAAGGGTTGAAGCTCACGCTGCCAATCCGCCATACAGACGCCTGGGTGCTCCTGCCGTTTCACATAGACGATCTGTGTCACACGGAGAGCACGGCTCATCCAAAAATAAGATCAGGACAGTTAAGGATGCATCAAGGATAAAAATAAAATGTGAAGAGGAATTAATCATCAAATACAGATCGCTGGTATGAGTATTTCTCTGCATGGAAAAAAATAAACGTTTGAGTATGTGAAATGTGAAGTGAATCACAATCTAAGGACACTGTTATTCACAGAATAAAGTTACATCATGGAGAGTAATTGGATGACTTATTAGATGACCGGCTTGTGCACTTGTGTGGTGATTTTGGTGATTGGCGCACAGCTATGAGATCTGCGCCATGTCCGTTTCCCTTCTGGCCCAGGCTAAGGACCTGGCCAAACCTGCCACTACTCCAGTGGCCGCAGTCTCTGAGTCTCAGAGTGTGGGTGCACAATGCGATGCTGGACATGCGATGCTGCTAAGGTAATACAGGAAGGAGGGCGATTCAGTATAAGTACAAGACATTTTGAAATGTTTTTGTAGCCTCCAGCAGTCTTAGCGTCCCTGAGGTCCTTCTTTGTTCCAGTCATCGTCGGTTCAGTCAACACGCCAGTTTTCTTTTCCCTGATCTAGCGCATTTCATTCCTCCTCCTCACTGAGGAGCCTCCAAAGAATTTAGGAGTCCAGAAAACCAGGCCAGCGTGTAGGGAGGTGGTTAAGGACTTTGACTGGGACATGGGGCCTGTTGGATTGGCTCCTGCAGGACCTCTGGGGAGACTGCAAATGTGTCCGGAGTGTCACTTGAATAATTCCTTTGTTGTTAATGAATAAAAGTGAGTTTTCTTAGTGTGGGATGATTGCTGGTGGTTCCTTTGGTAGCTCCAGGCCTCTGCTGTTCAGTGGCCTGACCTCAAGTGACCTGCCTGGCTTTCCCATTCACATTTCCCCTTAGCCACTTAGCTAACAATTTTGCCATTAACCTGGTGTCAACCTGCGTCAAGCCGCTATTGGACATCTGTTCTACATACTCTCGGGCGGAACACCCCAGGAACCTGCTGCGTACGTCCAAACTCGGCTCCCCTTGGCTCCCAGTAGCTTCTGCAAGACTCGTCTCGTGGCAGGCAGCCAGAAGTCTGTACGACGGCCGCAGGAGGAAGCACACCTCAGACCCGGCTGTAAATCACGCCGCTGCAGACAGAGGTCTGGGAGGCAGCCACAGTGAACCGGACGCAGGCTGAAAAGTACAGGCCCCCCCTAATTGCCTAGTGCGCTCTGGAATGCGTTCATAGCCACCAACGCGTCAGCCGACTCGGGACACGTCGAGTTAACTAGCCGTCTGGGAGATATTCGCTGTTTCACAGTTGAAATGGCTGTAATAGACGCTTTGTTTATTTCTTGATACTATTCTCCATGCCTGTTTTTTTTGCTTGCCTGTAGAGGCTGAGGTCTGTCTGCTGAAATGTAGGCCCTGTTTCCATGCACTAACCCAAAACAAGACATAGTAAACGTAATAGAATTATGTCTGGACAGGAGGAAAACCCGTTACAATCGGTCGTTTTGCATCTTGTTTTTTCTCCATCCAGGCGACTTACCTCAGCACCTGCAGGTGATGATCAACATTCTTCGCTCTGAAGACCGTATTAAGCTTGTGAGTATGGACCTCCCCACGTGTACGGCAGTCACAGGGCCTGAGGGCTTCACATGTGCTCTAGGTTCTCATTAGCTGATTATGGTCGTTAGCACAGCAGAATGTGCCATGGAAACCATGAGAGCGTTACTGGAACCTGCCGTTCAGTCAGTGGGACATACTTCTGCTATTTTACAGTCAGTGCTTAATTAAAAAAACATGCCCTTTCTTAAAAATTAGATGTCTTGAGTTTTGAATATTCACATTTTGGTGGACAATGAGCATGAAAGTTACCAAGAGTTTTACAGTAGGTCAAAGTTTTGCTGTAGGAGCTCCCAAAGGTGAAATACTGGTCAGGCCCCGGGCTGGACAGCGTGTGAGTGTGCGACCCTGTCTGCACCCTCAGGCGGTACGTTTGGAGAGTGCCTGGTCCGACCGAGTCCGGTACATGGTGGTGGTCTACACCAGCGGTCGCCAGGATACCGAGGAGAACATCTTGCTGGGGATGGACTTCACCAACAAGGACAGGTACGCCACCCAGGCACCAGGCCAGCGCTTTGGCTGTTGTCTTCAGTAATCAGTAAAGTTACATTATTGAGAGTCATTAATTATGCTAACTTTTATGGGCTGTATTTTCCAGTAAGTGCTGCTCCATTGGGATGGTTCTTCCGTTGTGGAGCGACACCAAAATCCATCTTGATGGGGACGGGTGAGTCCAGATTTAATCTGCCACACGTTCTTCTGATACTCAGCTTGTTTTCTGTGAGATTTGCAGTGAATAGTCTGACCGGTTGCTGTTTTAGCTCCACACATATGAAAATGTGCAATATTTGGTGGTACAGTGGCTCAGAAATAAATGTGACAGTGACATTATTCAGATCTGATATTGAGAGTGTCCAATGTGTGAGTACAGATGCTCCTCTGCTTACGAACGAGATACGTTCTGAATGGCCGTTCGTAACTTGAAATGTTCGTAAGTCGTTATTCAACATCATTTTAAGGGTATACGCAAGTATAAAGAACTAGAATGCTGGGAGTACACATGCTATGCTGCTACGCGGCGGGAGTAGTGGACAGAAGTCGTTTCCTGGTCCCCATATGGGAAAACTCTATTTTATAGAAATCGGTCACTGCTATGAAAAAACTAAAAATGCAAGAACTCTTGTATTTTGTTTGGTTACTTATGGTTATTGTTAGGGCTGGGTAGGGGTTAAGGTTTTCATAGTTAGCGTTAGCATTTGTCCCGTAGAAATGAATGAGCAGTCCCCATAAGGATATGTATACCCTACATGCGTGTGTGAGTGTGTGTGTGTGTGTGTGTGTGTGTGCTCTGTGATGTGGCTGGCATTTTGTGTCAGGTGTACCCAGCTGTACATAATACACTTCCCAGTGGTGCTGATTGGATAAGGAGAAGCATTTGCGAATAACCTCATGGTCGCTGTCACATGGTCACTGAATAAATTCATGAAATATTCCATGAGGTGGCTATGGAGTGTGACACAATAAGCTTTATTTTGTTCAGTTGCTCGGATTAACTGGTGCCATGAAATTGAGTTAAAATACCAGTTAATCTATTTTTAAGGTTTATGCTAATATGTCCTAATATTTTCCCCCTTGCACTACAGAGGATTTAAAGTACTTACATTCACAATTATTGTTTTTCAGAAAGTTCATTTTCCAGGGTGTCGTCCAAGGACAGAGAAATTACTTTTACTCTTTTTGCCCAGGGTGTAGGGGCAGTGCATGTGACTGACAGACCATCAGTGTCTGACAGACCATATGTAACTGACAGACCATGAGTGACTGACAGACCATATGTAACTGACAGACCATGAGTGATGGCGCTTTCTGTCTCCACCGCAGGGGTTTCAGTGTGACCACAGCAGGACGGACACACATCTTTAAGCCAGTGTCTGTCCAAGCCATGTGGTAAGTGTGGGATGAAGTTGATATGACAGTTTCGATTTTAAAAATGTGATCTGAAACCCCATATTTCCAGCGAACAAACATAGCTTAATTATTTGGGGAAATGGCAGAAAGGGATGTTTGTGGGATATCTACGCATGATTCCAAGTTGGAATTTTAGGCTGAGCCCAAGCGCCATCTAGTGGTCAAGCAACGCAGGTGCCTCTTTCGTGTTTTATGGAGCAAACACGTCATTTTTACGCAACTGGAAATTATGATGTGAGTTCTTTGTGAGATTTGTTTATGGACGACTCCAAAGCTAAGCCTGCTGTATAACCGCTGCTCCAGGTCAGCGCTGCAGATCCTCCACAAGGCGTGCGAAGTATCGCGAAGGTACAACTACTTCCCTGGCGGCATGGCGCTCACCTGGATGAGCTACTACGAGAGCTGCATCTCGTCCGAGCAGAGCTGTATAAATGAGTGGAACGCCATGCAGGACCTGGAGACCACTCGGCCAGACTCGCCTGCCATGTTTGTCGACAAGTGAGAGCCCGCCTTTGCCCCCCCCCTCCCCCCTTGCCCGAGCCCCACTGTGTCTCACCCCCTCTGGGATTCCCTCTGACATTTATTACATTCTTGAGATGCTCAGTTGGTGTTTTTTCTCAATCAGTTTAAATCACTGAGCCTAAAATCTCAGCAACCTTTTGGGCAGAAGTTTTTGGGCTATAATGGCTATAGTACCTGAGTACCTGCTGTACACGTCACTTAACATGTAACCTGTCACTTACCTGACTGCTAAAATTCTTGATTTGCCTGAAAAAGCCAAAAAAAAATCTGAAAATTAAACCCAGGCTGTACCCATAAATTGTCCATATAGATTAATGGTCCATCATGAGACAGAGAAAACACTGAATCATGTTATCTGAATCATGGTTATCCAAAAACCTACAGTTTCATTTAGCCAATTTGCTAATACTCCCCTAACATGAATGGAATGGTTCCATTTAATAGTATTTTAAGCAGTATTTTGGAAATGGAACAGGATAAGTACTTCAGGACCAGTCTGTTCTGATGCCCTTTCCGGCAGTCCTGTCTGTTTTGTGTGCTTTGTGAATGTTTGGTTACCCCCTCAGTCCCATGACACATGGCCCAGCTAACACACATGGTGTGGTGTGCGTTCCTCAGGCCAACGGAAAGGGAACGGACCGAGTGCCTTATCAAAGCCAAACTCCGGAGCATCATGATGTTCCAGGACTTGGAGAATGTCACCTCCAAAGAGGTACGTGGTGGCCAGGCCCAGACCAGCTGTCATCTTGCTAGGTCACACTGTCAGGTTTCCTAGTGCAGGTATGGCAACTCCCTGAAATAGCACCGCTGGGGACCTGAAGTGCCTTGTTGAATCTCAGGGATGTTTCAGCTCACAGATTTGTTGGTAGTTAGATGTCTTGCCTCTTGAAAGATGGCCAGTGGGAGCTCAGAATTTTATTGCACAAATTATTCACTCAAAATCTCAGAAATATGCTCATTGCCTTGACAGATCCGGAATGAACTGGAGCAGCACATGAACTGCAACCTGAAAGAGTACAAAGAATTTATTGACAATGAGATGCTCTTCATCCTTGGGCAAATGGACAAGGCCACACTCATTTTCGACCACCTCTACCTGGTGAGACTCCTAGGAACCTCTGAGATGCTGCATTTTTCTCTATCCTCCAAAATCTTAGTATTACTGCCAAGATCATGTTTCCACCCTCACTCCTTCAGAACGTACATCAGCCAGTCAGCCATCACGGGAACAGGGCATAATATACCTTTATTATGTCTTTACTAAAAAATATAAGGCATGTAGGTATAATTGTCTATTTCATCAAAATCACACCAACACAAAGGCAAAGCTATATAAAAATAACAATTCTGACCTCTTTAAGGAGAATCATATAGTGGTACCTCGGTTCTCGAACTCACTAGAACTTCTTGAAATTTCTTGAAAGTTGAACAAACCAGTTTGACCTAGAACTCGATCTGAATATCAGAAGTCGAACCATGAACACTGACCTAATATAAATTGTACGCGCCAGGAAATGAGTTATACTACATTGCAATTCTTACTTGAATGTCTTCTTCACAGACTGGACGATTAACCAAATAAAGCAGCGCAACATTACAGTAACTAA
>JABJVO010000093.1:2767025-2782753 GCA_026770805.1 Boulengeromyrus knoepffleri
GGGCGT
Source organism: Boulengeromyrus knoepffleri (assembly GCA_026770805.1). Classification (NCBI taxonomy): domain Eukaryota; kingdom Metazoa; phylum Chordata; class Actinopteri; order Osteoglossiformes; family Mormyridae; genus Boulengeromyrus; species Boulengeromyrus knoepffleri. The sequence goes on from JABJVO010000093.1 coordinate 2,767,032, forward strand.
TTGCAAGGGCGTTGTGTGGGGGGTGTGTTGGCTTGGGGAGAAGGAAAAGGGGCGGGCGGGTTGTGGGGGGCCAGACAACCCCCCCCCCCCCCCCCCCCCACACACACACACACACACCAACAAAATGTTTCTTTACAAACCAAGCAGAGACGACTAGAACAAAAACTCCCAATTCATCGGTCCTTTTCCCAAAAGCCCACATCTCATTAGCTTGACTCCATTGCAGGACGGTGGAGTCGACTCCAAACTGGGTGCAAGTTCATTACCAGAAGCCACTGGGAATTCTTGCTCCCGGGAAACACGGTCCAGCCTTCGCAGACATGAGGAGCAGAGGCACACACCATGATGAAAGACACAAGCCCCCATCCCAGCAAGGCAAAAATCCCCCAGACTGCCGAGCTACACGACACGCAATTCCACTAGCTCCTCTCCAAGCACATCTGGTTACCAGCAGCTAAATCAGAAGCTGGCAACACACAGGAATTAAGAGAAACATGAAAGGTTGTTTTCCTGTGGTGAGGGGGGCAGCTGTCTTCCTGCGCCTCACATCTAGGATCTATACATCTGCCACTCAGACAGCAAGAGAAGCTTCCAGAAGCCTCAGAGAAGCTTCCAGAAGCACACACGCACGTGATCTTGGGCGTGTTAGTCAGTCACGGTGAGGCTCCATAAACCAATGCCCATCTTGACCTGAAACATCATTGGCTGCAACAGTGGCTGCCCGACCCGCAAGTCCCGGGTACGAGGGCCGTTTCCCCTTGGCACCTTTCTGAACGGTTGGCTGGTCTTTTCTCTTTTTTCCATTGACCAGGATCTCCTGCTTTCTGTCCTCTCCGGACTCCTTCAGGCTGCGGGACGGGACAGCGATTATCATACTGATGCACCATCTATTCACCGTTTGCACTAGTGCGAATGTTTTAACACTGGAATGTTTTTCAAATATCCCATCAATTTCACCTTTGAGACACACACATACACTGATCAGCCAAAACATTTTGACCACCCCTGCGTGGAGTGAATAATGTTGATTATCTCATAAATATGGTGTGTGTCAACGTCTAACGTGTCATCGACATGTTGAATGCAGAAGAAATGAACAAATACATCATGAGGTAGACAGGAAGTTCTTCAGTTATTAGCAGAGACTTTTATTGCATGATCCTTAAAATGACAGTGGGAAAACAGCGAGCGAGAATAAACTCACTCACACACACAGACAGGGAGCCTTTACAGAGGCCAAAGTGGATAGAGGCAATAGAGACAGAGCGCAGTGTCATACTCTGAAAACTGCAAGACTTTAAGGATCTTTTTTTTGGTTTGGCAGCTTATACAAACTTAAAATCCGAAAGAGATCAAAATAAATCCAAAAAAATCTAAATTCATATTAATCTTTACTTTACTCTCACATCTGTAACATTTCCGTTCCGTTATCTTTTTGAAATTGGTGGAAACGCGAGCAGATTCTCAAAAGGCGCCAAGCAAGAACCAACCCAGCACCAGCACCAGATCCGTGTTGGTGGAAATGAGGCACTAGGGATCTCACATGTACGGGGGTCGGCCGTAGAAGCAATCTCCCATCAGCCTTCCTTTGGAAGGTTTACTGAGATTCTAATACAGATCACATGCCTTTGAACTGCTGAGAAGAACAAGCCTGCATGAACACGGAGAACATGAAGACACACGCAGATTCTCTCAAACCTAAGCCAAGCCGCCACGCCGTGCTTTATCATAAAAAATCTGCATTTAACATCCTCCAGTAGCAGTTGTAGGAGATATTGTAACAGTGCAGAGCACAGACATGTTTACCTTTGCATAATGTGAGATTCATAACTTGGCACTAATGCTGTTTAAGTCAGTGCTTTCGCATACATATCTGTGACCCTGACCTATCAGCCTAGAGACCGATAAAATCTGATAGTCATAGAATTAACCTCCTCGAACATGTTTCAAATTCACTTAAATACAGGTCAATAAATATTTACACTGACAACTGGTTCTGCAACTGCGAGCAATAAATATATTCAGTCCTATGCATCAGGAGGTCACTCAGTCCTTTGTTTAGTCACGAGTGTCAACACACACGCACACACATACCAGAATTCATATCTTTGTGGGGACCGTCCATACATTTCTATGGGCAAAACCCAAATCCCAACAATGAGACCCTTTACACCTACCCAGCCCTAACCTTAACCATAAGTAACCAAACAAAATACAAAAGACTTTTGCCATTTTTAGTTGTTTTTGTTGCAGTCGTAGATTTTTATAAAACTGAATTTCTCCAAAAAATGGTCCTCACAACATCAAAATAGCAGGTTTTTATCACATTGAGGGGACATTTGATCTATATATTTGATGATATATACATAAGACACACACACACACTGACTTCCTTCAGACATTTAGCATGAATGCAACATGTTCTTGCAGCTAAGTTACACGCTGATAAGGCAGTAAAGATCATTTCAGTGTTTCCCGAATGGATACACGCATTTCAGCATCAGTTTTCCAAAACTGCACACACAAAGCCCGTTAACAAACAGCCCATTCTATAAACCAGAAGCACAATGAAAAGCTCACTGCAGGCTGTGAAACTCCACACACAGCCCACAAAACCAAATCGATCGCTCAAAATCACATACAGCGTATCTGTATACTACGAAGCCCCCCCCCAAAAAAAAAAAAATCCCAAAAGAACTAAAACCACACACTAAGTAAAAAATAAGCCTCTCACATTTCATGATTTCTTTGCAGACTCTTTCTTAGATGTCTCACTTCCTCAAAAATATGAACTCAAAACACAGCTCATGTTTCTCATAAAATCAGACTGCAATCCAATCTGTTCTCAAAACTTCATTTCTGCAGCAGAATGAGCTGCACTGTATGCAGAGCTCTTTCTAAAAACCAGCTACACCGATAGCTCTGCTCTCTTGAGCAGTCTTAGCCTCTCACAGTGATGTGGGCTCCATCCAGCCTCCCACCTCCTGCCGCAGTCCTTCTGCCTTCCACCTCCATCTTCCTACCTCCTACCACCTGGCTCCTACCTCCCACCTCCAGCTTCCTACCTGCAGCCTGCTGCCTCCCACCTCCAGCTTCTAACCTCCCACCTCCAGCTTCCTACCTCCAGCCTGCTACCTCCCACCTCCAGTCTCCTGCCTCCCACCTCCAGCTTCTGACCTACAATCTCGAGTCTCCCACCTCCAGTCTCCTGCTTCCCACCTCCATCTTCCTACCTCCTACCACCTGGCTCCTACCTCCCACCTCCAGCTTCCGACCTACAATCTCGAGTCTCCCACCTCCAGTCTCCTGCTTCCCACCTCCATCTTCCTACCTCCTACCACCTGGCTCCTACCTCCCACCTCCAGCTTCCTACCTGCAGCCTGCTGCCTCTCACTTATGTCCAGCCACAGCATCTCACCCAAAACACATGCCATGTTCTCCCTGGCATTGCAGAGCAGGCGATATGACCTGGATGGGGGCCTCACCCACATCGAGAGCAGGCAGTCTGGTGTCTGTACAGTGCTGATACTGTCAACTGATGGGATTACAGAGATCCCACCTCTCCCTGAAGTTCCAGGAGTCTCACGCAAACTGACATCAATTTCCTCACACCTAGGAATGACACACAAAGTCCCAGAAATCTGTTCGCAATTCAATGGCAGTAAAATTTGCTGACAAGAAGTTCAATGAATCCTACTGACAGCACCCAAGGGGGGTATAGCATAGCATGGCATAGCACTGAACAGTACAGCATAGTGTAGTACTTTGTAGTGTAGCATAGCAAGGTGAACTACAGTATAGCGCAGTACAGTGTAGCATAGTGTAGTATTATGTAGTGCAGCATAGCAAGGTGAAGTATAGTATAGCACAGTACAGTATAGTATAGTGTAGTATTATGTAGTGTAGCATAGCAAGGTGAAGTATAGTATAGCACAGTACAGTGTAGTATAGCGTAGTTTAGTGGCTTCATGTAGATGTGTAGGACACAACATGCCACAAATATGTTCCTGTCTACAAAAATATGATTTTGGACCAATCTCAGACAAATACAATTGTTTTCCATCATTGTGTTCACACCTTTCATTCCCAGCCGGATATATAAACAACGTTCTGGGGGCCATCACTCTTTGGAGAGACACTGGGGGGCGGAGGGGCAGAGTGCCGGTGTGCCCCATAGCTGCTGACAGGAGTCAGGCCTTGGTAAGCTGCAGGGTGACATTCACTCCTACCGGAAGAACTACATTCCACAGAGAGGAATTTTTACTGTGACTGCCTCTGGTTTTAAATGCAGGTGTCGGAATCAACAATGATGACTGGGGGGGGGGCGGGGGGTACATCACCCAATGATATGCCGGAGAGGTGGAAGACAACCATTCCAATCACTGGGGTATTGGGGCAAACAGTGCGAGTGAATACTGCCCCGTGGAAACAACTGTCACCAAAACATGGCCAGCAGCTTTATTTATGGGTGTGTACTGTGCATTGCCCCAATTACAGTTTAGATTTCACTTCCACTGTAATATTCCTGCTTTTACCATGGTTTAACCTCGACTGACACGGATCATTGAGGCAGTCACATCCATCAACGAGTGATTTCAGACAGTGTACATCAGAAGTAATGCTCAGGTAACCGACTGTGTCCCTCCTCTGTGACATGTGACCCATCCTACACACAGGCCATTCACTTTGTCACTTCAGAAGCGACGGCCCCGTCTGTCAGGTCATGTGACTAACACAGCCCGGACCCATTCAGGCTGCTCTTTGAAACATCAGGCATCACTGAACAGAAGAAGGCAGAACTTGGACCACAACCCCTGAAGGTGTCAGGCCAGAGCACGCCCCACAGAACCACCATTGCTTTATAAGCAGTTCCATTTCATAATAATTAAGCAGCAAATGCTACCAGATACACGTGAGGTCTTGCCTTCAGCTTTTATTGTAGCCCTTCCAGTGTGTGAACCTCCCCGTCCCCAAGACCGCATGACCTCATGATTTCCTCCTCTGTCCATTAGGCGGCGTCATTCCACACAGTGCCGGGGTAGCGGCCCGCAGCAAGCGGACAGACCGGAACCGTGGACACAGCAAGGACAGTGGAAACCGATGGACCATTAAAGGACACCGCCATGCAAAAATATCAAACCCCATAAATATGAGCGTACAGTTTTAAATAATATGACTATAAAATACCAATATACTCCAATATGCCCCCACATAATGCAAAAGGATACTGTTACGAATAAACCATTTAATAAATATGCAAAGTGCCACCACAAACAGCATCCTGTGGCTTGCTTGTCGTCTGAGGTGACAGTGACGTGATTCAAATCTTCGTATTTGCTTAATGTGGTGTATAATGTTCTTTTAGTGATTTTGCACAATTTTTCTTACGCACTGTGCTGTTGGACTCAAGAACGCTTTCCAGCGACGCCTGTGTCAGAAAAATCAAAAAGTGAAGGGACAGCTTGGGCTGAGACTCCCCAACCGTGGAAACGTCAGACAGACTCAGCTTTACTCACTGTCTATCATTCTCTCTCTCTCTCTCTCTCTCTCTCTCGCTCTCTCTCTCTCTGTGAACATATTCACAGCTCACACATATGAACAGGACAGGATCTTGGAACCCAGCAAGCTTGACTCCAACAGGACCGAAAGGACATCCAGGGTGTTGTAGGCTTAGGTCACGGATTCTCAGTTAGAGCAGGAAATGTTTGGGTCAGATTATGAGTGAAAAAACAGAACAAGGGGTACTGACAAGATTTTGTCAGGTAAACTATGAGTCTCCATAACTCACAAGTTCTCAGAAGGGGGATTCCATCAGAACAATGTCATTGTGCCATAACTCCAAAGAAAACTATTTACACATATGGCAAACCATACAATGACCATCTCCTTGCATCATAAAGAGGTATTTCCATTAAATAATGAATAATTAATAATACTTTATTTGCACAAGTACATAAGAATTCTTTGGTTTTCACGTATTCCATCATGCCCTCCTATGAGACGTACACGTATATATACACGGAGCAGAGTTTGGGGTTAGAACATGGGGTCAGCCAGTCTTCCAACTTCCCTGCAGCAGTTTTTGGGGTTAAGGACCTCGCCCAAGGGCCCAACATGAATATGACGACTCTGATGGCCACAGGATTCGACCCAACGCGCTTTTGGACCCGGGAAAGGACTCCTAACCCAACGGGAGGTAAAAAAAAAAACTTTTACACTGTAACATGATCAGATATTTTTGTTCGCAACATCAAACAGCACACAAACGTAGGAAAATCACAAAGACTGCACCGGCAGCGGGACTGAAGCTGGGATTCAAACCCCCAACCTCGGTGGTGCAATGCTGCAAAGAACACAAACAGACCATGAAATAATCATGAAAATAACCAAGAACCATGGACACTAAAGGGCCTCTTACCGTTAACCTGGCTGGGTTTTGGCCCTGTGAGGAATGTGTGAGGTGGTCTGTACTTGTCACAACCTGATATGGACTGGTTGGCATCAGTGGGCTGCTCTCACAATGGGTCGGTCCTGAAATATTTATCCAGTTACCATCATCACCACAGCAACCAAACTAACTATAACTACCCATATAAAGCTGGACAGCAATACTGTGAATACCTCGCAGCACCCCACACTGTGTAAATGTGTTCATTCAAAATTTTCCCCTGGGATGAATCAAATATCATCACATCTCATCTCATCATAAAATCTGAAGGCATGTATCTAAATCCTACTGCTCTTATCTAAAATGATGCAATGGAGGACCCGCCCTAGTTTTCAACATGCAGTCCAGACCGGTAGGACCGGGAGACAACGCCCGGGCGAGGACACCGGCAGCCCGGGGCGCGTAAGCGCATTTTATCCACAGCGAACAACGAACAGCGTTGTGTGTCGGCGGGAGAAAATCAGCACAGAGCGGTGAGTGATATGGGACTCAGGAGCCGGAGCCGGGAGCTGCCCAGCCGCCCTGCCTCTGCGTCCGGAGAGCCGGCGCTGGGCTTTACGGTTAAAGTCTAACGAGCAGGGTGACACCGGCAGGGTTAGCTGTTAATACTGGGTGTAGAAATGCGCCATACCGAATGCAAGGAATATAAAAAGTATGCAGGGTTATCAAGGTTTATGAGAAACAGCAGCAGACCTAGAGAAGAGCATAAAATCTGCTTAGTAATGTGCTGTCGACGCCCTCTCATTAAAATACGTTTTGGTTATTAAAATATACTCCACATTTGGAACGGTCTTTGATGTTTCCAGCGGCACATTGGCATCTCACTGGCTTAAAGTGACTTTAAATCCCCGCTTTGAATAAGAACCAAAGTTTTCTGCTTGTTCTTTCTTCAATTAGAGAGTAACATGGAAGCCTATTCATTATCATTGTTATTCATTTCCACGCCGCGCCTCCGCGCAGTACTGCGTGCCTGTCATTTCTGTCTTACACGGAGTGAATCTGCGTGAATAAATAGCAGCTTATCACTGATCTAAAGGGGAAAAAACGACTTAGATACATGATGGTACTTAGATACAGTTCGTATAGGCAGTCGGCAGTGTAGCTGGAATGGGTCATCTGTCGGACAACTGTTGTGCCCTTTATCACACCAGTAAACTGCTGAGGCGTACATGAGATATGCGTAAGTAGCATTTTAATTAGCAGTCTATGATACTGTATTACCTACAGGAAAGGGCCGGACTTGCTCAGGCCGAGGATCCTGAGACTTTACGCCTGGATGAGGCTGTGCGGAATAATGCTGGTTCTAAAGGAGACAGGAATTTTTATTTTTTCTGTACGGGACGATCCAGTAAAATACTGCTTGGGAAAAAAAGATGTTGCACAGCTGAGAGTTTACAGACTGATGAAGTAAATGTACACTCACGCATGCAGTCATGCCCTGGTAGTGATATTTGAACCCTTTCCATTGCTGCTCATGGTCACATTACATATCCTACTACTCTCAAAAGGACGTGTGGTCTTTGGACCACTTTTTCCTTTGAGCAATTTGAACAACGGCATCTACTACAAATAAAACCACGAATGTAAGTAGCAAAGTTTCTTCGCACCGTTTGACAGGCGCGTACCCGAGTCAGTACCAGACCTACTACACGGACCGGGTAACCGGTTACCGAGAAAATTCGTTCGTTTTCGATTATGTAAGCAATTGGAGTATTTTCCAGTGAAATTCAGTGAAATTGATAACATTTGTAATATCATTTGTTTGGTTAGCATCCGTACGGACGATGGTGAAAATGAGTCCAGACAGGCGTCCGCCCGGAGCAGGAAACTGTCCTGTCTAAACATGACTGACTGCATGGTTGTTCCCTGACCCTTTTTAGAAGTCATTTCAGTTTTTATTTTCTTCACTCTCTCATTCTCGGCTCCACTTTTTCGTGCCTTTGATTTCATTTCACCAATGCAGTGCCAATTAACAAATTAACTCAACTATAACCACGGCTTTGGTGATTATTGTTTTCTTAGAGTTCGGTCCACAGATTACACCAAGTCGTTAATTATTTTCGTACTAGCGCACAGCAGAGCATGAGATCGGAGCGGAGCGATGAGAATCTCCGCTCCCCGCTCATGGTACGCGGCCCCGCACTGCCGCTCAGTCACTGCAGACCGCTCCGCTCCTTATCGCTCCCCGCTCACGGTACGCGGTCCCGCTCCGCCGCTCAGTCATTGCAGACCGCTCCGCTCCCCGCTCCGGTCAGTCTTCACTCCGCTCCAATGAAAAAGCTCACCTATGACTCCAAAAAAAAGAGAAGAATCTGCAATGTATTTTAATTTTAGCTTAAACTGTAGCCTGGCATCAAAATAACCAAGCAGCCAAATCCACAAAATTTTTAAAGAATGAGGTTACATGCTGGATATATATAGCTTCATTGCAACTATTATTATCGTTGTTGTTGTTGTTATGATAATAATAATAATACTGATGTTTTGTTGATGTTGTTGTTGTTATGCAATCAAGTGTGATGCCAGGATGAATGCTGGACAGTAAAAGGGGACAGCAGAGGGTGAGAGTGGGTGAGACAGCAGGGGACGGGGGAGGGTGAGACAGCAGGGGATGGGAGAGGGTGAGACAGCAGGGGATGGGAGAGGGTGAGACAGCAGGATGGGAGAGGGTGAGACAGCAGGGGATAGGATAGGAGTATGACCAGCACAAAGCTATGAGACAGCATATGCATATTTGCCCCACAGGAGGGACCAATATGGGCTGCTGTTTCAGCCGGCGAGAGGAGGACGGGGATGTGAAGCGGCAGGACACGGAGTCCGGCTGCGCTCACTGCTGTGCCAAGGTGCGCAACTGCGTGATGAGCCCCGAGTGCGGCCGTGCCCTCCAGATCGCCAACGTCTGCGCCATGTGCGGCATGTGCATCGGTTTCTGGCGGTGTGAGTCTCCGAGCCCTTTGGGTCATGTGACCATGAGCGATGCATTTCATTGGCTCATTTCATTGCATGCTTATTTAACACCTGTCAGTTTATGTGTGTGTGTGTGTGTATATATATATATATATATATATATATAAAAGCAGACCCTCACAGTGACATGCTACACGCAATTTAGAGATGTCAATTTATATCACATTCTCCATCTTAATGGTACAGAAGTACCACTTAACCAGGAGTTCATGCTGGGCATTTTGTTAACTGAAATATAATACAGCTGTAATACCTCAGATTCCTTTTGACAGTGGAAGTCATTCACACTAAAGAAATGTGAGGCGCTTCACACAGGATACATGCTGGCTGTGAGTTTTCAGAAAGCCACGGCTGTAAGAATGAGGAAAAGGTATTTCAGGCTGCATGAGAGTGCATGAGAGGCCCATAGACCTCCGGTCCTGAGCAGGATCCCTGTGCAGCTGAATCTTTGTGACTTTGCTGTGGATTTTGACCCACTAAACTGGTTCTGATTTCCTCTCTCGGCTTGCAGAATCCCATGGGGCCCTGAAGAGTGCGGCGCCTTCTGGTCACCGCCCCCTCCCCCGTCCGCCCCCCGAGTGCGCTGGCTCATGGTGCCTGTTTCACCTGCTCTCCTGTCCAAATACCATCCCGCATCTCTGAAGCACTGGAAGCCCGAGCTTGAGCTGAACACTTTGATTTTATCTCCTCCTGTCCTCAGTGGCCCCACTGTGTTGGGGGGGGGGGGGGGGGGGGGGGGCCCATTTTACCATATTTTGGGGAAAGCCACTGGACTGATATCATCCCCCACCCAGCCAGAAGCCTGCACCTTGGAATGGAAAAAATACTGCTTTGTTTGTTGTCCAGTGTGTAGGGAGACGGGGCCCGATTGTTGAAAAGCATCAGTTGTTCACGGGGACTTCTGCATGGCTTAGAGTCCCAAACACCACTAATGCTTATCAAACTGCTACAGTTTTTCATTGAAAGGAAAAGCATTGTTTTGTCTTGTGCCATTTTTCTGTATTTTTCAAAAATGGAAATGCAAAAATTCAACAGTTGGGCCTAGTCTTGCCAATGCATGTATATGGGAGTGTGTGTGTGTGCAGGCATGTGCAGGCGTGTGTGTGTGTGTGCAGGCGTGTGTGTGTGTGTGCAGGCATGTGCAGGTGTGTGTGTGTGTGTGTGTGTGTGTGTGCAGGCATGTGCAGGTGTGTGTGTGTGTGTGTGTGTGTGTGCAGGCATGTGCAGGTGTGTGTGTGTGTGTGTGCAGGCATGTGCAGGTGTGTGTGTGTGTGCATGCGTGTGTTTCTCCTGTCTTTCTGGGCATGGTTGTGTTCGGGAATCATCATAGCAAAAACCCAACAGGCACAACTATCTACATTCAAGTGATTAAATGTGCCAAATATATTTATTTGTCATTAATTTTCCTCTGCTTGTGAGTTTCCCACTCTTTGGGAAGCTCCCACATAGACAGGGTAACATGCGTGCATTTGTGATTGGCTTGTGTCTCTGTCTGCTTGAATGCATGCATATGTGGGTGGGAAATCAGACAGGTGCCCTACTGGGTAAGCAAAGTCCCCAGCTGCCCGCCTCCTGTGACCTTTGACCCCGCCAACCTCAGATTCCGTTTTGACTCCAAAGAACAGAGTCTGTAATCAGCTCACGTTTTTGCTTTTATTCATCGTCATTTTCATCTTGCTCTGGTTCTGAAGATGCTCAGCTTTCCGCTAATTAAAATTCCATCAGAGAAAGACATACAAATTCCTTGGATGCCTCCCTCTCCCCCACTCTTAGACTTACTGTTATTTTCTGAACTGGATTTCTGGATTTTGCTTTAATCCGGACAATTCTAGGAAAAGGCACTTCTGCTTTAAAGAAGTTTTAAGGATATAAAAACTACATATCACTGTTTATATCTCACTGAAGTATATATGCCTCTTATTGCTAATGTGGGGAATCTGTAAAGTTGACGAGTGTTAAAAGCAGGTGGTATTTTCTGAAGGTGTTTCTGCACAGTCTGGCCCTGGGAGTAATGTATCGTAAATAATGTCCCATGAGGAACAGATGCAGTGGAGTATTAGCGAAGGCCTTCGGGATCTTCATACCCAAGACCAGCACACATCAGATACACAGCTTTTATTATGCCATGCTGAGGCACCATGTTTCAGCTCAAGCAGGGCTGTTTTTTGTAGCTGCGGTCAAGATAAGTGGAATCTGGGATAAGCAGCACGTGGATGAACAGCTGATAAACCAATAAACACTCACCTTGGACACATTAGCCAATCAGGCACTTCAGTGTGTGTGTCCATGGGACTGTAAGCGCACCACTCCCCCCTGGACACATAAACAACACTGCTGGCTCTGTCACTCTCGTAGAGAGGCAGGGAGGGGGGGCGTAGAGGGCTGGTGTGCCTTGGGTTGTTGTGGGGTGACCCTGTGGGGGGGTACTGTGCTATTCTGAATTTTGGCGGGACGCCGTTGCAAATTTATGTGCACTTTTGTGGCTAAAATCACCTACATGCAAAGGAGATGAGGACTGTCAAACCTGGAATTGCAATGGCTCATTAAGAATCTGACCTGTAGGGGGCACCGCCATGCCAGGAAGATAATTGCAAAAGGGCACGGAACCAAAGCGAAGGAACAGAAATGAGCCACTTGCGGTTTGTCATCTGACATTTAGTTGGTTTTTACGTGCGTTTTGTTTTTTTCCCCACAGGAAAAAGAGGAAGCGTTACGCTTTCAAAACACCCCCATGAAACAGTGACTTAGTCACAGTATCAGAAGGCGACACCCCCACAGATTCGTTGGCTGGGATGGCACCTCCATATCAAACGTGCCGCAGGGGAAGGGCGGGTGCCAGTACGGCCTGTATTCCAGCATGGTCTTCTAGCTAATCTGGTTACATGGCATCGTTAATGTCGAGGTTAAACACCGTCGAAGGCTTGCAGAGGTATCCCAGGCTCAGGTGCCATGACAGAGAATCCGTTTTGCTTCGAGTTTCCCTCTTCCTCCCTCCCCCAACCTGGCTCTGTCATCTCTGTGTGGGTCTCCGATGCAGGGGTGACATTTGAAGCAGACAGATTAGGCCTCTCTCCAATTAAATTTGCCTTTTCCCCGTTAAATACACAATCAAGCAAAGGCAAAATGTCAGACAAACAAATGAGCGTCCGCCACAGGGCAGACAATTAGCCGCTGAGTGGTGTTGAGAACGCCAATACGTTAATCCAGTGCTGACCGTGACAAGTCGGGGGGGGGGGGGGGGGCTTTATGGGGCCACCGGCACACAAGGACCCAAGGACCTGCAGGGAGGAATTGGGGGAGGGGCGACAGAATGTCATGACCAACATAGTGCCAGGAGAAGTGGCCTTCGATAAGCTGGGGGCTCACTTTAGTGGCTCTTAGCTTTGCAGAGGACCATGCAGACATTAAGCTAATTGTACTAAGAAAGGTTCATTAAGCGTACTCCAGTAAAGGAACTGCATTAAGCTACCTGTGCCAACTGCACTAAGCTAACTCTGCTAAAGTAACTGCATTAAGCTACCTCTGCCAACTGCACTAAGCTAACTCTGCTAAAGTAACTGCATTAAGCTAACGGTGCTAAAGTAACTGCATTAAGCTAACTGTGCCAACTGCACTAAGCTAACTGTGCTAAAGTAACTGCACTAAGCTAACTCTGCTAAAGTAACTGCATTAAGCTAACTCTGCTAAAGTAACTGCATTAAGCTAACGGTGCTAAAGTAACTGCATTAAGCTAACTGTGCCAACTGCACTAAGCTAACTGTGCTAAAGTAACTGCACTAAGCTAACGGTGCTAAAGTAACTGCATTAAGCTAACTGTGCCAACTGCACTAAGCTAACTGTACTAAAGTAACTGCACTAAGCTAACTGTGCTAAAGTACCTGCAGTAATTAACATCGCTAATATAACAGTGTCGTGGCCATGCCCTAAAGACACAAAGACAGCAGACATTTGGTTTTTTTAAAAAAAAAACCTACAAGATGAATGCACAAACTAAGATTAACTGCATTTTAAAATAAATGTTCACTAATTTCATGGTGTGAAATGTTTTTCAAAAACACGCAGAGTATATTCCACTGATTTACTGTCCATTTACATCCACTCACAGACTCTGAGATACGTGAATGATGTTATGCTTCAATTAAATCACCTGGTACATTTTCTAGAAGATTTCAGTTTTTAAAAGAGGATAAAATTTCTGCCCCAGGCACACTGGGGTGTCACAGTCCCGTTTCCCACATGTTTTATTTAGGATGTAAGTGGTGTTCGTGCAAGCATTCCGCATCACTCCGCGTGACATCAGAGAGTCCCTGCTGGGCCAGCTGCTGGTGGATTTGGTCAACTTCTGTAAGTCAGCAACAGTGCCTGCTTCACACCCCCAGGTGTGGTGAGCTAAGGCCTCAGACTGGCCCAGGACCTGAGATCCAGGCAAACACATTCACACACAGAAACAGAGTTTCTGTCATAAAGTATAGATGCAAATCATAGGGTTGCCAACTCTCACACATCTGGCATGACACTCTCATTTTTAGACTCTCTGGTTCATGCAAGAAATCTTACAGCAAATTGATATTATTCCATTATAAGCCTAAAATTAGCTACATCAAAAGTGTTTGGGGTAGTTTCAATCAACCAAACCATCCATGACCAGGCCCAGTATCTTCAAAGTTACACAGTCACATGCTGATTTACACATTCACACATTGACACACTGCATTAAACATCCACACACCTACACACTGACATTCACATCCACGCACTGATAATAACACAAGTCCAGTCTGTGGGAATAAGCACCCCCCACCCCCCCCCAAAAAAAATGGTACGCTTTGGTGCACCGATTCACACGCATGCATCATTATTTTCCACTGCACACTCTGTAAATGATCCATGTACAGAAAACCAAACACACAATCTCTTTAGTCATACACGCACTCTCCCATTAAAGCTATTTTCACACGTCGTCACACATGAATTAGGAAATCTCTTTCCACATACACAAACAAAACGACCCAGTAGAACTCGGCCATGTATGGTAGTCAGCTGGTCTGGACCGGGGTCTCCCAGGAAGACGATAAGGGCAGCTGACAGCACTTAAACCTCTGATTCTCTCGTCCATTCTCTGACCCAGCAGCACATCTGTCACTCACTCTCTGTCTCTCCCTCTCTCTTTGTACCCTTTTTTTCCTCTTTCCCTTTGCTTTAAGTGATAGTTAGGATACATTTACCAGGGCCACATGCTTCCTGGTGGCTATATATCAGTTTCCATTAAGCAGAGAGCTGTGAAAATCTCCCCTCCACAATCATGCATACACACAAACACAGAAGTGAAATCCAGCCAACACGGAGACAGCCGTGCAGTCAACATAAGTACACACTATAACATCACAGCAGTGATATACAGTAGTACACACTGTATCATCACAGCACTGAAGTAGTACACACTGTATCATCACAGCACTGAAGTAGTACACACTTTATCATCACAGCACTGAAGTAGTACACACTGTATCATCACAGCAGGGATATAATACGCACTGTATCATCACAGCACTGTGGTAGTACACACTGTCATCACAGTGCTGAGGTAGTACACACTGTCATCACAGCACTGAGGTAGTACACACTGTATCATCACAGCACTGAGGTAGTACACACTGTATCATCACAGCACTGAGGTAGTACACACTGTCATCACAGTGCTGAGGAAGTACACACTGTGTCAACACAGCACTGAGGTAGTATGCACGGTGTCATCACAGTGTTGAGGTAGTATACACTGTCATCACAGCACTGAGGTAGTACACACTGTCATCACAGTGCTGAGGAAGTACACACTGTGTCATCACAGCACTGATATAGTACACATTGTGTCAATACATCACTGAGGTAGTATGCACGGTGTCATCACAGTGCTGTGGTAGTGCACACTGTCATCATAGCACTGATAAGGTACACACTTTGGCACCACAGCAGTGATATAGTGCACACTGTCATCACAGCACTGAGGTAGTACACACTGTATCATCACAACAGTGATATAGTACACACACTGTATCATAACAGCACTGAGGTAGTACACACTGTGTCATATGAAAACAGCCACCTGCCAAAGTGCTTTTTACAGCCAGTTTATTCAGTATAATAAATCCTGTAAATTAAACCTTAAATCTTATCTGCATGCCACCACAACAAACAAAATTAATTAGAGAAAAAATGTCACTCAAGGAAAAAGAGAAAAAGTTTCAGAATTGCAATAAAAATTTTGCTGTGCTCCCCTATCCATGAGATGGGGGAGGGAGGATGGGGG
>JABJVO010000093.1:2853402-2864590 GCA_026770805.1 Boulengeromyrus knoepffleri
AAACCTTGTGGACAGCCTTCCCAGAAGAGTTGAAGCTGTTATAGCTGCAAAGGGTGGGCCAACTCCATATTAAAGCCAATGTATTAAGAATGGGATGTCATTAAAGTTCATGTGTGTGTAAAGGCAGGTGTCCCAATACATTTGCCAGTATGGTGTATCTGTCTGGTCTATTGGATATTTATTAAAATTTATGCTGAAGTTTTGTTGAATATAATAACAATAATTCATTGCACATTTATTCCGCATGTTTAATTCTGACCATCAAATCACACTCGCAAATGAATGTATTTCAAGTTTTATTTGTCACATACAGAATCAGACTCTGTACCGCTGTGCAGTGAAACGCCTTCCCACCTGCTTCCCGCATGAAATAATGTGCATCTACAATGTGGCCTAACTGATTAAAGTTTCTGCTCTGCGAGACAGGCCTACATCTGAGCATTGTACTCATAGTGTTATAGTGCATTGTACTCATAGTGTTACAGTGTATAAACAATAAAAACATTAATTGATACATATTTGGAAAGTCTTTGTGAAGAGCTGTAGCGATATACGCTATTAAAGTGGGAGGTGTGACACTCAGCAGGTTAGGGCTCTTTACCTGTCAGCAGAAGGTCACTGGTTCAAATCCCAGACTCAGCAGAGTGATTTCCGCTTTGTGCCCTTGAGCAAAGCTTTTACGCCTCAGTTACTCCAGCAACTGTGTGACCCAGCTTTTGATATATAGTAATATACTGAAATATACCAAAAATATAATACTGGACAAAAGTGTCAGCAAAGTCAGTGTTTCCCAAGCCAGTCCTCAAACCCCCCCCCCCCGTACGTAGTGCATGTGGCTAGTGATGGACTTGCATGACCTCCCCCCAGGGTGTCGCCATGTGCCCCTGTGCTAGGCTCCCGCCCCCACCTCGACCAGGAGAAGTGGTTAGGAGATGGATGCGTGGTGTACACATACAAAACTAAAAGAAACGCGAGGTAACTTCGGAATTTTATATGTATGTTCTGGTTCAGCTCCAATAAAATTCAAACCGAGACGTCGTTCTATAGATAAATTTTCGTTAAGTGCTTTTTGGCAGCTATGATGGGATTGAACCTAAATGAAAATGCATTAATAGACACCCCCTCCGTCTAAAAATAGCCGAAATGTCAGTTCCTGGATAACTCCCGACAGCTTTTTATTTAAATAAATGTAACTGACTTTTGCCCACGATGTACATTCATTCTATCCGCAAGATTATGGTTCCCTTCTTTATAAGCCCCATTTCAGGACTTGTACTACTATAGATTCTATAAATGCTATATATATTTAATAATATGACTTGCATATAATAATGGAGTTGATGGCAGTATTTTAACCAAAGGCATCACACATCGTACTAGATCGCGGTTGACGTCCGTGGCCATCCACCAACCACTATCTTGATACGAATTCCCAGCCAGTTTTGTCCCTCTTTTCTATCCGTACAGCCTTTATAAATGACGTATAGCGGAAGTCCCGCCCCTTTTACCCCTCGCTGGCGGATTGTAAGTAGCTTATATGAAAGAGCCATTTTTTAACTTTTAAAATCCTTTTCCATCCTAACAGATAATACCGGTTTTTCACTGAAATCATATATCAATGTATATTAAAAGCTACTATAAACATATTTCTGGTAATTGTTGCTGTTCCATAACATTTTAAGCACTTGTATTTGATTGGTAGCTTGACACCATCTTTCCCTCTGTTTTAGGCTCCATTTCGGTCGGCAAACGCAACAGAATGGTAAGTAGGTTTATATAGGATGCTCAGCTTTTAGACGGAGGCGTTATATGAAATAATCTCTGTTTCACCCTTGCTGCCGTTAGAAGCGCCGTGTCGCCGGCCTGCGTAGCGTTACGGCCCGGTAGGCCTACGTCTTGCCCTGGGCTGCGGGCGCCCTAGTCTTAGCAGTACTAGCTGCAGTTTTTGCCCCACATTTGGCATTTCAGATGAACTCCGATGAAGCCGTTAGTTTATGTATTACGGGCAATCTTAATTTTAGTGCATTATGGGAAAGTCCGACGGAGTAGCACGCGCTTGTGCAAGATGTCAGCATGCGGTACCGTCCAGTTCTGTCATTAGCTGTGATTAAGCGCGGAGACTTAGCAAGTCCGCATGCGCTAACTAAACGGGCCGAGCGTCTGGTGCCGGTCCCTGGGAGTCCCGTCATCGGCAAAGCCTCCGGTCTCCGTGTTGCTCGATCATGCAGCGCAGGCTGGCAGCGGTACCTGCAATGTATTCACACGCTTGCGAGATCATTGGTGGATAAAGTACTGAAACTTGACTCTGGCCGAAACCTTGGTTCCACCGGTCCACCGACACGCCGTGTCCAACCCGGAAAGGCCCTCGGGCGCAGTGGGACGAGCACGCTGTGCTGTGAGGCTGTTGTGTTGGTGGGGGTAGATACGGCTGCGTTAAATCCTCGGATCTGCCACTCATGCCTTATACTTTGCTCTCTGACTTTCAGCCGCGGAAAATCGAAGAGATCAAAGATTTCCTGCTCACAGCCAGGAGGAAAGATGCAAAGTGTGAGTCTCTTTTTCGAATAATGCTTAATTTGTCGTTTACACAAGTTCGAGATCAGGTGCGTTGGATTGTTTTCACATATACTATTTTGCTCTCTTGCTTTTAACGTTTGCATACACGGTCTGGGCGCAGGGTCAGCCATTTATCGGCCACCCCTGGAACATTTTTATGGGTTAAGGGCCTTGCTCAAGGGATGTGAGAATTCTGCAGAGGACGGGATTCGAGCCAGTGACCTTCCGATCATAGCCCACTGTTTTTGCTTAACCTGGCCCCGTGCGGCTTGTCTGCTTAAGGCAGTGGTGAGTGATATGAGGGCACGTAAAGGCTCTGCCTGTGATCAGAAGGTCGCCGGTTTGAAGCCCGTGCTCTGGCAGAGTCATCACCTCACTGTTGGGCCCTTGAGCATAATAGGACCATGTGTTCTGAGACTGAGCTTCTCTCCCCTGTATCTCTCTGCGTATCGCAGGGAACCAGGATGGGGTGAGAGAGGCTTTCGGTTCTACAGCTTTGTAGGGACATTGATAAACCAGAAAATCAGCCCCCCCATGCATGTCTCAGTAGGTGGAGGTTGTGTGCAGTTGAGCTCTTGGGGTTTGTGGGGACGTGCTGACCCAGTGTCGTCTGCACAGCCGTCAAGATCAAGAAGAACAAGGACAATGTCAAGTTCAAGGTGCGCTGCAGCCGGTACCTGTACACGCTGGTCATCACCGACAAGGAGAAGGCCGAGAAGCTGAAGCAGTCACTGCCCCCAGGTACCCGCCCACACCAGGAGGCGCAGTTTCTATTGGCCAGGAGCTTGGGTGGGCGGGCCAGTCACCCGTCAGCCTGCTTGGTGCCGATTAAGACATAATTTCTAGTGGTGCTTATGGGATAATGTCATGATCCTTCTGAAGAGTGTTGACTGCGGGAAATATGGCTGCATGTATTGGGGGTCCACGCCTTCATGTGGATGTTGTGGTTCCAAGAGGGTCTTCAGCTTTGGTCTTGGTTCTGTTGTGTTTAACTGCGGGCCTCTCCTGACCAGGAGGAGCAGTTTATATTAGTGAACCAACCTACATTCCCCTAGGCAATCAGTATGAGGTGCAAGGATTCAAAGAGAGCATCTCGCCATTTGTCATATTACTGTTGAAAGGTCTGTCAGATGTCTAGCTGGTACTTTATATTATAAATGTGGCTAATTGAGATGTTATTAGAACACACCCTGCATGCAGTGTCCCTTTGAAACTGTTAAAACCATTTTGGCATTCAGTTTGTGCAGAGTGGCCATGCCTTGTGTGTCCTCAGATGAGCATTCTTTGGTTTGATAATGTTTTCTGTGTGCAGTGGGGTAATATGGTTACCTGCTGTGTGCCCATGTATTACCTGGGTGTGTTAGTATTTAGGGGGTAGGGGGTGTGTGGCGTAGTGGCCTCAGCCTGGCCTTCGACAGAATAGTCACATGTCTGTGGGCCCTTAACCCCCAGCTCCCTTTCTTGTGACCACAAGCTGCTTCTGCAGAGAGAACAAGATCGGTCAAGGCAAAAAGGATTATTTCCCCAAGGGGTTAATGAAGTATCACTGTTCTAGTTCAGTCTGGTGTCTAAGCCTTGGTGTACTTCCAAACATAAACTGTAGGGGGCATCATCATAAACATGGAAACTACTGTATTTTAGCTGCTATTAGATGATTGTTGATCTGCATTAGCTGGTTGGTTGTCAATCCCATCTGCAGTATTCATCATTGTGCAGGACACCATGTCACAGCTGATGAATGACAGTGTTAGTGCAGCTTATGTTCCTGCTCCTACTGGGACAGACGGTATCTGCGAGTCCATGTGTGGCGTGAAACGCCGGATTAATCAGACGCGCCTCTTCGGAGACTTCGTGTGCTCAGGGCCTGTAGCTGCTACCCACTGTCACCAACGCAAGACGTCCAAGCATGGCAGGCTGCCCCGTGCCTGTGGTGCATTTACACGCTTGCAAGAGCGACGATGGACCAAGTGCTAGGCTTCATCTTAACAGGAGACCTTAGTTCCACCGGTCCACCGACACACCCTGCTGAGGATTCGGGCTCCCAGCCGGCTGCTCTTTATGCCGTCTGCGTGCCGGAGGCTTGCTGCCCCACTCTGTTACTGCGGTCTGTCTGCAGATTTACAGTACAGGAGTTGGGAAAGCGAGGCTTCTTCGTGGTGGAAATGCTGACACTGTTCTTCACATGGAGAAGTTGATATTGTACCAGGTCTCCTCTTGGGGGCGCCCTTGCAGAGTGCAGCCTGTCTTACGGGGCAGAGTCTGACCGGACACGTTGCTAATCGGACAGATCATTGGAGTCCTGCTCGCAGAAGCGGACGGTTACTGTGTCCCCTGTTAACTGGGCTGCTTCTCTTTCCACAGGTCTGGCAGTGAAGGAGCTGAAGTAAAGGCTGCTGTGTACAGAATGTAATAAAATGTGAAAAAGAAAACGCCTGTCTGTTCAGATTCATTCATATAGTGCATATTCACAACATTACATTGTCTCAAAGCGGTTTACATTATCCCTGCCCAAAGCCCCCAGTGAGCAGCCAGAGGCGACAGTGACAAGAAAAACTCCCCAGTAGGAAGAAACCTTGGGAGGAGCCAGACCCAACGGGGGAGCCCGTCCTCCAGGGGGCAGCAGAGGAAGTTCAGAATAGCAGAGTCCCAGTTTCTAAAAAAAAAATAAACTGTATTGTCCAGATATGAATGCGGAAGGTCCAGCTGAGGTCAGGACAGCCAGGTGGGCAGGCTGGTTCCTTCAGCGGGATGGAATGGGGGGGTGTGGTCCAGCAGTAGGCTGGGGGTGGGGGGGGACTGCCCACCATCAGGAGCAAAGGCCTATTTAAAGATACGTCATTTGCACTCTGATGCACATTTGCCCTGTCAAGCAAAGTGCCACAAGTTGGTAGGGGTGTAACGTGCATTGGGCCATGCTTCAGGTGAGGCCTTCAGCTTCACCCCTCTGACGATGGACATGAGGCATAGATGGTTTTCCTCCCTGCACAAGCCTGAACACTAAACTTGGGCAAATGTACCGTTAATGGCTGAGTAGGTTTTGCTGTATCATATTTCTCTATGCTATGAGGCATATTTGGAAGCGAGCCCCAGGTACCGCCCAGATTAACGGCACGTTTTAAACGTGCTGACTGCAGGTTCCCTTACGAAGGGCTTCTCACTGGCTTTCAACACTTAGCTGGTACCTTAGGATTCCGCCTGAAATTTGGGGTATTTACACTGCTTGTCAAGGCACCATGACTGGGGTTTCCTGTGTCACGTCTGCCGTAGGTCACTTCTGCGTGCTGTAGATTGTCACCATAGTGGATGACGGTTCAGTCAGCTCGAAACCGAACATATTAACGTTTTAATGACCCTGGGGTTACGTGGCCCGTTTCTGTATTACTGAGACTGCAAAGGCATTTCTCGGCAGTTAAGATTTTCATTCCATCTAGGACACTATTAACATTTTTGCAATTTTCAGTAAGAATTATTAAAAGTCTGCGTCGTATAAAAATGTCTGCGTCGCCATCGGATGGTGTGCTGGCGCTTTATTTTCCCCAAATTTCCCAAATGTAATGTTATAGCCCTTTAAATTAACATGAAACCCTTAATGAAACCTGGGCCGACAGACTGCGCTCACGGAGCGCGTCTCAATGGGGTCCAATCACATACACAGCGGCGTACGGGCCGATCGGGCTTAAAAACATATTATTCAGTGTGTATGGATCGAATTATCCAATTTCAAGATAATTAAGGAGGCGAGGCTTTCTGGTATGTCTGGTATGTGGTGGACAGGGCGAATGTCCGGGATACATCCATCTTCCA
The DNA here is from genome assembly GCA_026770805.1 of Boulengeromyrus knoepffleri. Lineage (NCBI taxonomy): Eukaryota > Metazoa > Chordata > Actinopteri > Osteoglossiformes > Mormyridae > Boulengeromyrus > Boulengeromyrus knoepffleri. The sequence goes on from JABJVO010000093.1 coordinate 2,859,763, forward strand.
ACCACTTATCCTGCTCAGGGTCACGGCGAGGGCTCAGATGTCATATTTACTCGTCTTGTTCAATCAGGTTATGTGTGGATTCGCCGGCCGCTGTTCCGCAGGGTCACCGCGGCGTGTCTTGCCTCGGCACTTACTGAGGTATTAGCCACTGCTGTCCGCAAGGTGGCAGCCTTGAGCTGTTCCCGTCAATTTCACACCCACGCATTTAAAAGCTTGAAAGTGGAAACGCGATCATTTTCCCATAAAAAAGAAAGCTATTCAGTCATAAGACTTTGCTTCTCAGTTTATATATGTATATGTATATATGCGCGTGTCTGTGTGTGTGTGTGTGACGGGGTGTGTGTGTGTGTGTGTGTGTGTGTGGGTGGGGGGGGCGTAGCTATGTATGCATATATACTGAGAAGCAACGCGTCTAAGTCTTATGACTTATGCAGGCCTGTATATATATCGTGCTTTTGTCAGCAGTGACACTTTTTGTGTTTTAGTTTATTGGTTCAGTTAATAACATCCTCGGCTGACTGCGTGCTTAAAGAGAGAATGGTGTATATACACAGTGCAAGGTACGTTATAAAATGGAAAGGATTACATAACGTAAATCTAACGTAAACCAATTAATGAAGTAATCAGAATACAGTGATACCCCCTGCGGCATATGGACGCTGGAAAGATTCACATTAAGATCATGACGTGACCTCAATCTGTCCGCTTGTAGAAGAGCCGCGGCGCCGGGCGCCGGGCGCCGGGCGGGCCCCCCCAAGTCGTGATCTGGGGAGATTCTAGGATTTGACCTTACCTTTTGGGGTAATTCCCAAAATTACATTTTCCCGAGCAGTGGGGGGGGGGGGCACGATAAAGTTTGCTGAACCGGGGTAATACGAATTGTCCACAAAAATAGGGGACATATCGCTAAATGGTTTTAGAAAAAAAAAGGGGGGCTAGCACAAAAATGGGGCGGGGGGGGGGATGAATCCCCACTAAATGGGGTCTAGAACCGCCAATGGTCGTGATGTACCGCTGGAGAGCACGCTTGGTGCAGTGTGTCATTGCATGCAGATTAGCCAAGTAAATCTATCATCGTGTAGGTGTGCGCGTTCGAAGATGGTTTGATTTTATAAAACATTTTTGAACAAATATTTCATTATTATATACTATACTATATTTGCTCAAAGATCATTCGGGGGATTAAGCATCACAATATCAGCAGTACTCCGACTGGTATCGCTCCCTGATTAAAGCCACGTAGTATAAAAATTACAAATAAAGTTCAAATAAAATTTATTTCATTTGCATTGGACTTAGGTTTTCCTTTTGGTATAAAAGCATGCACTACTTCATCATTAGTACGAGGGAGGGTGTAGAGCGGCTTTTCGCATCTATCAGACAGCTAACTACCAAGCTACATCCTTTGAGATTTAACATGACCTGAATATATAATACTCCCCGTCGACCGTGATCTATCCTTTAAAGTCCAAGCGTCCCATCGTATTCCCTTTCCGTCAGTACCGATAATGATCTCTTCACCAGACCAACCCTCCCAATCATCCCCAGTACTCCGTGCAAACTGGTCTTCTTTTTCATCTGCGCGCTCCCGTTCTATTTTCCCGAAGCGCGCTCCCAGTGGCCCTGATTCGAGCGCGCTCCCGCAGGCGCTCTTTTCCTAGCGTGCAGCGGATCTCACTAGGCGAGTGACTTGGGGGAAGGAAGGATGGCTCTGTTTGGCAGTGCGCTGCGGAACAGCCGCTTTTTCAGTTAATTTGTGTTTTGCACATTATCCCCTGTTTATTTGCACTTGGTGTGAATCATGCAAAACGTTTTTGAAGTTTTTATCGTTGTTTCTGCGGGAATTAAGTGATCTGTTTCAGCACATGGGTTCTTGTCGCCGCTTGTAGGTATAAGCAGCCGGTTTTCCAGGCTATATGCATTGTTTAGTTTGACTATCGCGAACCAGACCGTCAGCTAAACATCTTCCAGATTATCCTGAAAAAAGGACAAGAAAACGGAAACTCTGCGGCTGGTTCCTCTTACAGAAGCAGGAATGTCTACAACACGGGTGGACTATATTGCACCATGGTGGAGTTATTGGCTGCACAATTTCCCCCACATAAACCTAAGGTTCCAGCCGGTGGACAACACCTTCAGACCGCAGGAGGAAGATTACCAGCAGGTGAGTGCCTGGAAGGCGGATCGCCTCGGAGGCGCCCCCAGTCCTCCGAGAATGGCCACTTTCCGCCTCAGAGATTTTAAATATTTGATGACAGCGGGGTGAGTGGAGATTGCATGAGATGCCACATCAGATACAGCTCGCTCGGTTACCAACCGGGCAGACGGCACAGTAGTTTTCTTCCAGGCACATTCAACAACATAAAAAATCAAAACACTACATAGATGCACCGTTAGAAAAAGAGAGTACCAGTTTGTACCTTTGCTCGTCACTCGTACCATATAGCTGTAGGTAATTGTACCTTTTAAGGTACAGAAATTAACTGACTGAATTAACTTGTACCATTGGGGTACATTGATGTTGTTCGTATCTCGGGGATGCTTCCAGCAGCTGTCCGCAGGAGTTGCTGCCGGGGTCATGTGAGGGCTGTTATCCTGCCGGAAGGGGCTCCAGTCGGAGAAGACCAGGGCCACTTAGGAGCAAAGCGGCAGATCTGCAGATTGAGCGAAAACGTGATTATTTTTCTGCTCTGTTTTTGATAAAATGGCTTTGCTTTGCGATGAGTCCAAGTCCAGGACGGACTTTTCTTGGACAGAATGCTCCAGATCTCGATCAGCTTAGGATTAATGCGTCGACGGCTGGCCTTCGGGGTCCGGGGGGGGTCCGCTGCGTCCTTGACATGCCTTCCTTATCGTTAGGTATCAAGGCTGCCGAAAGAGTCTCCTATCGCCTGTTCTCCAAGTCGCCTCTGTAGCCTCTATGTCCAAGGACGGTGTCAGACCTGTTTAAAGGATTTACTGTAACTCGCTTACATCGGTTTGTTTATACTGCGCTATGAATTGCAAATTGAAATCGCGCATGGAGTTACTTCCCAGACCGACTTGTACATCTGATAGTATGAGAGTCCGCCTTTCTGCAGTTTAAGTAATTTTTGAAGTACTCCCTGTAAGGTCCAGTAGTAGTTTTGACCTGCTAAAAGTCCTGTTTCTTTATAATTTCCCGCACCACGTACCTTTCAACGGCATTACATAATTCATCGTTTCTGATACATTAACAATAACATTTGGGTACGGTAAATAACCTACGCCGTGTATTACGGTATGAACTTCATATACTGTGCGTTTCATTTCAGCCTCAGAATCGGCAAACGTAACATTAACGCAGAATCTGCCATAACAAATCATATTATACGAACAGACCCTGTCATAAATTAATAATGAACTGTCAACCAAACCGAGCATTTATGTATTACAGTTTATTCTGGTGACACCGTACAGGTGATGCAACTTCAACTTTGCATATCAGTCGTAAAATATACGAGGTATTCCACAAGCAGCGCTCGGCTAAGTGTGTCAGGACTGCTGTATTTTTAATGCACGAGTCCCGCAAATGTCACCCAAACGTAATTGTATGCAAATTTGCATTCTTCTGGTATCTCTCATTTTCCCCTTTGATAACAGCCTCCGCCTTTCTTGCTTGATAATTGTTTTACAGAAGTGCAGATGCGAGTAGAAATGATCCTGTAAGAGCACAACATGTGCAAGGCACGTGACTTTTCGGGGGGGGAGACATTCAAAAATCATGAATCAAACGTATTTAATAGGGAATATGGAACAGGGAACCTAAGCAGACTCGTATTCTAAGGAGGTACGTGTGCTGTTCGCATATATAGAAACAAAAGCTGCGGGGAACCATCAAAGCATAATCAGCTTAATGTGGGGATCAGCTGGAGAGCTAATGGCGAAATGTTTAAACCTGGCGTGTCTCGCTGCCCCCACCAAGTCAGCTGGGAGGCGTAATTTGGAGACTCTAACTAGCCCCATCTGGATGCAGCAGCGACGTGTCAATCCTCTCTTTGACCGACACTTTAAATGTGAAATATTATACCCTGAAATTAAACATTTTAAAAAATGTTAGCATGAATTATCTCTTGATAAAAGTGCATAAATCAGTATCTAGGCTACTTATTGCAGAATGAGTGAGTCGGGTCTCGTGTTTAGTAGCTGTGTGTCTGGATCCAGTGCTGACAGCTATTGGCAGCGTTAGATTATCTGAGTGATGAGTCCTTCCGTCCTCCTACACCGTAACAGCTTAGCCAGCGGAGGGTCATAGGGAACTTAATTGCTTACCAAAGCGCACTGATTGCTATCACATGCCCATTTTCAGATTTGATGTGTCATGGCATAACTTCATTATAGCCACAATATCAGGCTGTCAGTTAGCTGCCTGGTTGAATGGACCAATGGGAAGCAGAGCGTCAGGTGGGTGAGGCTTATCTGACTGTCATACTTAATTCTGGACCCTGTGCATGGAGTAGATCCAAAAAGGAGAATAAATGAATTTGTCTTTACTGTTTTTTTTCTTGTCATTTTACTTTGAAATATTAATTTGCATTTTGTAGGCCAGAAGCACTTTCAATTTCAGGGTGAAATTCAGCGGAGATGACAGTAACGTGTATTCAGTAGTGCAGTCCTCAAATGAGTCTCATTTGTTGCTATGGACTATGGAGACCAAGGATGCTCGTTCTCTTTCAGTAATATAAAATGTGAGAGTTGGGCGTCTGCGAGCAGTCTGCAGCAGGATAAAACAGGAGAGTTGGGCGTCTGCGAGCAGTCTGCAGCAGGATAAAACAGGAGAGTTGGGCGTCTGCGAGCAGTCTGCAGCAGG
>JABJVO010000093.1:2876406-2891315 GCA_026770805.1 Boulengeromyrus knoepffleri
CAGTCTGTGAAGAAGGCATTCAAGTAAGAATTGCATTGTAGTATGACTCATTTCCTGGCGTGTACAATTTATATTAGGTCAGCGTTCACGGTTTGACTTCTGATATTCAGATCGAGTTCTAGGTCAAACTCGTTTGTTCGACTTTCAAGAAATTCGAGTTCTAGTGAGTTCGAGAACCGAGGTACCACTGTATTTAGGTGTAATTTTTTGGGGCCGGGAACCAATTAATTGGTTTTCCATTATTTCTTATGGGGCAAATTTGATCAGAACTCTAAATTTTTAGGATTCGAACCACAGTTCTGAACGGATTAAGTTCAAGTTCTGAGGTACCACGCTTCTCTAAGTAGACTGTCTTTTTAAACTAGAAGCGATCGGTGTGATTAGCACACCGAGGTAGGCATCATGCCGAAACGCGTCTGTGCTGTGATGTTTGTTAAACTTTATCGAAAGCAAAGTGCAACCTGTTTTCTGTTGAACTGTGAAGTGTGAAAATGCGCCTCGTTACTTCGAGTGTAGTTCTCCGAGGGGGTTAGTATTGTCAGGCTAAAAGGTCATGCATGAACAGTCTGTGTCTTTGTATCAGGGGAAATGGCTGTGAAGTCAACAGAATTTGATAAGGAAACTACATTTCACAGAATTGATTTCTCTGCTCCAGTCCTCTCTCAGACATGACTGGGCCCCTAAAACGGTGTACCAAATGCCACCCCCTTTCTGATTTCTTTAAATGGGCCCTATTATGCTTTTCTGGTGTTTCCTTTTCCTTTAGTTTGTTGTATAGTTTTATGTGCATGTAAATGGTCCTTAAGGCCCTAAGTACACGCTGAAGGGAGTAACTCCGCTTACTTGTAAAGATCTGTTTGCAACCTTCAAGAGAGGGCTGGAACGTGTAGGCAAGCTGACCAATCAGAGCACACTGGGCTCAACAGGGGTGGAGTTTGAAGCTCAACTGGATCGTTTCAAACAGCTTGATAAACAAAGTGAACCGAGATATACAATATGAAAAAAGTAATGTATTTTTGGAACATTGAAGCATGTAAATACATACTTGTATAACACAAAAATAAAATTATGAACAGTGAAAATGAGCTTAATTGGGCTTCTTTAACACTAATTCATTTAAGAACAGAAATTTGAAATTCCAGCTCATTTTAACAGACTTTTAATTCCGGGAATGTTTTACCTGTTCATGGTCAATGACCGCGGCATTTGTCATGGCCACCCTAGTGTGTGGCTCCTTGTAAGCCTTCCTCTTTCTCCCCCCCTTACGGATAGCCCCTCCTCTGATCCGATATGCCATCATCCTCCTCTTCCACCACCGTTCTTGAGGTCGGACAGATTGCATCTTCATCTCGTGCATCTTGCTCTTCTGTGTAAATGTGCCACTGTGTGTTCCAGCTGTTCAAAAAGCCGCACCCGCCCAAACGAGTGCGCAGCAGGGCCAACGGGGAGCCACCGGGGATGCCCACGGGCCTCAGCACCGCTGCCGACAAGATCTTCTTCCATCACCTGGACAACCTGCGTCCGTCACTGGCGCCCGTCAAAGGTAAAGCTGTAGATGTGCTGTTTTTGATGTGATGTTAAGAAAAAAAATACTAGAGCGATGTTCTTTTTTTTGGAGGCAGGTTTATGGGATGACCTCTGAATCAGCTACTGGAGCTAAGAACCACTGCTTTACACCAAAATAATTCCTCAAGTAATTCATGGCAATTTATAGAGTTTAAAGACCAGTAGTACAGGCAGACATCCAGGAAAGCTGGATCTCAGAGCTAGGAGTGGGCTGGTACTCAGTACCACAACCTCTTTGTTTTTCTCTTCAGAGTACTGAGAACATTCTTGCATACTGGCACCTCTCATAACCTACTGGTACTGATAACAAGATTACTGGCACCTTTTTTCCTCCTACTTCACACAATGATGCTCATAGAGCACATAACTTGGCCTCTGGTACAGTGGCAATGCAGCAGTGCATGCAGGGATACCCAGTCCTCCAAGAAGCATCTGTCACCAGGGTCTAACAACGCCCCCCTGTGTGTTTCAGAGCTGAAGGAGCCGGTTGGGCAGATCGTGTGCACCGACAAGGGCATCCTCGCAGTGGAGCAGAACAAAGTTTTGGTACCGCCCACTTGGAACAAAACCTTTGCCTGGGGATATGCTGATCTCAGCTGCAGGCTGGCCAACTACGAGTCAGATAAGGTCAGTCCTGCATACCTATAATGTGTGGCTAGCCCAGCCCGCGCTACATATCAGGATTCACTTACATGACTTCTGGTAACTAACAGCTGTCTGTCTGCAGTACACAATGCAGCCAGACTCATTCGGGAAACACCTTAGACAAAAATTCTATTAAAAATTCAATAAAACAGGCAGGCGGCTTGTGCAATCAGACTGCTTTAGTCTGCTTTTAGGTTCACTACTTCTTGTTGTTCATGGCATTATACCAGGCACTTGTTAATCAAAGATGGACAGTTTAGGTTTAATAATGATACTGCATTGGTCATTAGATGTCTTTGTTTTGTTCCTGGAAATTGAATCGCTCGTAAGCATATTCTGTGTCTTCAAACCTGATACCACAGTCTTTTTTATTACATATATCCTGTCAGTACCGTATCCATAGTGCTTCTGCCGTCTGACGTTTAGTCTGGGTTTCATGTTTACATTTGTAAGAAGCATATTGCATCATAACGTTTTTTTTTTTCTGTCTCATGCTTTCTTTCTTTCTTATTTCTTTCTTCCAGGCAGTCGTCGTGTATGAGTGCCTGTCAGAATGGGGTCAGATCTTGTGTGCCATCTGCCCTAACCTAAAGCTGGTCATCACCGGGGGCACCAGCACCGCCATCTGCGTTTGGGAGATGGGCACGTCCAAGGAGAGGGCCAAGATGCTTACTCTCAAACAGGTAAACTGCGCCTGGCTATTTAACACTCGCATCCTCCTGTCTGTCTGCACGTCTCCTGCATATCTGTGTATTCTTCTGTGGAATGGTACGGTGGTCTCTCACCTCATCTTTGTTTCTTAGGGGGCGGTTTGCACAGTTTCCCCATGTCCAAACTGAGGTGTAGACTTAATACTAAGTCCTATTTGTGTAACTTTCCAGAATAAAAACTCCTCAGTCCCTCTCGGTGCCACTTGAAGATGGCGCCCATCACATCATGTCTTAATATCATATTCTGCCTCTCCACATCGAATGCTGCCACAGCCAATATTTTATGCACCCCGTGTGAGCTTACAGAGCACAGGTTCAGCAGCACAATGACCACTCAGTGTAACGTGACTGAATAATGATGACATGCAATTCAGGTAACTGACTCTAGGAGCGCTGTCGCATCGCACTTCTCGAATTGTGGGTTTCACTGACTCCAGCTGGCTCCAGTGTCCAATTTGCATATTCACTGTATATCAGTGGCTTTCCTGCAGCTCAACTGCTTTTTATTTATTTACTGTTTAATCAAACGATGTGCATTTCCTATGAATGAGTAATCAGCACATCAGTTTCCATTCTGGTCCAGCTTTAAGCATTGCAGGTGCTCACCGGTGCCCCCTTCCTGTGCCAACAGGCTCTGCTGGGTCACACAGACGCGGTGACATGCCTGACGGCCTCCTCGGCCTACCACATCATCGTCAGCGGCTCGCGCGACCGCACCTGCATCATTTGGGACCTCAACAAACTGGCCTTTGTCACTCAGTTGCGGGGCCACCGGGCCCCCGTCTCTGCCCTCTGCATCAACGAGCTCACGGTGGGCACCCCCCCCTTGTCCCCCCAACCCCCCTGTCCCCCCCCGTGGCTCAGAGACTGGGCACAAAAACTTGGTGTGCAATAGCCCCCTTTACAAGATAATTTCCCCAAGATGCCTAACAATATCGTGTGGCTATTGATACATAAATAAGTTGATAGGTAGCTTCCTTGAGGAAAGGTACAAAGACATACAGTTAATAACGTTGCATGTGAGGATATAAATACGCCCGAGGAAAAAAAAAAAACAGTGCTGGAAGAATCAGCAGCTAATTAATGGAAATGAGTGTTTAAGTTCCATTAAAGTCTGTTTTCTGTCTCGCACTTCCTGCTTCTTGGCTCAGTGACCGTTTATGGTGTGTTGGCAGGGCGACATCGTGTCTTGCGCAGGTACCTATATCCACGTGTGGAGCATCAATGGCAGCCCCATTGTGAGCGTGAACACCTTCACCGGGCGCAGCCAGCAGATTCTGTGCTGCTGCGTGTCCGAGATGAACGAGTGGGACACGCAGAACGTCATGGTGACCGGCCACTCGGATGGCGTGGTGCGGGTGAGGGCTCTGTCCGCCGAATCCACACCCCCCAGCCCTGCTCTCCTCTCTTACTGCTGGTTTCCTGTCTTACACTGGTGTTGTCAGTATGTCCACTGTACCTTTAAATCTCTCACACCTTCAGATTTTGGAACGAAAAAAATTAAACACTTGCTCCCAAATAAACTTTAGTCCAAGGGCAGGGAGGAAGCTCATGCCAGAATTGTGGTACTCAAGTGTTTTGCCCCTGCAGACCATAATTACTGGCATCTCTCCCCCCCCATCCCCCACAGTTCTGGCGGATGGAGTTCCTGCAGGTGCCAGAGACCCCCGCCCCAGAACCGCTGGAGCCCTCTGAGGTGTCGGACTGCTGTGGCGAGGACAAGATCGGTATGTCCACCTGGTGTCCTGCGTAAAATCAGTGTCCCATCCTGAGAAGTCTTTGCACCTCTCCCTTTATCCTGTGTCAGACATACTCTAGTCTAAAAGTGAGCTGTTATGCTGCAAGGGAAAGGCAAACCAAAACGAAATGTGGATGAATATGTTGGGTTATGGAAGATAGGCCTGTGTGTGGTCCTGCGAGTTAGGATTCTAATTCTGTAAATCCTACAAATCCTTTAGCCAGGACAGTGATGTCACCATTGAGCCCTTGAGAAAGGCCCTTCGCACTAATTGTTCCACGAATGCCAAATGCTCAGCAGGCCTCTGCTGGGATCCCCAAGCCTGTTTGTGTGTCCAATGGAGAGCAAAGTGGGATAGGTGAAACCCAATTTCCCCACGGGGATGAATAAAGTATCACTATTCTATTCTCACTCTAGTGAGTGTCAGCTTCCCTTAATCAGTCTGTCGGTTCTTCTAATAGCTGTTGAAATTGCTGTTTATATCCAGTTGCTTGGCAGCCACTAGAGCTAAATGGGGCAGCATTGCTGACTGTTTTCAGCGCTTTGTTTTGCCTGGACATTGCGGTCCCCCGATTCAGGTTCCCCGTAGTGGCGGCGGCCGGTGACGCACGCCCGGCCCGGCCCGAGCCCGGCAGTGACGCGGCTGACCGTAACCCCGGCCTGAGTCTGGTGCACTTGTCTGTCTGCAGAAGGCGGCGAGACCCACGAGGATGACAGCAGCGACTCGGACGGCGACGAGCAGAACGGCAGCCGGGAGCCCAAATCTGGGCCGAGGCAGCCGGGGGCGGCGGCCCGTCCAAAGGGGCCCGCAGGTCGGCTCGGCGCATCGTGGTCAGCCGACAGCGGCTCTGACGACTCGCGCCGCTGGTCCGACACGCTGAGCCTCGACGAGAAGGATGGCTTTGTGTTCGTCAACTATTCAGAGGGGCGGACACGATCCGGCCTGCAGCAGCCCGCCAACCCCCCCCCCCCCCCCCCCCCCGGGCTGGGCGGGGGGGGGGGGGGGGGGGGGGGCGAGGGATAACCCCTTAATATCCATCATCCAGTGTCGCTGATCAGAGGCCCCTCTCAAACCGGATCTCACATTCAGACTCATCAAATTCAAATGACACCCAAATGCTGCAATTAAGCGACTCAGCAGCCATCGCTTAATTAAAATGACACCCTGTGCATCCTGACTCATTAAGCCTTTTAATCCAGGAAGCCTGCAAGAGACTTTAGATTAGATTTTGTGACAGGTTTTAGATTAGGTTTAGATTTAGATTAGATTAGATAGGCTTTAGTGATCCCAGGAGGACACTCTTGAAATTTTGTGACAGTGAGAACAGTGGCACTCCGAAAGCTGGTCACCCCTGATCACTCCTTGCACTGCAGTTACTATGTCATTCCACGGAGGCTGTGTGTTGGTTGCGGTTGTAGTCCAATGTCCGTAGCACCAGTGGGGGGGGGGTGGGCGTGTCTCTCTGGGGTGTCTCACTGGGTTCTGCAATCGAGCCACAATCCTAATGGTTACAGTCCTTTCAACATTCCTGCCCCACAGCGTGACGCCGGTTGAATGGTACTGGCGAGGACTGTCCTATGTCACATGACCTCGTCATGCTCTCTCTGCATCCAGGAGGGAGTTATACCTCGTCATGTGACTGCAGAACCAAAGGCCTAATGTCCCACTCACTAAATTACACGCGTACAGTAACGGGCACAGGTGAACTAACAAAGTCAGTACAGTGAAATTCAGGTCCTTTTTATTGAAATGGTAGTTTCTAGCTCAAAATGTCCTCCCTGACATGGATTATCAGGTCAGCCTACCTGTGTCTCAGACAGGATGGTGCCCCCCCCCCCGACTCTATCCTAAATAAGTATTTACAGTTTTAGACGATGGATGGAGGTGTTTAAGTGGCCAGATGGACACTGGGCCGCACAGATTGAGCTGAAGTGGTGACCTTGGCGCCGAGTGTCTCCTGAAAGCCTGGATCCTGCAGAATCAGCGCCGTCTGACCTTCCCTTGTCCTAGGAGGAGGTCATAGTGCCTCTCCAGGGGTGGTTTGATTTTTGGTATGACGGGAAGGTGGTAGTGGTTGGCAGCGGGGTGGGGGGGAGTCATTTTGTTTGTCATGTGCAGCGTTAATCCCCACACTTTTCATCTGCTCATGGTCAGGAACCATTCTCTCTGTCATTAATTTTGAGCAGGAACTCGATACAAAAAGATCATTAAGGTTTTAAAATCTGAAACACGGTTAACTGATGGAATACAAACATGAAGAAGACATAAATGAAAAATGGTCAGTGTGCAGGAAGAGAGCTGGTCATCCCTTTGGCAGATAATGGGGATTATTACACATACTGTGTGCATGTGATAATGTTCCCATAATGTAATGAATCCTGTTATTTCGATGTTATGTGGGACCATTTTTTTCAGGTCTGTTTGCGTGCGCATGTGTGTGTGCGTCTGCATCTCATGCAGGGTGCTCTGTGTGCACTTTGCATTCTGGGATAGCCTCCTTGCTAACTGTTATCCTGTCCTGAACCTTGTAGTTGGTGATGGGAAATGAATGAATAAATTGAATTAATTTCAGGCAGTATAGAACAATACAAGGAAGGGGAGCGATCACACACACATACATACACATACACTCACACACACATACACACACACACACACACACATATACACACACACACACATACATACACATACACTCACACACACATACATACACACACACACACAGACACACAGACATACATACACATACACACACACATTTAAGAAGAGAACATCCCTGTGTTACGGCTGACATTTCCAGGCCCCTGAGCTCAAACGGAGTTTGAGTTTGGAGTTTCTCTCCAGGGATTCTTCCTCTTTAATTTATTAACGTATTGTTCCTGGATCATCGCTGAGACGGCTCCCTAAAATAAGCCTGAGCCATCTGCTCCCAAACTTAAACGCTTCCTTTGTGACATTTTGCATTTTGGTTTTCTGTTTGCTCATTGATTAAATCCACTTCTGCCAATTAAATGGGGAGATGCAGCTTCGGTGTGTGACTCGGTAGGTTAGGAGGGTGGGCCTGCGATCGGAAGGTCAGCATGATGCCACCACTGGGTCCCTGAGCAGGGCCCTTAATCCCCAGCTGTTCCAGGGACCATCTGACCCTGCTTTGGATAACAGTGTCTACTAAATAAACGAAAAATGTAGGTGCTGCTGTAGGAGTTCCTGTATAAACACAGAAGGGTGTGTTTCCCAAAAGCTCCTGTTGGTAACTTGCGTAGTTGGAATCATTTAGCTGCAGTATTCAGTTGCAACTATGTTTTTGGGAAACGCACTGCAGAATGAGGAAGAGCAGCCAAAGAGCCGCACAAACAGGCCGCTCTCTGTAAATGGAGGGTGTTTAACCATCAGTGTCATAGCTAAGCTGTCTCTCAGTAATCAGTCCTCCTGTGACTGAGTCTTTGTGCACCAGTGTTTACGGCTGCGGTATAAACAGCGATGGAATGCCATCGCTGCTGTATCATACAATTCCACAAATTGTGTTACTAGAAGTTAAAGTAATAAAACTAAATAACTATCCTCTCTTGTTGTACTCATCCAGACTGTGAATTGCCAGCCCTGCTATGTGTGTCTGTGTGTGTGTGTGTGTGTGTGTCTGGCATTGGTTCTAGCACCCCCGCCCCCCCCATGACCCAGTACTGGATTATCAGTTGAACGTAGGATGGATAGGATAGTAATCTGTTTTTATTTGACTTTTATAATGTAGAGGTATTGGTAGACAAACCTTCCAAAGCTTTCCTGTGAAAGCACATGTGACTCAGGATGGGGGAGGGGGGCAGCCCCCACCCTTGGTGACCTTTTGGTACACCCTCTCCCTGGCTTTAACTGGTCCAGTTAGTAGTTAATGGTCCGTGGTGTTTATACATATGCACCACTTTGAGATATTATCCCCATAAATAGGAGTCATTGTAAAGTTAGAAACTGTGAACCAAAACTGACCGGTTGACAGAACTAATGAAGGAATGGCGTCAGAGAAAAGGCGCACACACGCAGCCTATCACTGTTCGAGGGAGCAACAGCCTGCACACACGGCCAATCAGGAGCCCCGTTTAAAGGAGCAAAGGCCCACACACACAGCCAATCAGGTGCCTGTTTGAGGGAGTAAAGGCCTGCACACACGGCCAATCAGGTACTCGTTTTAGTGAGCAAAGGCCCACACACACAGCCAATCAGGTGCCCCGTTTGAGGGAGCAAAGCCCCATACAAATGGCCAATCAGGTGTCTGTTTGAGGGAGCAAAGGCCTGCACACATGGTCAGTCAGGTGCCCGTTTTACTGAGCAAAGGCCCACACACACAGCCAATCAGGTGCCCCGTTTGAGGAAGCAAAGGCCTGCACACACGGCCAATCAGGCCAATTTTAAAACGTAAGTGTGGAACTTATGCAGGATATTACCATCGCAGCAAGCTAAAATGTATAGTCTAGGACTTATGGAGGATGTTAGCATCGCAGCAGGTTAAAACACAGTGGTACTTATGGAGGATGTTAGCATATCAACAGGCTAAAACACTGCATGGTACTTATGGAGGATGTTAGGATAGCAGCAGGTTAAAACACAGCGTAGTACTTATGGAGGATGTTAGCATATCAACAGGCTAAAACACTGCATGGTACTTATGGAGGATGTTGACATAGCAGCAGGCTAAAACACTGCATGGTACTTATGGAGGATGTTAGCATAGCAGCAGGTTAAAACACAGCGTAGTACTTATGGAGGATGTTAGCATATCAACAGGCTAAAACACTGCATGGTACTTATGGAGGATGTTGACATAGCAGCAGGCTAAAACACTGCATGGTACTTATGGAGGATGTTGACATAGCAGCAGGCTAAAACACAGCGTGGTACTTATGAAGGGTGTTAGCATAGCAGCAAGCTAAAACACTGCATGGTACTTATGGAGGATGTTAGCATAGCAGCAGACTAAAACACTGCATGATACTTATGGAAGATGTTATCATAGCAGCAGACTAATGCTGCCTTCAAGTCCTACTCGGAAGATCCGACTAGAGTGTTGGAAAATCGTAAGTACAATATGATGCACGTTCGAGTGGTTAAGTCAGAGCAAAATGGAGGACATAAGAAAACAACTTTTTGTTTTGCTGTAATTTTCATTCCCCCAAGGCCAAGACGCATTGTAGCGTTAATTGAACTTTTTGCAAACAGCAGGCAGCTGAAATGGTCGGTACCTTTACATGCGCGATAATCGAATTATTGTGTTAGTCCGACTCAAACCGACTTTTAACGTGCCAGAAAACATGTTAATCCGACTGAAATCATACTGAATCAAATTCGGACTAAGGCACCCAGATAATGCGATTGGGAGTCGATTTACTGCTGCATGTATACATTCAATCGGACTCAAGCTGGCATAGGCGCTCTGCGCATGCTGCGCAGCTTCCCCCCCTGGGCTTGGCCCCAGAAGTAACAGAAGAAGCCTGGAGCATAGCAGAGGCCGCATTGTTAGCGCATTCCAGCGCATTCCATGCGGTGGTGTCGTCCGCCTTCGGATAACACCGTAGCCACAAGGAATAGTGTGCATCTCGTTTGTAAAAAAGAACATCTGTACAGTGTGCAGCTGTCCGAATCACTGCGCAGCTAAAGGGTGCTTTTCCACTGTACCAGGTAGCAAGAAGGTACCAAAGGTACAATACTTCAAGGTGTTGGTTTTCCACTGGCATAAAAACTGGTACCAGCACCAAATGACATCACAATGCGAGGCTGGGCATTTTGTACTGAATTTGAACAATGGCTGTAGTATATTATAGGGCTGGATGATGTGCAATATTAATACCAACATCACAAGTTATGCACATGCAATTCTTACATTGTTACAGGGACTTTAAGTCTCACTAAAATACTTTAACTCTTATAGGAAAAAAAACGTAGCAAGTCTTAATGATTATTCCTTTTCAAGATTATCTAGTATATATTTTTAAATCAGTCTAAAGTTTACCTCCGCTGCTTTTGCATGAGCACTGCATGCGTTCTCTGAGACAATCGTAATCATTTTCATCCTTGCTGTTTAAATCATTCCTAGACAAGTTTGTGAGAATTTTTTTCATGGTACACCATTCACTTCAATCAGCTCAACATTCGAAACAATTCAGTTTCACAATGACACGCTACATAAAATGTACTGCTTTCAAAATAATTTGCCTTTCACAGTGGAGCTATCCATTACCTCCACCATGATTGTTGTAATGACACGCCCCCAACTCAGGAACTCGGGGCTTAGAGAAAATCCCGAGTTTCTCACTTGCAAAAACGACTTTGTAGTGGCATTTGTGTGCTCTGATCTCGTATTTACGATTTTCCGTCATGACTCGAATCCAGGGTAAAACACAGTATGGTACGTATGTGGGATGTTAGCATAGCGGCAGGCTAAATCATATATTAGGCCTTGCTGAATCAGGCTGAATTCTCTTGGTCGGTGCATCACCATCTTCTCCCTGGGGGGGGCCCAGCCATTCCATTCAGGGGTCCGTTTACTGCCTCCAACACACTCCCTTTCTACTTAGGACATGATGGAAGGTTCACTAGCAGTCAGTGTTTCTCAAACTGGTCCTCGGGGACCCCCAGTCGGTCCACAATTTTGCTCCCTCCCAGCTCTCAGGGAATTAAGAGGAAACTAAAAACGTGGAGCGTCTGGGGGCCCCAAGTACTGGGGTGAGAAACACTGCACTGGCTGGATCAGGTAACCTAGTGATGGTTTAGAATAAGTGAGTATGGGTTTAAAACGACTGTGAATTGTTAGAGCTGCCGTTTCCCCGTGTTTCTGTCTCTGGTAACTGGTCTTTCAGGGATTTCAGTTCCCTTATTGATAAGTTGGTGACTGACAAGGTTATGTCTGAATGGTGATTGGCTGGCCTCATCTCCAGAGTCTAACTGTACTTTCCCAATGTTTATGCAGTAGATTTGCTCCAAATCGAAACACTGTTTTTTTTCTCAGTCTCTCTATCTCTCCCACTCAGTGGAATTTCCTTCTGAATGAAGCCCCATTGCCCCGCCCCCACTGTCATCCTGGCATTTCGTACCAATTCGTCGTGACGGCTTCAGAAATCACTCTCTCTTTTTGTTGCTTTTTAGATCATTTTTTTTTCATTCCATTCAATGTCTGATGTTTCCTTTTGTATCAGGATTCCTTAGGAGCCTCCGACGACTGAAAGGCATTTTTGTTGCCGATCTGAGTGGGGCCACGACGCGCCGTCCATTCTCACCAGTGGCTGGGTCACATGGGCTTGCTGCTATCGGCCTCCTGATTGGCTGATACTGGTGACTGACTAAATCTTTGCAAAATCCAGATGAAGCTTTGTTCCCTCCCCTAGCCTGGGGTTTGGGGGGGGGGGGGGAGGGAAAAACTCATTAGAATTCTAATGCAGATTCTTTCCTTTTGTGGACCCTGTCCAACCCCTAAACTTAAAACAGCTAACTGCTGGGGGGGCAACTTTAGCCATCAGGGGTTATGCATTCCTGAGCCCCCTCACCGAGATGGCAAATGGAGAGAGACGGACTCTTTGCACGTTTCATTTGGTCTCTGGAGGTGCAGTGGGCTGCCTGTGAGGGGCGCTATAACCGCAGCCACACACATGCTGCACCAGCTCTGCCGCTTGACTCCTTCATAACAGCACTTAACACTGAAGGACGAGAGAGAGATCCGAGACCATCGGCCATCATCCTCACACGATCGGTCAACCGGGCGTCTGCTGAGTCACGCACACACACACACACACACACACACACACACACGTGTGCACACAATGCCCCGCTCTGCAGCACACATTAAGCAGGAGGTTCACACACCCAAAGTGCTCTGGGGGCGTTAAGGGGTGCAGCTAGCCCAGCGTTAGACCAGGTGACCTGACACTGTGGGTATGCGTGGTGAAGGGGGTCATGACAGGTTGTGGGGGTTATAGAACGTTCTAGAACAGGGAGGGCAAATCCATCCTCATGACTGCCTGATATTCCTGAAGGTGGTACTCCTGGCTGCCCCCTTTAATCCGTTACAGCTCACCCTCCCCCCCAACACACAGCTGTGGGTGGTCTTTCGGCAGCCTGGACATGTGCCCCCCCTAATCACCGCAAGGGCTCAGCATGGGGTCCCATCCCCTGATTAAGTGGAATGGCTCATTATACACCCGGCAATGCCCCCCCTCCCCATCCACACATTGCAAGCCCAGTGGAATTTGGCCACTCTGCCCCAAACTACCTGACTGAACTTTGAGGTAGACAGACGAAGGCCTGCTCAGCAGCTTCACAGAGTTTGCTAGCTAATCTGCGTCCTCCTGCTTTTACTCACATCGTACATTTGGGGGGGGGGGGGGTCAGGGTTTAACATCTTGGCTGGGAATAACATCGGATCATCAGAGGACGACCAGCGATCTCTCCATCCAGAGAACTCCGTGACCTCCCCTTCAAACTCGCTTTCATCCACTTCCTGTTTCATCTGGTATCTTATCAGGCAGGCGTGAGGAGATTCACCAGATCTTCTTCGACAGTCTATTGCTGGTTGTAATATTATGGGATGTTAATTAAAAAGCATTTCTTTTCCTTTTTTACTCCGTAGCACCGCAGTAGGTGTGGGTTTCTATGGAAACAGTGAGACTAATGATGGCGTGTATCAGCTGACCTACTCGCTGTACAACGTCAACCACACGCTGAGCGGCGTGGATAACCTGGTAAGTGACCGCTGCCTTTGTGGCCCTCGGGTCTCCTGCTGGTCCTCGTACGGGTGACGCTGGTCAGAAATGCACACCCACAGGACAGGTGACAAAAACCCACGCTCAGAAAATCCTCTGTGCTGGGGAGTCGCATTGCTGCAGACTCCGACCCCTGGGAGGTGACATCCTGTTCTGATTTCAGGCTAAACAGGTCACGTCATTCTTGAGAAGAAGAGAGTGTTTTGGGTGCAGTTTAATGGGTGTATCGGTTGTACATGTCATGCGACCCTTGACCTCAGCTAGGCCTGAAGCATGTCATCTTACGAACGCGCAGTACCGTAACGACCATGGTCCCCCAGGCCCTGCATCTCCCAGAATGCCTCAGAGCAGCTACTACTATCATCGAACCTGGACCCCTGAGCGCGTGTTTGGGAAGTGGATCATTTGGATGTGGAAAAACCCAACAAAACAGGCTTTTCTCAGGAGTCACATGACAAGCCGGCCAGTGACTAATCGCTTTCTCTGGGTGCTGGTCTGAGGCGCCCTGCTTAGTTGGTTGGCATGGCAACTTAATTGGGGTCACAGGGGAGGCGGAGTCAAGCTCAGCCAAATCCACAACCATTAAACAATTCCAAATTTTACATAAATTATTCAGTTTTATTATGTTTTTATTGATTACGCGTTTGTGGCCTTGGTTCACTCACATCATAGAGTCCAGCGTCTGCTTCCATGGAAGAATCTGTCTGTTTTTAATTCCCACTTTAAGCTCCCAGGATGGCTGAGGACATCGAGCTGATGAAACTGCACTATCAACCAGTTTTAGCATCTGACGATAGATGGTTCTCTTACGGTCACAGCCTGATTTACGGTCACAGTCTGTCTTACGGTCACAGCCTGATTTACGGTCACAGCCTGACTTGCGGTCACAGTCTGTCTTACGGTCACACCCTGATTTACGGTCACAATCTGACTCACGGTCACAATCTGACTCATGGTCATATGGCCTGACTTGCGGTCGCAGCCTGATTTACAGTCACAGCCTGACTTACGGTCACAGCCTGATTTACGGTCAGAATCTGACTCACGGTCATATGACCTGACTCCCGGTCACAGCCTGAGAGGACAGCTCTTGAATTTACATTTACATTTAACATATTCAGCAAACGATTTTGTCCAAAGTGACATACAAATGAGGTGAATCGCACTTTACAAACATTCGGTTGTCAAGGAGCCACCTAGGCATAAGACTCAGGTTTTATTGTCATATGTATAAGGTACAGTGGAAATGGAATGGAAATCTTGAATTCCGTCTCCGCATTCTACAGACAATTAACAGGACAGTGCAGTGTTACAATAAAATACAAAATACTAATTACTATGAGTTATCTAACAATGTATAACATCTGACAACGTAGTACAACATTTGGTGATCAGTGGTCATTGTCAACACACCACAGCACCCAGCGTGCAACAACGAAATGTGTCCTCTGCATTTAACCCATATGTGACTTTCGTGACATAGCAGGGGGCAGCTAATTCAGCAC
>JABJVO010000093.1:2910214-2920393 GCA_026770805.1 Boulengeromyrus knoepffleri
CCGCCGGTCCTCAGACGCCCCGCCGCCCGGTGAGTCTGCACCCCCGCCCCTCCCCCCGCCCTCCGAGACTCGGTGCCCCCCCCTCCCTCCGAGACTCGGTGCCCCGCCCCCTCCCTCTGAGACTGTGCCCTGTCCCTCTGGCCCAGGGAGCGCGACTACGACGACATGGACGAGGACGACCCGTTCAACCCGCAAGCGCACCGCATGGCGGCCCGCAACCCCGCCCGCAGCAACCTGCACAGCTTCTGCAGCTATAGCAGCAGCCTGGGCAGCCAGACCAGCCTGCAGCCGCCCACACAGGCAGCCAGCAATGCGCCCGTATCTGAGTACATGTGAGCACCTTGGATACTGCGCCCCATGACTCTCACGCTCACTAATGTATTGTGAATGTCAATTAATTGAAACACAAGGTGGCGGTAGTGTCTAGAAAATAGCCCACCCTCTTCTCCTGTCTCCCCTACCCAGGAACCAATCGGTGCTCTTCGGGGGGAACCCTCGTTACGAGAACGTGCCGCTGATTGGCCGAGGATCCCCGCCCCCCTCGGTGTGTTGGGTCCCAGAGGCCGCGCCCATTCCGTGACGATACACCGCACACATGTGGCTTAGTGGGAAAGTACCAGAAAGGAAAGATCAGCCTGGAGTTTCAGCACCGAGCCACGCCGGAACACTAGAATGGGATCCGGAAGGATCACTTCTCAAATTCCTCTGCATGTGTTTGCAGGTTTTGCCCAGCGCACAGTGGCATCAGCGCCATTACCACATGGCCAGGGGGTCATATATCGCCGTTGGCAGCACTGACATCTGACTGAGGCATTTGCCATAAATACGTAATATCTGAGAGGGAAAGACAAGCACAAGGCGATTGGTGACATGATTAGATGAGGCCTTAGGCTGCCCCCTGCTGATCACTGCCACAGTTGCATGGTCTGTTCCAGTGATCACTGCTGGTTTTCCTGATTAGTGTAAATGATGGTATTATGCTCAGGTGTTATGTGGCTTTTTGGGGATTAATGGTCCCTTAGGCGGGGGGGGGGGGGCATCAGCCTTTCTAACACCCCTTTGTATTAATTACATTTTTAACCCCCTTTGGCTTTGAGACAAGATGGCTGATTGGGACATAGCCAGCCCTGTGCTCTCTGGCAAAGCTGTGGATTCCTTTCAGCTCGGCGCCCTGCCTGTCGTGTTAAGCTCGCCTCCTGCTGGCCAATCTTGGCCATTTCCCTGAGACTCGCCATGCTCTGTCTCTGCTCCGTCAGGCACCTACCTGCCATGCTGGGGGAGCAAAAACCAGAAAACAGCCACTGTGGATCAACAAAGCCAGGCGTCTTTCTGTCAAAACCATTTCAGATAATACAAAAGATTATTTCTTTAAAATTTTTTAAACTTAACAAGAATTAAGAACTGGGTTTTGCATTAAGAAACCATGTCATATACATGCATACAGCACCGGGCATTTTGATATCAGTACCATTTTAATTTTACATGCTGTAGATTTTATCGGTCTTTTAACTTTTCAAGGACCAAAAAAAGCTTTTAACCACGTGTGTTTACACAGGCTGGTCAGGGACACCCCCTTTCCCATAATCCTCCTCTCTTCCCTTTCCGGAGGGTTTACATATATACACAAAACCTAGGAGTCTTCAGCTAATAGTTTCTTTTATTTTCTGTTTGTCCGTATGTTTGTGTCTTTCTCCTTTTTCGTTTCCTCCTTACCTGAATCCCCTTTCTGGAGGTGTACTTTCAGCCTTTTAGAAACGCAGTAAGTTTTCTCCGGATCTCTGTGTCGAGCGAGACTGACGCTTCATTCCCTAACTCCCCCCCCCCTCCCCAGCTCACTTGTCCTGTGACGGTCTGCTTTTGCCTCGCCTCTCTTACCGGTGTTTTTGGGGGGGGGGTCAGATGAGGACATTGCAGCCTTTCCCTGATGCTCCTCTCCATCCTCGCCCCCCCAAACTCAGATACTGTCCCCTTTGGTCTCTCCCATCTGTTCCCCGTCTGTCCCCCAGGGCTGCCCTGCTGTCACTTCCGGTTCCTCTTCTCCGTCTCTCACTCTCCAACTGTCCCCCTCACTTTCTCCACTTATGACTGTTGCCCTGTCTTCTGTTTTTAAAAATCTCTAGACAAATTAAATCCTCCCTTCACTGGGAGGTTGGCCATTCCATAATGCCCAGATTATTATTTTTACCTGTTTGTTTCCATGGTGATGTTGCCATACTAATCATGTGACTCTCTCCCCCTTGCCTCCCACAGTACTCCCCCAGCATGAGGGCCAACTACCTGTCTATGACAGAAGACCAAGTCAGACACTTCGGGACCGAGTTACGGGCGTAGTTCTACGCCCACCCTGCACCCCAGCCCCGCCCCCTGCCACTATCCCCCAATCGCAACCTTCCAGGCTTTGAGATGGACTGCTGTCTCCCCCAGTGACCTGGGGAAGGAAGTTTCTGGTGATTCTACCACAGAACATTCTAGAGCACAACGTAAACCCTGCAACTGCTGATATACCTTAATGTCAGCGTTCTACACGTAACGCATTACGAACTACGGTCTACCCAGAACCCAGCAATTAATTAATCTTCTTACGTCTTGCTTCAGACAGTGCACGGATGGGGTGTAGTCACCTTAAGGTCACCTTAATCTCCAACGTGGGGCTCGAGGCTGACAGCTACCAGTAGCCATGGTGACCTCAAACACCATGGACAAGGTAAATCAGCAGCACGGTTTTCAAGCACATGCATGAAATCCCTGTGCTTTGACAGAGTTAGGAAATCATTTTTCTCTCATCTTGAACAATATTCCTCTGGTTTGTAAACATGTGTTTGTTTCCAAGTAGTAAAATGGAAAACGATCCACATGAATATAGGCGCCGGTGCTAAATTTTTTCGTACAAATAAAAGTTTTCGGCCCTTTTGGACAGATGTCAAAAAACATCTTTGAAGTGATATTTAATATACATGACAAAGCCAAAATAATTATTCCAGTTATCCAACGCTGAGTTACAGGGAACAAATACTAAGCTTTGTTTTTTGATCTGAGGTAGAATCTGAGATTCCTCAGCCCCTTTATCGGCTTAACATTTGAAGCAGTACCAGTGACATTTGGTTATGGGGTTTAATATGTAACATTTCTCCCATTAGCTAGTTGATTTGATTTGAATTTTTGTAAGTTTGTATTAAACAGCTCTTTGAAGTTTGTTATGAAAGGAAATGTTTACACAATATGGCTGAAGTTGTTGTAATAACTGAGTATTAGAAGCTCGATTACAGAATCTATATGCTGTCATATATATATATATATATATATATATATATATATACACGCCGTACCAAGCCACACCAAAACGCTGCAGAGCCAATGGGAACAGGGCCGGCCAAACCCTATTCGGGGCCCTAAGCAAAGGTTGTTTAACCTAGTTGTCATACGTCATCTTCCTGATGGGGGGGGGGGGGGGGGCTCTGCAGACACTTTATGTGCTTTTGTTTTGGGCCAGCAAAGGCAACCCCCACCTGATGGCTCTTTTGGGGGGGAGTCTGGTGTTTGTATTGTCTGCCAGATGCAGCACACTCACATGTTTGCTGCTGGTTGACTGGAGGACCAGACCAGGCTCTTAGACCTTCCAGCTCAGGACCTTAGTGTGGATCTGATCGGCACAATGACCCCCAAAAGAGCATCTCCCCACACTGGCAGCTTTGGGCAGACCTACCCCCCCCCCCCCACACACACACACCCACACACCTGTACAGTGCCGCTGTGTCTTACCCTGCAGCTCCGTACGTAAACACAGGCTAGGTGGACATGCCCCTAATATGGGATTCTGGGTACCTCCCCCCCCCAGTCCATGCACAAAAATTCCCTGGTAATTCTTTCCCATTTTTCAGTTCTGGACAACTTAGCATGACCCTACTCCAAAGTCAAGTACTGGATTTGTCTTTTATCTCAGCTTTTCTGAAGTTCATAACTTTAATTTAAAGTTTTGAAGACCTAGCTTGATTTGTGCCATGCTAACTTGATGTGCGTGATGTGTAGTGCACAAGCGGTGTTGTGTGTTGGAAGCTATTTTGTCATCACTGTCATACACCAACGCCGTGTCTGGATATCAGTACGCCGGGCACATCGAGCTCAGACAGCCTGCAGGGGGCCACCGAGTTTCTGGGCAGGAGTTTGACACATGATGGCCATCGATCCAAGGAAGGAACAGAAAAGCAGCACTTGTGATGTTGCCTGAAGAGGACTGTGAAAGCGAGGAGCTGAGACCATTCATCCCTCGGTGGAACTACTATGTTTACTAACACTGTGTTCCATTGTCTAAAATTGGCCAAGTTCTATGAAAATATGATCTGGAGAGAATCCTGATTCCCGTGTGTTCATTTCCTGATTACATTGATCTGTTTTTTTTTTCTCATTGCATGTAACGGTGTTTGAATATAGCACTGCCTACAACCACTGATAACGGTGCTTTGTGTATAGCGCCCCTACTGGCTGGGCTTTAAAAAGGTGTTAATAAGATACATTTAAGTAGGAAATTTGTGTGTTATTATAGTCTGCATTTTGGCACAAATCATGTAATCCTTGATACTTCGGATAGAGGATGTAATGAATCAATAAATATTACTACCTTATTATAAGATTATACATGTTGTGTTTTTTTATAATGAATTGGATTTTTATCTCTAATTTTGATATATTTTTTGTTGAGCTGTATTCGATTTCTATTTAATTTTAAACTTTTGGGGAATGCTTCTGAAGATTTAATAATAAAAAAAATCTTGCTTTGAACGTGCCTGCTTTTTTACAAGCCGAAGCGCAAAACCGGTGTAATGCAAATTCGGCCCACAGCTATGGTTGTTCCAGGCTTCCGTGAACTTAGCAGAAATATCGCACGATTAAAGCCACCTGGAGGCGCAGTGGTTAAGGAACTGGATTCCAGAACCCGGAAGCCTAACAATACCAGTCCGCTCACACGGCTAGTTCTACTAACTGGAGTTGTGAATTTATAGTGGAAAGACGTAACATCATGATGCTTAGTTATGCACACTGTACACAGGGCTGCCAACTTTGGGCAGCTTACTGGACTGAGATTTTCAATTTGAGACAAGTTTACACACACATGCACACGCGCTAACATGTAACAGTGTTATTACCTTGCAAATAGCCTGTACGGTTTGCAAACTACCCCAAGGCTTTTGATGTAGCTCATTTTAGGTTTATAATACAATAATATAAATTATAATAAATAATATTTCTCGCGTGAAAGTCTGAATGCACGAGTGTCACGCCAAATGGGTGAGTTGGCTGCCCTGCTGTACTATATAAATCCACCACTCTGTTGTCCAATTAAGGGTTTCTGCATCTCTGCAAGCATGTTACTACTTTAGTATGACAAAGTAATTTAACACACTTTTAGGTTAACGACCAGTCCTGAATTAAAATAAAGAAATATTAAGGTCGGTCATGTTACTAAAGGCAAACTTCCTGAAGGGGTTAGCTGGTTTTTGCGAGCTCGCGGGTCTAATCGTACGTGTACATGTATTTGCTATCGCAGGTTCTTTGGTGTTTGGCCATTGTACTGTGGTGCATGGTATTCTACAGAAGAAAACAGTATACAATTCATTACTATCAACGCCTCTGGATTAAACAGCGAGTCTAACTAAAGTCTGCACCGCCCGACGGATGCAGCGCGCGCAGCGTAGCACGTGCCTCATGGGATCACGTACTGTGCGTTGTTGCTAGGATACAGTAAACCGCTGCCGGCGCTTGCGTGCACCTCAGGACTGGGTTTAGCGTGTTACCTAATAAATCATACCCGTGAAAGGTAAGAATTCAAGCTTTACATGCTTTTCCGTCGTTTGGACCCTAAACATCCTGGTCCTCTTCCGACCTATAGCGCCACTGACGTTTGCACCCAGTCTACAATACCGGTATCGATGGTGCTTGTTTAAATAGATTATAACAGCACTTGTTTGTATGTGGCAGATCACTGTTGAACTGCTGCGTTTATGTCAACTCATTTTCAATACTTGTCTCTTTCTTGCTTGTGTCTTAAGCCCAGAGCGCGTGACGCTGCGGCCGTCGCCATGGAGATCGTGTACGTGTACGCTAGGAGGCGCTGCGACTTCGGCCGTCCCTGTAACTTCTCGGACCGGCCGGCCGAGCTGCATGTGGACGTGCTGCCGGACCCTGCGCTGGCGGCCGACTTCGTTCGCAGGGACCCCTGCGACGTGGCCGTGCAGTGCACGCAGGAGATGTCGGAGCACGAGGTCGGGCAGAATGAAGCGAAAACACACCAACATCCCCGTGCACCTGCACGTTTCACACAACGTCTTTACCCTAAATTTCTTTTAGTCTGTATTCTTTCATTAGCTTTATGGGTAAGAAGTTGGTCTGGCGGTGTAAAAGTATGAAATTTAAATCCGCGTAAGGGACATTGCTGTTGTACCTGTCAGACGAGGGCTTTTGAAAAACACTTAAAACACTTTTCAAAGTACCTAAAGAATATTCCCCCTCCCACCAAAAAAAAAAAAATAGTAAACCTTTTGAATTACACTTTTAAAATAGCTATGCACTGACACTTAAAAAACATGGTAAGTGTGAGGCACTGGCATCCAAGGTAAGTGTGTGTTTGTGTGAGTGTGTGCTACTATGTCATTATTATTATTATTATTATTATTATGATGATGATGATGATGATGATAAACGATGATCATGATTAATGTAGTATCTGCATGGTTTTTCAGGTGAACACTGAACGCTTTGAGTCAGAAGCTCGCGGGATAAACCATGTGGAAGGGGGCTGGCCTAAGGACATCAACCCCCAGGAAATGGAGCAGACCATTCGCTTCCGGAAGAAGGTGGAGAAGGACGAGAACTATCTCAACACCGTAATGCAGCTGGGAACCGTGAGTAACAAGCAGCGGAGATGGAGCAGTCGGCTTTATGGTTCATGAAGCCTCATTTTGTCCTTCACTACCTGGTACAACCCAGAACAGTTTATTGTCATTACGTGTAAACATACAAGAGCTGCTTGCAGTTCACTGCCAAACATGAAATACCGGACATTATTACAGACACTGAGCAGAAACACTTCACTCTACAATATGCACAAAATTAAAGAACACAATGGAAATTACAAATTTACAGAAAACAGTCAGTTCAGCTCAGGTCAGGTCAGGTCAGGTTGGGGATCATGCGCTGATGCAGCATGTTACCACACCCACCACAAAGCAAAACTCCTCGGGATCCCGGCCGGCGACCCCCCAGGCAGATACACGGTCCAGTCCCACCCTCCAGAAATGGGCATCCATCTGCCGCAGCCAGGTGTTACGTGGGCGTCTCCTTGGCCTGGTCCAACCGCTTGGGTCCTCAGCAATGAGGGTCCTGTGAGCCAGATCACCCTCAGGGAAACGCGCCACATGGGCGTAGTGTCATAACTGACGCTCCCTCACTGTGCAGGTTATGTGCCTCATTTCATTGCAAGAAAACAGTGCAAAGCCCAAACAAATAATGAATGCCATGTGCAAATAAATGCAAAGTGTATGGGAAACACCACTAAGAGCAATGTGCAGATATCACAGACGCAGAACAGACCAACAACCTGAAGTAGCACAACAACAAACACTGTTGTTGACTGTACTGCAGATACTGGTAAAGAGAAATGTCCAGACACAGGAAGAGGGGAATTGTCCCTGGGTGGATAGACTGCACCTAGATGATGTGATTATTGAGAGAACATGTGAGAAACGTGAGAAACCCAGAGGCTTACATCTTCCACTGATTGTGCGAATCAGCTCCTTGCATCACCCTGAGTCATGACCTCCCCACCTCCCTCACACAGCTCATGGAGCATTGCATCAAGCAGAACAACGCCATCGACATCTACCAGGAATACTTTGAGGATGAAGAGGAGATGGTGGACTCCAGGGAGCGGCCCTCAGCCAAGACCATTAATGTCTTCAGGTGCAATTATTTTACTTCTAATTTTAACCCAAGCATCTTCTATATGCTGTGATTTTTCACCAACAAATAACAAGCTTCACACAAGGGCATGGGCAGCTCCTCTTTTGGGATCTGATCCAGCTGGGGGTTGGTTACAAACCCACCTCATTCGCTCCTATATCCACTGCACTCATGTCAGGGTATCTCTCTACAGGGACCCCAACGAGGTGAAGCGCACGGCCACCAGCCTGTCCTGGCACCCGGACGGCAGCCACAAGCTGGCCATCGCCTACTCCTGCCTGGAGTTCCAGCGGGCTGCCAAGAACATGAGCTTTGACTCCTACATATGGGACATCGGTGAGGCTGAACCAGCAATATGTTCCTGTTTTGACTGACCCGGTTACAGGAAAGGGATGTCTTTCCATCTGGTTTGTCAGGATAATCCCTAGTGATGGGGAAAATGACGCTTCATGAATCATTTGCTGTATTTTTTGACCCCAGTAGATGGTGCTCTTTGTTAAAAAAAAAAAAAAGGACACAAAGCATGCCCAAAAGCAAACCAAGAGCACCATCTAGTGGGGTCAGAAAATACAGCAAATGGTT
Organism: Boulengeromyrus knoepffleri; assembly: GCA_026770805.1. NCBI lineage: Eukaryota > Metazoa > Chordata > Actinopteri > Osteoglossiformes > Mormyridae > Boulengeromyrus > Boulengeromyrus knoepffleri. The sequence continues at coordinate 2,918,750 of JABJVO010000093.1, forward strand.
CACAAATCGCCATTTTCACTATTACTAATAATCACAGATTGATATTATTATTTATTAGCTGATATCAAGCAGTGAAGGATATGGTGTCATAATCAGGTTGGGGTTCAAGCTGCAGAGAAACGCTGCTGTTGTACCTTTGAGCAGGATACTTACTACTTTGGATAAAAACAAATACATTTTACTTGCAGGCACATTCTAAATTAAGGTTTCAGCAGCAGACCTCAGCTTTCTGGTCACAGGTCCACTATGCTACAGCCATCGGGATCGGACCCTTATCTCTCTGTCCCAACTGCAGAGAATCCCAGCTGTCCTGAGATGACCCTGAAACCAGTGTCCCCGCTTGTCTGCCTGGAGTATAATCCCAAAGACTCCCACATCCTACTTGGGGGCAGCTACAACGGGCAGATAGGTGGGATGCTTGATCAGAAAGTACCGGAAATCAGCCATGGTGCTCTGCAAGCTTGCTGTAACAGTGCCATAAATGGAAATGTCTATGTTCATCTGGGGCTTATGGAGCCCATGGTTTGCGCCACATTTTGTTGTCCCTAGTGACTGCAGAGATCTTTAACTACTTGTTTGGCAGTATGATATGCTTTATGTTGAGATTATGTTGAGTGTATGAGATTATTGATTTCCCGTTGACATTTACGCTGCCTTGTAAGGGCATTTTGTCCTTTAAACCTAACTGGGTTGTTTGGTTACTGCACAGGCTACTGGGATACCCGTAAAGGGAGCCAGCCGGTGGAGACCTCGGCAATCGAGCATGGTCACAGAGACCCCGTGTATAAGGCCATCTGGCTGCAGTCTAAGACCGGCACGGACACCTTCTCCGCCTCCACCGACGGCCAGGTGAGGGCCATCACTCTAGGGTCACCAACGCCTACGCCCGGCCGCCGTCGTGTTGATGATCCTGTGCTCACGGGCAGTTTCAGAAGTGGTCTGCTTAATCTTTCAGCCCGGGGTCTGGGGTTCGAGCCAGTTGAAGGGCTTTTGTTCACCATCTCCGCACAGGTGCTGTGGTGGGACATCCGGAAGATGAGCGAGCCCACCGAGAGGCTGGTGCTGGATCTCGGCAGAAAGGGCAACTTGGACAATGCGCTGGGGGCCATCTCCCTGGAGTTCGAGAGCACCATGGTGGGGTCCATCACCGTTACCCCATGGTAACCAGTGTATTCTCACCAATTCTGGGGATCTGACTGCTCTATGCTTCCAACACGCTTAGCCAACGAAGTTCATGGTGGGGACGGAGCAGGGATTGGTGGTGTCCTGCAACCGCAAAGCCAAGACCCCAGCAGAGAAGATTGTTTGCACCTACAGTGGCCACCACGGTCCCATCTATGCCCTGCAGAGAAATCCCTTCTTCCCCAAGAACTTCCTGACTGTGGCAGACTGGACCGCACGCATCTGGTCTGAGGACATCAAAGAATCGTCCATCATGTGGACTAAGTAAGGGCCTGTATTGTGTCTAACTGAGATAAGTAGGGGCCTGTATGATGTGGATTTATTAAGGGTTATTTAAGGACCTGCTTTACGTGGACTAAGTTAGGCCTAAGTAAGGACCCACCCCCCCCCCCCCCCCCCGCCCGACGGCGGGGGGGGGGGGGGGGGGCGGAGGGTGACGGGGGAACGGATCGTTTTTTTTCT
>JABJVO010000093.1:2924712-2938731 GCA_026770805.1 Boulengeromyrus knoepffleri
GGGGTGAGTCTGCGAGGCACCGGGTAGCGCGCGCGCCCGCACGCGCCCCCCCCCCCCGCCCCCGGGGCGGGCGCCCCCCCCCCCCCCCCCCCCCCCAAAAGGTGGTAAAATTGACCAAATGGGAGCCCCAAGATATATTTCTGGCTATTGGCCTGGTACACCACAGAGTTTAATACAGGACTGAAACTCGATTAGGGCACTAACAGTTTAAAAATTTAAAACAGCTGGGACGCACCGAAAATTTCCCCTAACGTTTAGTCACGACAGGATTAGCCGTAACCATATATAACTCTCGGACCCGTCACGGCCCAAAGCGGCCTTCAGGACATCGATACGCAGCCTGTTCACGGTAGCGCAGTCAGCGCCCGGTGACGTGATTCGTCCTCCCCATGATGGAGAGCTGCCCAGTGCCGTGCAGAGGTCACTGACGTATGCAGGGCACTGTAACTTACGCTCTCGGAGGTGAGTACCCACTAATGAGCCGCGTTATATGTGTGTGTGTGCGCTGCAAAGCTGTCTTATGCACAACAATAAAATGTCTATTGATAGACCTGTTGTCATGAGATTGTTTGCCTATTCATTTCAAAATGACTTGCAGTTGTAAAAGTTTCCCTGAACTGTCGTGTGTTTATTTATAGACATGTGACATGGGTTGTCTTTGAATTATGCATCCCCCTTATTGTCTTACATCTTATCTTAATTGAAATGATTACATCCCCCACAATGCATTGCGAGGTCAGGCAGACAAAGGCCTCTTTACAGCACAGTTTACACAGTATAGGGATAAAGGCTTCACTGATAACACACACCTGCTACTAACTGATTCTCCTGGTGACCAGAAGCACTTACACAGTTCGGATCGTTCCACAGCCACGGGGGGGGGGAAGGTTGCACAGAGAGTCATGTGACTGGCCGCATAACCGGTTGGATAAGTTTGTTGGGCCAGGTGAAGGCAACACATTAAAGATACAGAAGGTGTCTAGATTACAACTTTTTATTTGTTCATTCTCAGCAAAGCCTCTTAATCTTCAGGGTACATACAAAACACAGCATTAAGACCTTCAACATGGACCATACCAAATGGCATGCTAAAGAAGGAAGGTTTTCAACCTTGGGGTAAAATGCATTTCTATCTAACCACTCATAAGGTTCAGGTCTGAGGTGATTTTACAAATGCACAAAACAATAAATCTATGGAGCTTTTCAGTCATCCAGGTCATGCTGCCTCGTGGTGTATCTGGTGGCACGGTAATAAGTACAGTTGCGGCTGTGGACGGGCCGCGCGCACAGCGTGCACTGCGCATCACGCTGCTGCATTACCGGCTCGGCAGGTCGGATTCTGGGACACTGACAATGGACCCCGTGCAAAGTATGCGCACCGATTGTCTCTCTTCAGACAATAAACTTCCTTTCCTATTAACACTTACTCCACTCTTTGTTGAGCGATATGAAATTAAAGTAGACTTTCTAAATATGAACGAAAGAAGCAAATATATTTACACGTACAGATAAACACCTTGACGAATAAGCCTTTCACCTGCATGACAGGCAGCATAAGCGCCACGAGGAGCTCCGCATGCGCCCCTTGGGGACCCCGCCGAATGCAGTGCATCTGCCTACCAGCAGGTGGCGTAGCGGTCCCCCGAAGCTCCCGCGTCCGTCTCCCCTCCTACACCAAACGTGTCATTGTGTACGCCTCGCCGCTGATCTCCAAGGGGAGCCGGGGGGAGCAGCCGAGAGGCGATCGGGAGGGGATCGAGAGCTCGCCGTCATATATTCGCAGCTTCACCTAGGACGGGCGGCGCACGGCACGCGGGGAGAAGCCCGACACAGCACGCGGCTCCCTGGGCTTTAAAAACATATTAAGCGTCGCTGGGTTTTACGGACCATCTCGGTCGGTAGCCGCACTGCCGCTGTATCTTACGGGCAGCCAAGCGCCAGCGCAGGTGAGCCGCCGGACGGCGTGCGGGACTCTGCAGGGGCATTGATGGGCGAGACGGACGGCAACCCCCCCACGAGAGCAGCGCGAGCCAGCTGGAGTCATGAAGGACGCCGGGGAGTCAAAGGAGCACCAGCTAACGGTACGTGCAATTTCTGTCTTTCTTTTTTTAAGATCATCATTTTTTAAAGAGACATTAAATGTTGAGCTGCCATCAAAAACCATTATGAGAGAACAGCAGGGAAACCTATTGTGAATTATAATATAACGAGATATGAACAGTAAAAAGACATTTCTAATATGCATTACTAATACATGCGTATATTTAAATCAGAAAGTCATTAAATACCATCTTCAGGTATTCAGTCTGCTTCAAGCGGTGCACTGGGGGCACTTTGCGGACTCGAACAGTTCGGCGCAGTAACCCCCCTCCATTAATACCGGCTAACAAACTGCAGGCAGAGTGAGACGTGCGGGGAAAGTCCGCTGCGGGCTCCGGTAGGGGATAGAAAGTTAGCCTGGGGTCCATGCAGCCGTCAGGGGGAATGTCAGGGCGCTAGACCGCGGCATCTGCTCTCCGAGATTCGCCGCAGGACGGATAACGCCACAGTCCCGAGTCCGGGGCCGGGGAGCTGGGTGTGAGCGGGGTCAGCGTCCAAATAAATGTTTATTTTTACTATTATTATTATTATTATTGTTGTTATTGTTAATAATAATAATAATAATAATAAAAAATATCTTTATTATACTTTATATATATAATGTGCACTGGTGTAATATATTAAAATCAAGGCTTGGAGGATGTTTTAAACAAGAGCTGCCCTCTGATGTTATTAGAAGGTCCAAAGCACCGTTTGATATGAGCCTGAATATCTGGCAGTAGCAGATCGTGTTCGGACTCTGCGGCGCCCCCTGGGTCCTGTGCGAGGTGCTGCATGTGTGACTGGTGCTCTTTCCCCCCATGTCCAGGTCGCCCTGCGAATCCGACCCCTTAGCGATGTGGAGATGGAGGAGTCCACCACCATCGTGGCCCATCGGGTGGACGACCAGGTGAGTGATTCCCATACTCTGTCCTCCGTTGGGGGGGAGATCTCGTGGGCCAGGGGTACCATTTTTCCCAGGGTGGCGGTCACTCAGTTCTTGTGTCACACATATAGCCACGTATTAAAATGCTGGGTTTGACCCCCACCCTGAAATGTGTTTGCTACCAGTCAGGCAGGTAGCCAGGTGCTGAGAGGGGTCAGTAGGGTTGCCAGATTTCCTGTAAAATTTGTTTCTGGTGCCTGTCCTGGCCGATCGCATGAACATGCTATTGGCTGCTGTGAACCCAGGATTTTTGGGAGGGCCTCTGATAGGCCTATGTAAGGCTTTCCGGGGGTGGGGGGGGGGCTGAAGTTCATCACACAGGTGGCTCACTTAGATCCCAGAGTAACAGACCGTGAGGCGACCGCATGTGCTGAGGATGATGATGCGGGAGGTAATTCACTTTACAGCCAGCAGGGGGTCCAGAGAGGCCCGTGGAAGGAGTGGTCCTATCGTTGTTTGTAAACCAGAGGCCCAGCATGTTCCTGACGAACACCAGCAGCTGGCTGGTTATTTTTTAACCAGTTACCAGGCAAACGGTCCTGGCTGCCAATGAGCACATTTACAGCTTTATTCATGATGTCAACAAACGGGCTCTTAGAAACTGTCATGACAACCATTACAGGACGTTTCATAAGCCACTCGGGGGGGAAACACAGGTGCAAACATTGAGGATTGATAAGGTATCGAGTTTGATTTCCTTTAACAAACGAATGCTGGGCCTGGATTGCTTTAAAAAGGCTGAGGATAGAGACGCCGCCGCCTTAAATAAAGCAGCTTTCTCATTAAGAGCAGAAAGTGGAACACAGCTGCTATTTCGGGGAAGAGGGCCCATTCCCTGCCGTCCATCCTGCGTACGCTGGCTGCCTTCGCCACCACCATGGATTCGCTCACACACCAAGAGACACGACGTGGACATAAGTGTGCCAAAGAGGCATTTAACTCCCCCCGGATGGCAGTGCTGCCCTGACAAATTCGCTTGCGATACTCGTTCCATATGGTGAACATCTTGGTTATCTGCTTTATGCGGACTGAAATCCCCGGGAAGGCGATGAGCTTAGAAGGTTCCAGAAGGCCCACAGCCACCGCCACCTGCTCCGGTCACGCCCCCCACAACGGGCCACTAAATCATCAACAGCTCCCGCAGTCTGTCAGTGTACCGTTGGCCCTTATTTGGGTGAGGGAGTCCCCTTAGCTGACATCATAATTACTAACCTAATTACTGAGATCTGATCTGTCAACACCAGAGGCTTCCCTATTGGTTATCTTTGTCCCAGTATACGGCACATTCTAGCACTGCGTCTGTATTCAGGCTTGGAGGTCATGAGTATCAGCAGAAAATCTGAAAGCATGAGCTCCATTCTTCACTGCCCAACTGTCATTTTTACCATGTTTCATCAGCCGGGATGAAATGATCCGGAAACATGTTACAGCAGTAATTATTTCTGCTGCTTTTTTTGCCAGATTTTTGTAACCAGAGCTGTCTTGCTCGTCCAGTAGCAGCATCAGCCTTGACTGAACCAGGGGATTGTGGGATTTAAACTGATGACCTACTGGTCACGGGCGCTGTGTCTCGACCAGCTGGGCCTTTCCGTGCTTTGTCACGAAAACTGATACCGGTGCTGGGTGGCGCCCCCCTGAGGAGGAAGCCATACTGAGGAGGTGGGGCATTAATGAGCACGGCACTCACCGGTGGCATGTGGCTCCAGCTCCACGTGGCCTTGATCCCGCCGTGTTCCGGCAGGCTCTTTCCCGTCAGCGGACCTGGTTGGGAGCCGTAACTCCCACGGTAGCTCATTCAATTACAGAGGGACTAATTGGGTGCGTGAGGTAAGAGTTTCCCCACTGCCTCCATGAGAGTCGATTTGCCTCTAATTTTAGCTGCGCTCCCAAACCCATCTGGAATCGCAGCTAGCCTCTGATTCTCAGGTGAAATCCATCAGTAATCAGGGACTCGGGAAACAGAAGTTTGCGGACGGTGTTGGATAGAGGAGAGCTTGCAGCCAGGGGGGGCGTGTCTCGCATCCTGAGGTCAGAAGCCGGGGAGGGGGGGATGCGCACTGTCCCTGTGCATTTTTCTTGCTGTCAAGTTTAGTTGCAGCCCATGACACTGAGCAAAAAGCTGGGGTGACGTTGTAAATACAACTTATTAGTGTTTTCTAACGACTGTGGCGCAGGTTGTTTGGTCGCTCCGTAGCCACGGTGACGGGGCAGTGGATGGGCGGGCAGGCCGGTTATCCGGGACCGGAGCAGCGGCCCGGCAGCCCCGCCCATAGGATGTGGCACCCGCTGCATTAAAGGCCGTTAAGCTGCCCGCCAGCTGATGGCACATGCTTCGTAGCCAGGCCCCGTCTCCATGGTGATGGCCGGGGCAGGGCTGGCCTTTTGTTTGGCTCCGGTGCACAGTAAGGACTACGGGGCGGACGTCAAACCTGCTGGGGGGTGACAGGAAGGGGAGGGAACGCAGCACAGAATGTGGGGGTGTCCTGGTGGGGAGGGGCAGGCTTTATGACCAGGGAGGCCCATCTGCTTCCTGGGTATGAGGTGCTGGTAGCTCACGGGGGGGGGGGGTCACTGTGACACCGGCGAGACACGAACGCACAGTTTTCGTTCAAAATGAAAAAGGGGAGGAGCGAAAAACAGAAGGAAAGGGGGGGGGGATCTGCTGAGGAGTGATGAGGGGCGACGGCACAAAGGTTTCATTCATTGCCCCCCCCCACTGCACCTAGGACTTCACCTGATAAGATTGTGCCTTGGGTTTGCAGAGCCTCCCCCCCCAGTTCGGACAGCAGTTGCTGAACCCGGACCGACCTGTCATGGCGTGGGGGGGTGACAGTGTGTAAGGCTTTTCTCTACACGCCAATAAAGGAGGGCCATATGTCTTTGCTGGCTCTTTGTTCCTATAGAGCTAGAAGACCACTCCGTGTCTCTGCTTTGGCTGGGGGGGGGAGGTTTAAAGGTGCAGTGTCCGCATCACATGGTTGTTTTGGTACGGGAGGGGGTCCGTGTGCGGATGGCCATGGCAGGAACCTGTTCTGGGGGCGGGGGGGGGTACTGCTCCCAAGAAGTGAAGGGGGTGGCAGGTCAGGGTGGGATAACCAGGCCTATGATACCTGACCCACCACTGAGCTGCCAGCACTGCGTGGGAGGGAGTGGATGAAGCTGAAGGGGAGGGTCGACACTCTGGGAACACTGGGTATACTGGGTGTACTGGGAACGCTGTGTTCTTGTAGTGACCCAAGCTTGGCAGGCGTGTTTAAGTCGTGTGTGCTGAGAATGCTGAATATATTTGCTTTCAGTGGAGTGATTTTCTGTGTGTGTGTTTATGGGACATTTGTGTGTTTGTCTGTGTGTCTGTGTGTCTGTGTGTGTCTGTGTCTGTGTGTGTGTCTGTGTGTGTGTGTGTGTGTGTCTGTGTGTGTGTCTGTGTGTCTGTGTGTGTGTGTGTGTGTCTCTTTGTCTGTGTGTGTGTCTGTGTGTGTGTGTCTGTGTGTGTGTCTGTGTGTGTGTGTGTGTGTGTGTGTGTGTGTATGTGTGTGTGTGTGTCTGTGTGTGTGTGTGTGTGTCCTCGCACACATGCCTGTAGGCCCTGCAGACAGCCTGTGTGATGTACAGCACCCTGTGACTTGTGTAACAGACTCCCCTCCTTGGTACTCCTTACACTGCAGGAAGCATGGAACTTTCCGGCACCCCCCAGCATGCACCATTTCTCCCTGGCCAGGGCCTTTGTCAGCATTTTTTTAAAGCCCGGTCTTGCGATACTCAATTAGCCGACTGAAGCATAACAATGTGCTTGCAGTTTTTCGTCCTGTCGCTACACCCTACAGCTCGGGGCCGCAGGGGACCTTGGGGGGCCTGTGGGGGGAGAATTAAGGCATGAGTCACAACTGCCCTCCACCCCAGTGGGGATGGAGAGGACTGCCGTAATTAAAGGATCCCAACGGAGTGCAACGGCCACCTGAACACTTCATATTCAAGAGTTTTTTTTAACGTTACTGCGACGGTTGCGTACCCAGAATTGCACTCTATAAGCACCATTAGGGGTAAGAGAAACGCTGCACTTTAGCCTGTGTCTCTGTCACACTTTGACTCATACGCTCTCGTTTTCCTGGTAGGTGTTGAAAGATAAATGAAGCCAAAAGGCATACAGAGTAACTGCAAATGGCCGTACAATGATGAGTCACGTCTTAGACACTCCGCAGTCAGCTGTCTGGTCTTCCAGTACTCTGCAATTCAAGGGGTGTGATACGTCATGGAGTAGCACTCATGGCTAGTGTCCTGGGGGGGTGTGGAGTGGGGGGGTAGCAAAAGCCACTTCAGGGCCTGTCTCTCTCCTTTACTGTCATTTGCCTTCTTGAGGGCTCCCGAGTGTGTCATTGTCACCTGACTGGCAGGTGTTGTCATGTCATTAGCACCCAATCAGGCTGTTCTGATGCGGGGGGGGGGCACACTCCTAATGGATTAATCAGGCTGGCACTGGCCCCTTTGGTCCCCTCTGCTGGCTGTGCTGGGGGGCAGTTAGGGACCAGGTCCTACCACAGGACCCCATGCTACCCACCACTTAAATCCCTCACATGTCTGTAAATGGCTGTTGGAGCTTTGTTACCATGTGTCACACATACCAGCCTGATGATCCAGGGGGGGGCTCATCCTTCATCCTGCCACCTGCTGCTTATGAAATATCTATCATTATATTATATTGTAACTCTTTACCCTGTCGTAGCTTGTTGGTTTTTCCTTTTCACTGTTTACTTTGATGTATGGCATGAACATGGTGTGGGTCTTGATAGAGTTCCGCGGTCAAAAGGGCACCGATTCTGCTCTAGACCTGAGATGCCAAGGATTCATCGCTATCAATAAGCTGCAGTATTAAGATACCAGCTGTGTAAATTTCGGTTAAAAACCCCTCGATGCCGTTGCAGTAAATTCATCTTCTTTAGAGCTGCATCCAGCCCTGCCAATAAGCATTTACGTTTATTTATTTAACAGCAGCTTTTGTCAAAAGTGACATATGTGTGAGCAGAGCTTTGGGTCACGGCGTCGAGTGGTCCCAGAGCAGTCAGGGTGAAGACGATAAGCCCCCCCTAGAAACCACAAACTCTTGGTTTTGTTTTGGATCGATGAGGAATCTGCCTGGGGGGACGGCGCTCCTGCAATAAATTTAGCAGGTCGTGAAACACTCGTCGCCATAGCGGCTGGATGGCGCTGACCCCCCTTAGCACCACGCCACGTGCCGGAGGGGTGGGGGCTGGCAGAAGGGTTACATTAGGGCACCGTATCTGAAACTAGGCACCGCGGATCAGGTATGCAGCCCGTCCGCTGAACCCATGAAAGGGGAAACGCCATCGACGGTTCGGGTCTAACCTACTCGGGATTGGGTTTGGCATCTCACAAGATGGCCACAGCTTGGGGATGGAAAGACTGACTCCATGATGTCACCGCCGAAGGGGTGATGTCATCCCCGATGGTAACGTTCAGTACCCTCCTGTTGTTAAGTATGAATCGCTGGTGCCGCAAAGAGGGAGGAGCCAGGCAGTTCGTGTTGCAGGGATTAGCCAAATGGAGGCTGGACCTCTACACTGTAGCAACAGAAAGGGGCGGGGCCTCTGCATTAATTTGGTAATGCATCAAGGGATATATGTAAATGTCTAATGTAATGTATGAAAGGATGGGAACAGAAAAGGGCGGGGTAATCTATTATTTGGGTAATTATCAATGGATGGGAACAGAGAGTGTAGTCTGTATTAATTTGGTAATGTATCAGAAGATGGGAACAGTAGGGGGCGTGGTCTCTTTATTTGGTAATGTATCGAAGGATGGGAACTGAAAAGGGCGGGGTAATCTATTAATTGGGTAATGTGTCAAAGGATGGGAACAGAAAAGGGCGGGATAATCTATTAATTGGGTAATGTATCAAAGGATGGGAACAGAAAAGGGCGGGGTAATCTATTAATTGGGTAATGTATCAAAGGATGGGAACAGAAAAGGGTGGGGTAATCTAATAATTGGGTAATGTGTCAAAGGATGGGAATAGAAAAGGCCGGGATAATCTATTAATTGGGTAATGTATCAAAGGATGGGAACAGAAAAGGGCGGGGTAGTCTGTTAATTGGGTAATGTATCAAAGGATGGGAACAGAAAAGGGCGGGGTAATCTATTAATTGGGTAATGTATCAAAGGATGGGAACAGAAAAGGGCGGGGTAATCTATTAATTGGGTAATGTGTCAAAGGATGGGAATAGAAAAGGCCGGGATAATCTATTAATTGGGTAATGTATCAACGGATGGGAACAGAAAAGGGCGGGGTAGTCTATTAATTGGGTAATGTATCAAAGGATGGTAACAGAAAAGGGCGGGGTAGTCTATTAATTGGGTAATGTGTCAAAGGATGGGAACAGAAAAGGGTGGGGTAATCTATTAATTGGGTAATGTGTCAAAGGATGGGAACAGAAAAAGGCGGGGTAATCTATTTGGGTAATGTGTCACAGGATGGGAACAGAGAGTGTAGTCTGTATTAATTTGGTAATGAATCAGAAGATGGGAACAGTAGGGGGCGTAGTCTCTTTATTTGGTAATGTATCGAAGGATGGGAACTGAAAGGGGCGGTGCTATGCATTTATTAGGTAATGTGTGCAAGCAGGGGCAGAAACATGGGCGGAGCCATAATATTACGAACTGGTATGAATTGAAATTTAGATTTAGGGCTGCAAGAACTACTCAGTAATGCTGATAATGATCAATAATGGTCAGGTTGATGGGCAGTTTTTCGCTGGTACTTGTGACTAGTGACATGGTGTATTGCAACAGCAATAAAGGTTTTCATCATCATAATCATCATCATCATAATAAAAATAGTTGACAACAAATTGTGTCATTGATTGGTTGCATTTTTACGGTTTGCTGTGTAATTTGTGTATTTTGACACCACCAAGCAATGTTAACGCTGGTGTGTTTTAAGCCTAGTCCATGCATGGCTTTTCTGCGTGGTGTTGTGGTCTGAGAGCGCTTGTGTCCATGGGAACAGATGGCTGCAGTTGGCACATGCATACAGAAATGATATCCCACCAGAAAAGCAGAGGGCAGATGTATTGCAACAAACACAAATGTAGTGAATTGGGTAAACGTTTATCAACAGTTTTAAAGTTGTTACTAGGATTAAGACGTATTACAGTAACATGGTACCATGGTGTTTTGAAATTTTATCGACAGAATAAGCCACCGTCCCCCAGTAGGTGATTTTTAATATCAAGATCCAAAAATGCTAGAATAGCATTGCTTTTGAAAATACCATCAAAACGTATTGTGGTGTACAGGGCAATCATCAGCAAGCTTAATATGCCAGAGACAACGGATCTTTGTTTCTAAGCTGCTGTGTCACTTTAAAGACAGATTCTCTGCATTGTGTTTTATTACAGCTGTGACTTTAAAAATTCTGTTCAATTCAATTTTATTTGTATAGCACATTTTCCATTGTCTCCAAGTGCTTTACATTATCCCTGTGCAAAGCCCCCAGTGAGCAGGCCTAAGCAACTGGAGGAGGCGGGACCAAGACATCTAATTAGCTGGTCCCGCCTCTTCTAGTTGCTTGGACCCACCTCCTCTAGGATCTGATTGGTTATCTCTTCTGCCCTCAGAACACCTTCGTGTAAGTAAAACTCCCATGAGCTGGTGTAGTATGGAGATAAGGAGGCTCCGGCAGGTCTAATTAACTATGGCAGCTTAACTAGGCAGGAGAGGTGGGTGGGGGGGGGGGCAGGCATGAGGAATCCCTGAGCACCAGCACCCCAACAGCACATGACACAAGTGGGGGTGGAGGGGGGGGTCTGCGCCTGTGTAGCCAGAGTGACATCACTGTGTGTGTGTGTGTGTGTGTGTGTGTGTGTGCCTGTGTATGTGTGTGTGTGTGTGCCTGTGTGTGTGTGTGTGTGTCTGTCTGTCTGTGTGTGTGTGTGTGTGTGCGCCTGTGTGTGTGTGTCTGTCTGTGTGTGTGTGCGTGTGCGCGTGTGCTTGTGTGCGTGTGTGTGTGCGTGTGCGTGTGTGTGTGTGTGTGCATGCGTACACTCTGGAGCAGTTGGTAAGCGTGTCATGCTGCTCAGTTACAGCCCCCTCTCTCCTATCATTAAGGGCACAGACCCCCCCCCCCCCCCCACACCCCCACTTGCCATCATTAGCAAAACAGCAACAGGTGGCCAGGAGTCTGTCATTGGGACTCTGCCGCCCAGGCAACCACAGCGTCGCCGGGGGGATGTAAAGGCGGGGGAGTGTTGGTGGGTGGGGCATACACATAGAGCGACCATTGCAGCCCCCTCCCTTCCCGACTCAGAGAGTCCCGTTGCCGTTTAGTGCCTGGACTGATCCTGCAGTGTCCCGGAAGCCGAAAGTGGCCCAGGGTCCCTGCCAGCTTCCAGAAGCTGAGTCCATCATCTCTGACGTTTCAGCCGCTTTCAGTGCCAACACGACAAGCCTTGGCGGGGCAGTGTCTGTGACCGCAAAGCTGCCCAGGCAGGCCCGGCTGTTGGACCAGTCAGCACTCTGATGGTCTGAATCTCTCCAGTAAATTTCACAGTCCTGTCTCGGCTAAATACCAGAATAAAAATCACCTTGAAAGATGAAGCTTGGAGGGGATCCCGTTTTTTTGGCCACTATGAAGTTCCCCTCTGATGAGTGAGGTCCCCTGTTAGGGGCACGGCAAACGGCTGTGGTGGGCGTGGGGGGGGGTGCTGTGTGACCCGAGCCCCTTGCTACCTAGAAGGAGGCTTCCTTTTCCACACACTCCCAAATCCCAGCTCATATACAACCGAACAACTTCTCTGAGAACAACAGCGTTTCCTTTGTGGTCAAAGGCTGGTTCTTATAAAGAAGGTCATCAAAGGACATCTACGCTCCCAGGACAGGAAACCTCAGATTTACGTTTCATGTATTGATTTGACGCTTTTAGCCAAAGCAGCTTGTGATCAAAGGAAGAGTTACAGTTTTTGTTTTTTTTTTTAAAGAAGTGCTGCGTGGGATTTGAACACACACCCTTCACATCGCTAGCACTCTGCAAGAGCTGCCCTGTTTTATCTTGCCCTTGTAAGCCATGTATGTCACATTGTTATTGACATTATTATGGGATGGCATCCGATCCAGGGTGTCTCCCGCATTGTATCCCATACTTCCTGGGTCACAGTGACCCCTGCTGGGTGGGATGGGTGTGGTTTAGCTGCCACATCACACCGTCACTGTAAGGATGAACTGCAGCTTTATTCGCATCCCTGTACTTTTCCAGCACGCGAGCAAAGAATGTAAACTTACTTAATTTTATATAGCAAGAGTTCTTATATATACGTGTAGAAATTTCATTTTTGTGAAAATCTGGAACATAGACAAGGTACTAGAACTGTTTGTGTGACCCTGAACAGAAAAACAGAAAACTGGATGAAAATCCTTATCCAGGATAGGATCATGCGAGCCTGGAGTCTGTGTCTGGAAGCTCAGGACATGTAACACTGGGCAGAGATGGAAAATGATAAACTGTTGTGTTAAATTTGAACTACACAGTTACTACTTATCCAGAAATCTAGATTAAATGAGGAGCGTGATTCTGTGCTAGGGTGACTTTCAGGATTGTTCTGCGTCTGAATTACTCTGAAAATGGCAGAATATTAAGAAATATTGTGAGTTCAGGCATATGGATGAAAGTGTCTGCCAGTGTCTGCCAGTGTCATCGTCACCGAACCTCCATCTGAGAGATCTTTGCCTGTCGCCTCCAGTAACGCACCTTCACGGGTCCTAGCAACAGCACAGTGCCTGGAAAACTGCTCATGACTCAGCACTTGGGGGGGGGGGTCTTGGTGCCAGCATGCTGTCCACACCTGCACTGCACCTCCTGCAGGAATGTGGGGGCTGCTCTGAGTCGCCAAGGATTGCAGACGGCCCGGGCGCCTCGAGTCCATTTTCAGCGATTTCGGAGATCCCACTTTTCCTGAAACCGCTGTCGTGTAAGTCCCATTGGCCAGTGCAGAACCTGAGCTCGGGGAGAAAAGCTGATCATTCTTGGGAGGCTTTGAAAGAAGTTTCTGATAAACAGCCTGAGTTGGTCTGCCTTTCTTACATTGAATGCTCGCCGTTCCAGTGATCTATGTTTTTTTCTTGAAGAGTACAGAGGATGGCAAGCCTGTTTTCAGCTGTGCCACCCTCCAAAGTGGCACCGGGTAATCAGGCACAGCACAAGGCTCTCGCATGTGCATAGAGTCATATAAGATGGATGTTTAATATCTCAGTGAGGGTCACACTTTCTGCAGAGCTGCGTGCGACGTATCCACGTCCCCTCGCTGTTCGACACGGACGGGACGGCCTACCACACTCCCCCAGCCTCTGTAGAAACAAACCTCCATCTCCTTCTGCAGTTTGTGGCCCAGTGCCCCTGAAAGCTGTTTCAGTTGCTAACCCTAACCCTAACCCTAACCCTAACCCTGCCCTTCCCTGTTTCCCTGACGGTTTTGTGTACTTGATCGTACCTCCCTATCACTGGAACAGCACTCTCTGCTGCGTAGTTTAGCTTTGACCGGGATAAGAGCAGAAAGCATCGCGGCTGTTCGGGACACACAGTTGTCTTCCTCCCCGGATAATCCTGGCCTGAGCTCTGATTGGCTGTTGGCACAGACTCACACGGTGATGGTATGGATGCTTTAAAGGGCAAGTCTGTGGAAATCTAGGAGCTGCTTCTCCTTCGGGGACACAGGCCAGACCATGGACCCGGTCAGATCCCAGGCAGTGTGTGCGCAGATCAATGTTTTGACATTTTAAAAAAAATATTTGTATATGGTGGGGGGTGCATGGCTCAGTGGGTATGGTGGGGGGTGCATGGCTCAGTGGGTTAGGACTCTGTGCCTGTGGTCAGAAGGTCACTAGTTTAAACCTCAGGATTAGCAAAGTGACGTCACCATCGGGCTCCTGAGCGAGGCCCTTACCCCCCCGAGCGAGGCCCTTACCCCCCCCCAGCGAGGCCCTTACCC
>JABJVO010000093.1:2958691-2978118 GCA_026770805.1 Boulengeromyrus knoepffleri
TCGTTATTGTCGTACGTCTGCAGGACGTCCTTTCTTTGACGGAAAGTGCGCGGTCTCCGTCTGGGTGCGCGTAGTGCTGCTGCCATCATTCAACTCCTAACTGGCTTAGGATTCCTCTCCAGCTCTCTTAAATAATTTAAGAGCTGAGACCAAGTCTTAACATTTAAGAATGTTTATGCATGCCACTTATTCTTAAGTCTGGGAGCAGGAGCAAAATCACGTCACTCTTAGAATCGTGACGCATTTAAGGGTGAAATTTTACTTTGAGAAGTTTTATGCATACCGGCCCAGGTTTTTGCTCCCTCCCAGCTCTTGGTAGGACCGGACTGAGAGACACTGGTCTAGAGACATCCTGCAGGCATCTAAAGCCCAGGACACAGCCATGTTGATGAGTCTCGGCCGCCGCACTGCCTGCGTGAGACGCGTGGTTAACACTTCGTAGCAGCGGCAGCTCGGCTAGAGAGTCGGAGTGGCACCTATTTTTCACGAGCGCGGTAAGAGGTTCTCAGCAAAAATAGACAGTTTAAAGGCCTGCTGATAGTCATACTGATATCATGCCAGCAAAAATACATAACTGACACCTTTTACTGTAGTCTCAATATCTAGGCTACATATCATAGACATGGAAAATATAAAAGAGAAAGTGGAGGGTACCTGCATACTATATAGTTGGAGCAGAAACCCCAGTGTAGGCTATGAACCGCAGTGTAGGCTATGAACCGCAGTGTAGGCTATAAACTCCAGTGTAGGCTATAATTATGTTGATAAGTTAACAGAAGATCAGGGGAAGTGCAGTAGTTTTCAGACACACCCCACAGCCGCCCCAAACACACCCCACAGCCGCCCCAAACACACATCCGCCCCAAACACACCCCACATCCGCCCCAAACACACCCCACAGCCGCCCCAAACACACCCCACAGGAGTCACAGACACAGGGCCCTACCTCTAACCTCTCTGTCTTTCTGTCTTCTCTTTCTCCCTCCCTCTCTCTCTTGTTCCTCCATCTTTCTGTCTTTCTCATTCTCTTTGCCTCCCACTCTCTTATTCTCTTTGTCTTCCACCCCCCCTCTCTCTATTATCCTCTCGCTGTCTCTGTCACTCTCCCTCTCACTCCCTCCATCCCTCCCTTCTCTCTATTTTTCTGTCTTCTTGCCCCTATGTCCCTCTCTTTTTCTCTCTCCCTCCCTCTCTTTCCTGTTGCTGTGTATCTTTGTCCTCCTGTCTTTCATTCACTTCATTCATTCTCCATGTGTGTGTGTGTGTGTGTTTCTTTCCTTCTGTCTTACTGACTATTTTGTGCCCCCCCCCCCACCGTCCTGGTGCCTCCCCAGGACCTCAGCCCCCACTTCGGACCCTTGAGCCACAGTGTCAGCAGTCAGCCAGACTCATCCCCTGAGAGCAGCGAGAATGGGACCGACGCCACGCTCTCACACAGAGGTGAGGCTCAGAGGCACCTCTGGGGGGGGCGCCATCTCAAGCAGACAAGCATTTGCCAAAGTGTTTCCTGGAGAATGCGGGGGGCAGGTGGGCTGCAGCATTTCTCGGAAGGAGCAGAACTTTCCTGCATATTTTGACACCAACCGGCGTGACCACAATTAATATTGGGAAATGAGCATTTCCCCTGCTGACGCCCCCAGTGCACTTCCTGTTTGTCCCCATCTGCAATGTGCTTCAACATTTTAGTGCAGTGTGATCTCATGTGTGTTCATTTTAATAGCGGTAATAGCTCCAGTGAGTCCGTTCCTGTACAGGGTTTATGGCCAAACACGGGTCTGCCAAGCCCACGGGTCGTAATCCTACCCGGTTCTGAGGGTGACAGTGGTGACAGAGCTGGTGGCAGGTCACCTTCTGCGGGCTCTCCGGCAGGGAAGCTGCAAACTCCATGATAAGGGCAAAACACTGAGGTTTTATGTGGCTAGAAGATGCTGGCAGGAGAGTTTCTAAGCTGTCCGCACTGTGTCACACTCTGAAGGCAGCCGTACTCGCATTAGAGAACGGCGCTCGTGTGGAAATGTTTATTAGTTATTTCCATCCAACACGCTGTCAGATTTACTCAGGGCTGATCTTTACCAGGAAAACACACAAAACTGTCTTTCTATAGGCTGAAGCTTGCTGCAGTGTTTCAATATGGAGTTCACAGAAATCGGTCCCTGGTACTGACTGGATATTCAAATGTGTGTGTGTGTGTCCCCGTGTGTGTGTCTGAATGTGTGTGTGTGTATGTGTCCACGTGTGTGTATGTGTCCGTGTGTGTGTGTGTGTGTGTGTGCGTGTGTTTGTGTGTGTGTGTGTGTGTGTGTGTGTGTGTGTCTGTGTGTGTGTGCGTGTGTGTGTGTGTGTGTGTGTGTGTGTGTCTGTGTGTGTGTGTGTGTGTGTGTCTGTGTGTGTTTGTGTGTCTGTGTGTGTGTGTGCGTGTGTGTGTGTGTGTGTGTGCGTGTGTGTGTGTTTGTGTGTCTGTGTGTGTGTGTGTGTGTGTGTGTGTGTGTGTGTGTGTGTGCGCGTGCAGAGTGCCAGCAGATCCTGAAGGGTGTGAAGGACATCGCCATAAAGGCTGCCCGCCGGCGCTCTAAGGCCCTGGAGATAGACACTCTGCGGCTGCCACCACCGCCCTCCCCACTGGAACCCAAGAAGCACAAGAGCAGCCTGTCCCTGAGCGAGGCACCCCCTAGAGGCACGCAGCGGCGGTGCGGCCGCCGGCCCAGCCCCGAGCTACGGCACGCCACTTCCGACGACAACCTGTCCAGCAGCACTGGGGAGGGACCCGGGCAGCGGGGCACCTGGACCCGGCGCTGCCGCCGCCTGCCTGCTCCCAAAAACCCCGCCCCCCGGGAAAAGGACTTCGAGTCCCGCCGTCGCAAGAGGAGGTCCCGCTCCTTCGAGGTCACAGGGCAGGCGGTGAGTGAGCAGCTCAGTTTAAGAGCTTTATGCAGGGGTACAGCAGACATTAACCTTGTTGGGCTCGAACCCGCAACCCTTACAGTGCATATCTTAATCAAACCAGAATTGTTTATTTATCGCCAAGTACTTTCACATACAAAGGACTGACTTTGGGATGTCGTGCAAAACAAATGAGGACAATCAAGAAAATTAGCGTATTATATTTTATATATAAATAAAATAATGTGCTTAGTGCAAACAATGTGCAATGCGACTGCAGGTCCATTAATTGGCTGGGAGGGGATAATATGCTTGGTATAATCTGCATATCTAATGACGTCCTGCAGCTGGTTCCTTATGATGTGGCACCTGGTAAATCATGGTAAAATCGGACCCTGTGCTCAGACACCCTCATGCAGCCTCTGGAATGCCTGGCTGCTTTTCAGTGACGCATTCTGTGCTGCCGTGTAACTCATCCCCTGGACTTTCGCCCGCCCCCTCTGCAGGCCCTTCCTATTTTAATCTCCCCCCCGTCCCCCGTCCCCCCCCCCCCCCCCATCACCCCAACCACCTCCCCTTGCCTACCGCAGCTCCCAAATCCCAAGGCAACTAGCCAGCGTCTGCGGCCCCTGGACAGCACCTCGGACCCCCATCTCCACGGCCTGCAGCCCCCCGCCCCCCCGTCGCGGCCCCAGGCCCGGGGTGTCCACCCCCTGACCAAAATCCAGCCAGCCCACCATGGTCCCCTGGCAGGTGAGCCTCCCAGTTGGAGGTATGCGACATGTCGCTTAGAGTATCGGTATCGGCTGACATGGGCACTGGTCCGATGTGCCAGTTTGGCCCAATACTGCCAGCCGATATTCAGAGTTTATCAGTATTCAAAGTGAGCAGCACCACAAATAAAGACACAACTACTGAAATAAAGCAGATGATGGCACTGGTCGATCAGCCATTTTTCATAGTGGAGGACGAGGGATTTCGTCGCTTCATTTGCCCCTAGAACCTCGCTACAGTCTCCCAGGTCGCCGCTGCTTTGCTGAGGTCTCACTGCCTGCCTTATGTGATGTGGCTGCTACACACATTCACTGGATCTTAAGTATCACCACTGCACCACTGACATCAGATTCACTGCAGATTTATGGAGATCAGAGTTTAGCCAGTTACTGGTATCGGTAATATTTGACAGAAATGTACTGGCTATCATTCTAATTTCTACTCGTCGAGCTCCAAGACAACCTGGCTTGAAACCGCAGTGCATCCTTTTAGCTTCAGCAGACAGTGTGGGAGACTGAGCATACGTGTGACCACATCCGTCTTCCTGAGTGCATATCGCAGATGTGACCACAGGCAGATGTGAGAACCTTAAATAAGGCTTTTATGCCATCAGAGGAGATGCCATTACTGATGTGGTGAGAGACTGACAGCCTCACCACATCTGATAGGTAAAGTATGACTGGTCCATCTGTCTTCCTCTTATCCAATTATCAACTGCCAGATTAACTCCTCTTTCTGTAAATATGTGAATAAATGGCCGTCACTCTCCTCACTCCGTCAGATGTAGATAGGAACAGTGCCTAGTCTGTGCGGGGCAGTGATCGATTTTCCTCTCCTTTTCAGGCCTGACAACAGCCACCTCTGACATTTCTATATCCAACTATCCCATCAGCCACCTGGGCAGCGTGAAGCGGGGGCCTCAACTCAGGCATCCCCAGCCTGTGCTCTATGTCACCACCACCGGCACGGGGGGGCATCGCACTCGCAAGCACTGACCCCCCCCCCCAATATGCAGCCTCGACTTCAGACTTCAGACCTGACTTTACTTCCATAGCCCCCGGATCAAGTGTACATCACAGGACCCTCCAGTCTGTCTACACTGTTACCTCATGAAAACTATCCACACCTCACTTTCACCGTTTAAAAATGACCACGCCCCCCAACCCGCCTGTAGCCCCCCCCAACCATGAATTCTTGAGCACTTACCTGAACACGCATCAGGCACAGAACCCACTGCTTCAGCCCAGTGCGACACCATCCAATGCCCTCAGCACTTATTCCACAGTTGGCCCTCAACGGGTCACTGCCGGGTATTGGAGATGGTCTTCTTTACATGACCATAGACAGAAGCCCCGCCCCCGGCCCGATTTTAACGTGACGGCCACTTAGCAGCACCCAGGCAGTACTACATATAATCCGACTCCCAAAACCCCATTCAAACAAAGGTCCAATCTAGGGCTTGCTAAGACTTTAATTAACTATGAGAGTGGTTCAGACCTGCCATTCATATCTGGTGGGATAAGAACTAGTTATGTAGACGAAGAAAAGCAGAAAGAACATCATCAGAGTCCTGGTGCACTGGTAAACCGCCTCCGTCATACGCTTATAGTTACCTGAATTGATTTAGCAGTGACAAGGGTTTGAATGGATTATTTAACCCATGATTTTATGACAATGTATGTCAATATTACTGCATCCCTTCTGCAGAGATTCATTCTGAAGATGCGACTTGGTGACCCTTAAACGTCATACCTGTAGGACAAGTACCTGTTGACTTGCCCTCTTGGATGGAATTGGGTGTCACGCCCTTACTCTGCATCATGCTACCTTTTCACCACCGTTACGTTCTCCTTCATCTCCCACTCTGACACTGTAATCTTAACCTGCTTTTATAATTAGAGATTCGCCGGTTCTTTTTTCTACACTTTGTTTTGTACATGTTTTGTAACCAAATAAATCTGAAAATCGGACTGTGTGCGGCTACGATTCTTGCTCTGTCACAAGATGCTTTTTATTACGAATGTCGGGCCAAGGTGTGGCGTTACTTCCAGGGAAGCCAAGTACTCAGTGTTATCCTGGAAAGTATTACTGGATGTGCGTCGTCATTCACTTGACAGATAAAACACATAAGTGAAGTATGGGGCTCCATTAGCCATTTGAGGATCAGTGACAAGGACTGTTGGGGTGTTTAAATCCAGCCTTCAGTAGTCTGATTATGTGTGACGTGCAATGGATTATATAATATTATGCAACCTAGGTTACAGTGGCGGCCCTGAGGCTAGGGATATGTATTAGCACTCTAGCCACCAGAAAAAAAATTCACGCCATTCCAGTCAAACTGGTGTGGCGTTGATCGTTATCACCTGCCACACAGCTGCACCTCATTCCTGAGGTGGCCCATGGTGTGGCAGTATTCTGTATTAGCACATGGTCCTTACCTCACTGGGTTATGGCTAGGTGACCTAGACCAGGATAATTGATTGGTTACAGGATGGATACTGTCACTCATATATATTAATTATGATGCAATGCCACAATCTGCTACATATTATACATATCATCCTGCATACAGGCATCCATATTACTGCGCTACAGGATTGTGGCAAATGGCATTCGTGCGTATTCACCACGTTAGAACAGCCGGACCCCCGTCAGCTTTCTTACGGACTGTCAAGTTTGATGAGTGACGCCCGACCCGGGGATAGGTTCAAACCGCCCTCATTCTGAGCTTGACCAATCATGTTCTCAGTATTTCCTTGGCGGCTGGCGAGTGGTCGTAGCCGCCGGTGTCCGGGGGCGGGGCTTGATGTTGAGCGGAAGTGCGACGTACGGAGTGGGCTGCGTGACGGGTTTATTTGCTGTGTTTATATGAAGAAGAGGAGGAAGACATTGACGGCCAGGGCGATTAGGAGGCGCCAGTGTCTGTAATTCGAGCTTTTTTAGGGGCAAAATGACAATATTCTGATTAATTCAGCATTCAAACCAAAAAGACGTCTTCTGAGGACTGAGTAAAGTGAGGTGCCTGGCTTGTATGGCTGGCCAGCATGCAGAAGAGTCCGGGGTTGATATTTAACATAGATATATTTTACAAGCACCGAAGCAGGGGCAATTTATGTATATTTATTTTTCAGATTTGGTCGGCGTTTTAATATCGTGATCGGGGTCTGGGTTGGTTTCTCACGTTTAAAAATGCGCTAGCTAGCTTTCTGGTGTTGCTGTGAAGGTAATTAACTGATTAACGGTCACAACCGGATTTTTATTTATTTATTTTTACATTTTTTTTTTACTTTTTATTTTTTGCTGCGTGGGACATAAAATACGAAACCCGTAAGTTGATAACCCGTTGTTATATTTAGTGTCACTGTTTCTACACAGTTCCTAGTTCAGTGTGTCTATTTTAAGTATACTGTGGCTGTAGTTTCATGCAAATTTAACTTATTTATTTGTAGCCGACTAATAACCAAACAAATCGAAAAAAAATATTAATGCGATGACATTGATCTACATTATTTATATATATATCCATATTTGGCAGTTTTATGTCACATAAGCGTAATGAAATTGTAAATTTCTTTATGACTCTGTGTCACATTTTTAAGTGTGATATGTTGTTTTAAGTAAACTTAATATGATGCATTAAAAAACCGGCATCACCATGCAAATGTCGAAGGGATGCCTTTCCTTAAACGCACACAGAGCTGAAGATCAAGGGATGGCTTAGCTAACTATATCTCTAAATCAGTCGCTCCTTGTCTTTTAGTATTATTTTGATAAAATGACTTTGTAATTGGATATTATTGATATTGTCAATTGGAAACATGTCGATTGTTAATTTAATCCCAATGTGACTCATGTATGAGTGCCTTAGAACTCATTTATTGCGAAGAAATCGATTTAGCATTGCTACTACAAGTGTGCATGCATTTTTTAAAATCTAAATCCTAATGAAATTAATTGTTTTAAGAACTGAAGAACCTTATTACTTGTCTAGTAATTGAAATGGTTCCCCCCCGCCTCCACGCCCCCCCCAGCATGCTGGCAGAATGCTGCCGGTAATCCGGAGAGATGCCGGCCTGTGGCATCAGACAAGGAGCCTGCTGTACAAGAACCTGCTGATCAAATGGAGGACCAAGCAGCAGAGCCTGCAGGTGCAAAAGGGACACCGCCCGTCTGAAAGAGCCCACAGTCATTTGCTGCCAGTCTGAATATGTTGATTTGCCTCCTGTATCTGTGTGTGAATCACTTTGTTTATATCGGGAGGTTTTCTGTGCTGCGTAGTTAGTGTTTGAGAAAAGAATTTATCAGACATTGTCACTAACGCTGTGAAAACTGGCGTTGTTGGGGGTGGGACTGTGGCTTTATCTAGTCCTTATCTAGTTTTCCTTTGTGGGGGGGGGGGGTAAGTGACCATTTTCTACCTTGGAGGATCTCATCGGGCCCTAGAAGTGTCTAGACCAGTGTTTCCCAGTCCACAGGTGGTCTACCTTTTCTGCTCCCTCCCAGCTCCCAGTACGTGGACTGTCTGCGTGTCCCCGAGGACTGGGCTGGGAGACTGGTTTAGACTGTACTTACCTGCAGACAGTGCGTGATAGTACCACAAACATGTCTGGACTCTGTGGCAGCCTTGTCATGTTTTGGTTTCTTGATGATGGGGAGATTCTGTAATGGACTGTCATCCCGTCTGGGGTGTCCTGTGCTTCCTGGGGACAGGCTCACCGTCACCCTGGAGAAGCAGTCATGGATGGATGGATGGATGGATGCCGTTGAGAGTGTAACAACAAGTCATCGGCTGGGCTTTTCTAAATGTCGAAGAATTTTAGTTATGCTGTAAGTGCTGTCAGAGGGTAGGACCTCACTGGAAACCACACCTGCAGATTTCCAGGGAATTCCCATGCGGATTGTCGGGAACGTCCCCAGAGGAGCGCCTTTCCCGCCAAGCCGCCGTGATGGAAGATGCTGGGATTGGCTGCTCATTTCTGGGAGCTCGTAACACAGCGCAGCGCGCGACACGTGTCTTTGTTTTGTCTGTTAAGCGGGGCTGCGCTTTTTTATTTTACCTTTTGTTGTTCTTTTGCATTTTTAATCGTCCTGCGCGAGTATCCATTCCTCTGGGGGCGTCATTGGTGTTCAAGTGGCGTTGGGGTGCAGGGCACGCGATCGTCTCATGAATCCCTCGTGATAATCCTGTCACGTGACTGTGGTCAGTCACAAGGCATTCTGCTGCTCAGCACGGACAGGCCAAAGCACTGACCTAATCCGCTTTAAATAGACAAATTACTATCTCTCCTTCGTTACATTTTACATATTTATCCAAAAGAGAGAAACACACACCTCAAATAACTGCACGGTGCTAAACTTGGTACATAAGTTTACTTATAACTTTACCCATTTATACAGCTGGATAATTTACCAGAACAAATAAGGTCGCTGTGTCTGTGATCAGAAGGTCGTTGGTTCAGATCCCTCGAGTGATATCACCGTTGGGCCCCAGAGTGAGGCCCTTATCCCCAGTTGCTCCAGGGAGCATCTGACGCTGCTTGGGATAAAACCATATTTCATTCCCTTCTAGCATCAGCAGCGACGGGGCTGGGCAGGAAGTCCAGCCTGTAGCTGCTTGCTGTGATGAACCTTTGACCTTACGACTTTACGAGGGTAATTTGACCCGCTGGTGTTTCTGTAACGAGGTTGATGGTGCTCACTCCTAACGGCAAGATGCTCTCTTAGGTTATAACAAGGTAAAAGCAGTTCTGTGGCTTCAGCCCACAGAAAATCGGAGTTGGTAGCTAGGTTAGGTGGTTAGGTAGGGAGGTAGGTAGGTAATGGCATTGAGGAAACCATATGGAGACTGACAGCTTCGGAAGGCCGGTCATGGGGACAGTGGTCTCTGATGGGACCACCGAGTTAAGGAGACGACCTTCTCCTGGAAGGACAGCCATGACACCTTGACCTGCACGCTGAGTGGAACATCTTGCTTTTACCTGACTTCTTGTTGATTGAGTGAGGTTGGTACATGCCTGTGGTTCTCCCATTCGGCATCTGGATGGTCTTGAATATCTTTTGTGTTTATGCTTCCCCGTGGCAGCGTTAGGGTGTAAAAGCCATAAAGATTCTGCTCCTCTTGCCCTATCTGTGTCCTCACAGCCCTAAGTCTCTTAATGTCGGTCGACTCCACAAATGTCTTTGTGAGGATCTCGAATCCCCTTCATTTTCTCGGTCAGCACCCTGTTGTTGGTGAACAACCCCTACAACTTACAGGATCCTGTTCCTCAAAGAGTGGGATTATGGGTACGCCTGGACCACACCTTTAGGGACACCGTAGTGGTATGGTCCAGGGACGAGGGTGCAGAGCCTGCTGAAGGCGGGCAGTACATCCCATAGGAAGGGGTGAGGCTGCAGATTGATGGTTTGTGTGGATGGCGGGGCTGATGGACTGTTTGGGGCTTGGTGCCCAGCAGTTGGGGGTGTCGTGGATGAGGCTAATGCCGTCACTCGCCGACATCTGCAAAGTCATCCGTCACTATCAGCGGGGGGAGGAGGAAAGGGGCTCGAGCCAAGGGAGGCCGCAGCCAAGAGCAGCATATGGAGTTTCGTTGGTCCACATCACATGGGTCATGCAGGTGTGACGTCTCAGGGCTCCTTTTGGTCCTCCTCACCTATGAGGACGTTATACAGGAGAACCGCTTCCCTATAGCGGGGGCAAAGGTGGGTCTGTGCCGGAGGAGCCCTGACAGACCTTGGGCGATGAGGAAGCTGGTCCGCACCGTGCTCCGAGCTGCAAGGCCTGTGAATAGTTAATATAAGTTGCGCCAGTATGACACAGAAAGTGCGATTTCAGTCTTTCCTTAGTTTGTAGCGTGAAGAATCTTAACAAGAAATGCTGGCCATTGTTTTGTTTTTTCTTTTTTCCACCCCCATGTGGGTGCAGCCTCTCCGATCTTCAGATTCTTATTTTTGTTGCATTTTTCGGCCATGTCGTCCCACAATGTGCCCCCCCCCCACTCCCATCCAATTCCACCCCGCCCCCCTCAGGAGCTAATCCTGCCCCTGCTGTTATTGGGGCTCCTGATCTTCATCAGCATCCTGAACCCACACATCTACTATGAGGACATCAGCACCATGGAGCTGGACAGACACTTCTACCCCACGTTTAAGTGCCTGGGATACACTCCAGTCAGCAACGTCACCAGCCAGATCATGGAGGACGTGGCCCATGAGTTGCGTGAGTTTCCTCCTCAGCTGCAGGCACCGTCTCGGGTCTTCTGATCACTGACGATCAGGTCTGAGGAACATCATCTACGTGGGCTTGCATGAGCGCCATCAGATGCCCGGCTTGGTTTCATATTGTGTCTCTTGGCTGTGTAGAGGTGCCTGGAGAATAGGGTTAGTAATCAGGGAAATGAGGACCAGAGCAGTAAGCGTGAAACTTATTACGATGAGTCAGGCAGACAATGGGCCCGGAACATTCTTCAGTCCCATGAATGTGCCTAGTGAGTCATTGATGTCCCTCGCACTTACATTTTTCTGTGACTTTCCACCCCTGCAGAAATTGACCACCTGGAGATGTTCTCCACCGAAGAGGACCTGGAGAACGCCAGCCTGCACGAGACGTCGAACCTGGTGGGCGTGGTCTTCCTGGATAACATGTCGTACCGGCTGCGTTTCCATCACAGCCAGCTGCCCCTCCCCAGCGACTTCACCGAGTCCATTGGTGAGCTGGTGCCAGGCCGTGACCGAACCCCCCCCCCCGACTGCTCAATCTCAGACCTCCCTGGGCATGGCTACCATGCTAGAGCGCCATCATAAGTCTGTTTATTCTGAGTGGAGTCCCTTTATATAGCTCCGAAATTTGGTGGGAAAAACCACTTTGTACTAGTGGGGGGGGGCTTTGTGTATTTTCCGTTGTCCAGGATTTTTTCTGGGGAACAGTTTCATTTGTATAATTTTCTTGTGAAAAATGTGGACGGTGTTGTGACTAAATGCTTGCGTGTCTCTCCTCAGCCAGCTGCTTCTCCTACACTGCGCACTGCCGGGCGGCAAATTACTGGTTCACCGGCTTCGTCCGGCTCCAGGCTCTCATCGACGCGGCCATCATACAGGTCAGAGGTCACCTTCCTCCCTGTTGTCCACATTTACCCATAAACCTCTTATATAATGAGTGGAAGGAAGGCTTCTGTGTTTTATCAGCTAGCAGAGGAAGGCTTTTGTGTTTTTTTTCCCCCACTTAGGCTTAGTGTAATGAACAATCACGCCTCTCGTTAGTTAAACGAGCGTCCTCGCCTTAAGAGCCGGGCTCCTTGCTGGTGGTGTGACTGCTCTGTTTGTCCGTCCGGCTGCGTTCACAGATGCAGACGAAGAGGTCGGTTTGGAGGGAGATGTCCGACCTGCGGGTGGTCATGATGGGCCAGCCAGGCTCGGTGGAGGTGCAGACCTTTCCGCACGCGCTGATCTCCATCTACCTGGTGCTGGCCTTCACACCCTTCGTCTCCTTCCTCATCGTCAACGTGGCGGCTGAGAAGGAGCGCCGCCTCAAAGACACCATGACCATGATGGGGCTCTATGACTCTGCATTCTGGTCAGTCTAGGTTACGCTCATTAATGCTGTTTTTCCATTACATATTAACTGAATTCTTTAGTTTATTTAAAAGGGATTAGCAGGAACCAGGTTGTGGTTGACAGTCTAATGATGCCGGATTTTTTGTGTGTGTGTGTGTGTGTGTCCGTCCACACAGGCTGTCCTGGGGACTCCTGTACACAGTCCTGGTCACAGCCATGTCCGTCCTGATGTCCATCATCGCCACCTATACCGCTCTCTTCCCCAACAGCAACTTCCTGGTTGTTTTCCTCCTCATCTTCCTCTACGGGATATCCTCTGTGAGTGTGGTTCTGCCCTCTTACTGACTGCCATGTTATGTCGCTTTTAGTCGTTAGTGGGGAGCGTTTACCCCGGACAGCCGCTGATGCTGTGGTGATTAAACTAGAGTAAGTCTCTCTGACATTTACGCTGCGTGTGGATTTTGCCTGCATCTCCACTTCAGACCAATCTTTTCAGTCCAGACAAATCTCCAGTTTAGAATTATTCTTGCTACTAAAGTGGGCTGATAAAGGACCTTAGACAGAGCACAAAAAGAAAATGTTAACGTTCCAGTCAGAGGGATGCAGAACGTGTCTAATGTGATAACTGTACAGTCGAGCGTTTTGTGACCAGCGGTCGAAGGCGATGGAAGAGAGCGAGCAGAGAGCGATGCAAATTAACTACCAAAGATGGACGTCAAATTAAAGGGGTGGCTAACAAACACTCGTTAGATCCAAGTGCCACCATGTTTTCAAAACTGAATGGAATCTGTGTAGGTACCAGGTGCAGGAGCTGCGTCAGAGAAGCTGAAACGTGACCTCCACACGACAGGGCACACAAGCCGCATATCTCTCATGGATGTATGAGATGAGTGACTGGATGGAGCAGGTGGACGGGTCAGCAGATGGACACCTTCAAGGTGTGGGGGTGTAGGCTGCAGTTATCATGACCCGCCGGACCTTTACAACTCCTATATGGTGTAAAAATTAACTA
Source organism: Boulengeromyrus knoepffleri (assembly GCA_026770805.1). Taxonomy (NCBI): domain Eukaryota; kingdom Metazoa; phylum Chordata; class Actinopteri; order Osteoglossiformes; family Mormyridae; genus Boulengeromyrus; species Boulengeromyrus knoepffleri. The sequence goes on from JABJVO010000093.1 coordinate 2,971,911, forward strand.
CAGGATCTTCTGCCAATTTCTTTAAGACATGAAGTCATCAGATGCTTTCTAAAAGGTTGTGATATTCATGCAGCACGATGTTCCTTCCAATGCATCAAAGGATTCCACGGATTGGCTAAGAACGGCTTGGAAGGTGATTGAATCATGAGCTGCTCCCATTGAGAACTACTGGGCCTTTCTGAAGTGTGACATTTACCAGTGTGGCAAGCAGTGCACGTCTCAGAGCCGCGAATGGGAGGCTCCTAGAGGCCTCAGCTGATGTGGGACGTCACCAAATCAAAAGGCTGACTGGTTCAATGGACGACAGGCTGATGGAGGTCACTGGTTAGAAAGGTGCCTATACAGGACGTTCAGCTTGGTAAAGTGGGCTGACTGTATAGAACACCCAGTAGTTTGTTATTCCTTATATGGACTGAATGACTAAGTTTATTTTATTTGATGGTAAAGAGAAAAATCCACAGTTTGCCAAATAATTGTGCACACTAAGTGTTTTAGTTTAATTGTTCTTTGTGACAGATGAATAACATTTTTTTCTCAAATTTACTTGGTGGAAAAAACTTCATAATTCTCTTTCATATCTGAAAAGTTTCACTGAAAATTATCACCAGTAATAGTTCTTGCCTGATATTTCTGCACGCAGTGTAATTGCGCGGTATTGGCACTAAGTGATTGTATACTTAAATTTAAGGCTGAAGTACAAAATCGACCAATCAAAATAGTGAGTAGTGACTCTAGTGTTGCTCCGATTGGCAATTTTTTTCCCTCTGAATCGTCTAACGGCCGCAGCTCGGCCATTGGTTTGCGGTCTGAGCCACCGAGGGGGGGCTGTGCTTTATCCTGCACTCTCGTGTCTTATCACATTTTATTTTATGGCTCAAATAATTTGCAGGCGTTGGTTGCTCAGATGGAGCAGGAAATGGAGAACCTTCTGGACTGGTGGGTGGGGGGGGCTTCAGACGCGGGTTATCTTGGATCACACTGTCGCACGAGTGACGTGGGGGCCGCTTCCCGTTCTCGTGAAATGTGAATCGTGCCCAAAAGCATGTTGGTGTGGGCTCACCCCCCCATTTACGTGTCCTAACAGCGATAACCCCTCCCCCCCCCACAGATCTTCTTCTCCTTCATGCTGACCCCCCTGTTTAAGAAGCCCAAGCTGGCCAGCACTGTGGGCTCCATGCTGACCGTGCTCTTCGGCTGCCTGTCGCTCTTCACCGTGCTGATAGAGGACTTCCCTCAGGATGCCGTCTGGCTGCTCTGCCTGCTGTCCCCCACTGCCTTCTCCATCGGCGTCGCCCAGGTGACGCTGTGGCCGCTCTCTCGCCGCAGGTCTCAGGCCTTGGTCGTCTTGGTTGACCTAACCCCCCCCCCCTCCGGCAGGTGGTGGACCTGGAGGCTCAGGGGGACGGCGCTGTGTTCTCCACGCTGGCCAATGGGCCGCACCCGCTCTACGTGCCCCTGCTCATGCTGCTTCTGGACTGCATCCTCTACCTGCAGATCGCCGTCTACCTGGACCAGGTGCTGCCAGGTGCGTTCGGACCGGCCCGGTTCCACCCCGCGAGTCGTTTTTGAATAAGCGTATGGGAAGCTGCCTGGTGACACTAACCCCGCCCCCCCCCCCCGATCCCACAGGCGAGTTCGGAATGCGCCGGCCCTTCTTCTTCTTCCTGAAGCCGTCCTATTGGTCGAGGCGCAGGAAGCGGTGCGTGGACCTGACCTCTGTGTTCGAGGGGGAGGTCAATGGCGGCCCTGTCCTCAGCGACTCCGTGGAGCCAGTTTCCCCCGAGTTCAGGGGCAAAGAAGTGATCAGGTGTGATACTGGCCTAACCCTCTCCACTTCCAGTGATTCCGCCTTAGGTTAAGAGAAGGGTGTAGTACCGGGTCTGACCTCTAGGTGGTAAATTTTTATAAATTTTTAAAGCCTGTTCAGATCGAGCTCTTTAGTGAGGAAATGCTGCAATAGAGATCTCAATCACACTATAGGATTACAAAACCACTTCTACTGAATTAGAACACATATTGAGAGAGAAGAGTCCTTTAACACATACAAGCATAAACACATTTAATAATGCAGTAGTGTTATCAAAAGCTCCTCCAGTAGGCTTTTCCTGTCTCAGCTGTCATGTGACCTGTGTGTATCTCTTACTGTATATTTGTCTTGTATTGGAGTGTGTTGCTCAGCTGGTTCAAGCAGCAACATGACAGTTAGCAGTCTGAGGCACTGTTAGCCTGTTAGCGGTGAGGTCTGTGCGTTCGTCATCACCCGCCCGTCTGCCTGCTTGTTCCGTGCCCACACGCTCTCCTGATTCCGATCAGTTTCTCGTAATTTTATATCTTTGCCGGGGGTGATTCCGTGCTTCTGGTCAGAAGGTCGCTGGATCAAATCCTATGATCGACAGACTCATTTTGCTGGGCCCCTGAGCAGGGCCCTTAGCCTCCAGTATTGGCTGACCCTGATCTTTCAGATGTATGTCGCTTTGGATTAAAGTATCTGCTCAAGAAATGCACATGATATCATGATGCCAAAGGATAAGCTTCTCTTTGTCGCCCCCCCCCAAGGATAAACAACATCCAGAAGATTTATAAAGAGAAGGACGGCACGGTGGAGGCCCTGCGCGGTACGCTGCCCCGCCCACCCCCAGCCCATGACACTCTGCCCTCAGGTTTAAGGGGCCAGGCTGCTTTGCTTGTCGTCAGGAGGGGGGGGGGGAATTCCCATTCGTGTCCCTCCTCCCATGTTTGTCACTTTAAATCTCCGGATGTGTAAATGCTCAGATGATCGTTCCCGATTGACTACTCGTCTTTCGGGGTCATAGTGCTGAGATACAATAGATGGCTTGTGGTAGCAGCAGTCTTGTATCACGCCTCCCGGGTCGTGGGTTCGATTGCCCCCCCCCCCCCGTGTGAGTGCGTGCTCCATGATAAACAGCCTGCGTCCCCCTCTTACTGCTCATTAGCCGAATTAGTTGATCTGAGTGGCTGTACTGTGGCATTACCCAGAAAGACCTTTTGAGATGCCCTTGAGTTGCTTATCTAAAAGTCTCTGCCCTCCACCACCACCATGCCCCCCCCCCCATCTGAAGGCTTCACATTTGACATCTACGAAGGCCAGATCACAGCTCTGCTGGGCCACAGCGGCGCGGGGAAATCTACCCTCATGAATATCCTCTGTGGGATCTGCCCGCCCACTGAAGGTGAGGGTTGACGCCGCACGCAAACATGCCCCAGAGACTGCTGGGACGATAGGGTGCTCCCGGGTTGGGGCAATGGCGGGCGTGCACCGGGTACTGAGAGCTCCCGCCCTCTGTCACAGGCTCGGTCACCATCTACGGCTCGTCAGTGTCGGAGATGGCGGACGGCGTGGCCATGCGCAGGCTGGTGGGCGTCTGTCCGCAGTTCAACATCATGTTCGACGTCCTCACCGTGGATGAGCACCTGCGCATCTTTGCTGCCATCAAAGGCATCCCGGCCAGCGACATCGACCGCGAGGTGAGGGCGCCCCCTTGTGGGCAGGAGAACCTCACATACCTCACAACGGCCCAAAAGTCCTGGACTTGGACAAGGGGAAGATTGTGATTCCATCCTCATATCTGTGCGGCTTTGTGAGTGATGTCCGTTTCATCCGAGGAGATTTACTTTGCGCAGCTGGGGGTGTCGTGGGGCTTGTTTTTTGAGGTGTTAAAGGTGCATCTGCAGGGTCCCTCCTGGTAGCTGGACGTTAGTGGCCCCTGTCCCGAATGGCTTTGCTGCCTGATAGTCCTGCTGAGTGTTGGTAATGCGCCGATCTTCCATCGGGGGTTGTGTTCTCGTGTCTTTGTGAACCCGTCCTCCGTGTTCCCGTGTTACCCGGGAAAGCACACGAGCAGTCTGGCACCAATCAGTTGCGTCGGAGCACAGCACCTGACACGCGTGCCACTTCCAGGTGAGCAAGGTGCTGAAGGCCCTGGACTTGGAGAAGATCATGGATGCCCAGGCTAAGAACCTCAGCGGGGGGCAGAAGAGGAAGCTGTCGCTGGGCATCGCCATCCTCGGGGACCCCAAGGTAACACGTCTGAGGAGGAGCAGCTGGTACCCGGGGAGACGCCGCGGGGCAGACGTTAAGGGTTAAGGTCCGACTTCTCCTCCTCAGATCCTCCTCTTGGACGAGCCGACTGCCAACATGGACCCCTGCTCCCGCCACCAGGTGTGGTCCCTGCTGAAGGGTCTGCGGGCCGGGAGGGTCATCGTGCTCAGCACACACTACATGGACGAGGCGGACATCCTAGCAGGTGAAACACCCCCATCGCCTCCAGAGCATCCAAGCCCAACGCCGAGAGTCTCTGGGCTCAAATCTTGATCTCGCTCTCGCTTCTTTAAGAGTCTGAGAGTGTAGGAATAGGCAGCCGTGGCTGATGGTCCAGCCTGAATGTCTCCTTGATGCTTTCTCTCTCTACGCCCTCCCCCCCTCCCCCCGCCCCAGACCGCAAGGCCATCATCTCCCAGGGCCAGCTGAAGTGCGTCGGATCCTCCCTGTACCTCAAGACCAAGTGTGGGGTCGGCTACCACCTCAGGTCTTTGTTTTGAGCGAAGAATAATTAATATTTCAATTCCGAGCCGGTTTCCAGTCCACAGGAAGTATAAGTCACCTGTTTAATTTCTTCCTATAAAGCCTCCACTAGTTTTGTTGAAATTTGTTGCCCTGGTGACCTCTGACCCCGCTCCCTCCAGGATGTCAGTGAGCGAAGCCTACCGGGCAGATGCTATCACGCCGCTGGTCAGGCAGCACGTGCCCAAGGCCCAGCTGGCACGGCAGCAGGAAGCGGAGCTCACCTACACGCTGCCCTTCGAGAGCGTCGATGCCTTTCCAGGTGCAGCGTCGCTCCCGTCGCCCGTCTGCGGGGTGACAAGCCCTGCTTCTCAGCGCCACGCCGCCCCCTTCTGGCTACCCGCGGTCTCACACGCCGCCCCCTCCTGGCTACCCGCGGTCTCACACGCCGCCCCCTTCTGGCTACCCGCGGTCTCACACGCCGCCCCCTTCTGGCTACCCGCGGTCTCACACGCCGCCCTCCCTTGCCATCTGCAGACCTCTTCGCTGACTTGGACTGCCGGCCTGACCTGGGCATTGCCAACTATGGCGTTTCCATGACGACCTTGGAGGACGTCTTCCTGCGGCTAGAAGCGGAAGCAGAAGCGGAGGTGGACAGAGCAGGTCAGAGGGTGGGGGGGAACTCGACTCGCGTTAACTCTGTGTGACACTGCACTCTGTGTGACACTGCACTCTGTGTGACTAACTGCTTCTCGGTATAAAGCAGCCTTCTCGTTATAGGACTGAGGCCCTTTACTGTTTAAATGACATCATTGTTTGCCTTGGAATATTCCAGATGAAGCTGTAGGGACAGCTGCAGGTGTAGCATCTCAGGACAGCCGGTGGCTGTTTTCCCCTGTATGTCCAGTAGGGGGCAGGCTGGGTCTTCATGTGTGGTTTCTTGCCTGCAAACACAGCTGTGTGTGTAAATTTTCACCCCCTCCCTCCCCCCAGACTACAGCGTGTTTAACCAGGAGTCCGCAGAGAGTGAGGGCGACGCCTCCTCACTGGACGACATAGACCAGAGACTGCTCACCTTCTCGGAGGGCCAGCAGGAGGCGCTGCGTGGCCGGGCCCTCTGGTACCAGCAATTCCGCACCGTGGCCAGGCTGCACCTGCTCAACCTGCAGCGTGAGAAGAAGTCCGTCATCTACATGTGAGCACTGGCAGGGGGGCGGGTGTGGGCGTGGTGGGGGGGTCCACGTGCCGTGCGCCGGGGGTCAGTGTTGTAACACTCGCCTCCTGTGGCCCCCAACAGCCTGGCCCTGTTCGCCATCTTCCTGGCCTCGGTCCTGGCGCTGTCCCTCATCACGGGGAACATCCAGATCCACCCCCCGGACCGGCAGTTCTTGCCCATCTACCTGCTTCGCCGCCACCAGGCCGCCCGGCGGTACGCCACCCCCCTGCTGGTGCAGAACTCCTCAGGTGAGTCACTGGCCTCTCTGGGGTGTCTGTTGTGCTGATGCTCAGCGGATCACGTGTTCCTCTCCCGCCTCCTGGCACGTGTAGAGCTGCCTGGGCATCTGCGTGCCCGGGCGGTGATGGGCAGGCGGCGGCGGCGCCCGGGCGGTGATGGGCAGGCCGCGGCGGTGATGGGCAGGCCGCGGCGGTGACGGGCAGGCCGCGGCAGCGCCCGGGGGGTGATGG
>JABJVO010000093.1:2989353-3003988 GCA_026770805.1 Boulengeromyrus knoepffleri
GACGACATGTTACGGGGAGGTACACCCTCTTCTGGTCCAGACTGTAGACGACATGTTACGGGGAGGTACACCCTCTTTCCTTTTTAGTTTTTCTATCCATTTTTAAAACAAATACCAAAATATTCCTGTAAAATCCCCACTTAATAATCAACCTCTGTAGTTCACAAAAAAAATAGTTTTGAAACAAATTGGACTGTTACTGGGGAAAACAGTGGTTTGGCTGACCTTGATCAATTTCATGTATGAGATTTTGTAATTTTATTTTTTTCCGGTCATGGTATCTCTTAGATAACGTGTACACTGATATATTTTTCGGATTACTTTTATTAAGTTGTGTACTATATTTTGTTTATCTGCTCACAGTTTGTTCTGGTGACCTCTGACCTTTTGAAACCTTTGTGCGATACAGTAATACCTTTAAAGTAAATATTTGATTAATAAATGCAACTACAGTTGGCTCATCTTTGCCTCTCTTTCAGTTTTAGTTTTTCTTGCATAAAATAGCCTAATCTCTTTTCACTTTAAGGTGTAATGAATTACTCCGTTTCTATGTGGTTTTGTGGAGTCCTCACTGTATGTAGATTCCCGTTCTTTATAAAGACTTAACGGCAACACATGTAAATGGGACCAGGTGATGTAACTAGTTAAGATGGTTAACTATTTTATCCCCTGAGAGGTTTGAGCCGCACCAATCTGTCGCCAAAAGCCTGTTTTATGGATTCCTCCTCCCTAGTCCTGCCCTTCCTGTCCGACCCAAAGGCACTAAGGGTAGAAGAAGAGCAGAAGCAGGTGCCCAGTTAGCCGAACTCCATCTGATTAATTTCATTTTGGGTTTAGTTGAGTTTCTACAACTTTGCTGACATTTTTGGATGTTTAAATAACTTATCAAAAGTGCTAACAACCATGTAACGATAAAGTTTCTGTTTTTGCTTTAATTGTAATAGGTGTATATTAATAGAGTACGTATTACTGATGAATCTTACTGAAAAGACAAGCAACGCCTCCCCCGACTGCTGCACCTAGCAGCATGACACTGGGCGTCCGTCGTTACCGCGTCCCCGAAAAAAGCTTACCCTGAAGTTAAATAGAACGAATTTTTGTATTAACTTTGCTTGGAATATTTTCAGGTAAGTTGCACGATGCTGTTTAGTCTGTAAAATCAAAGCATGCAAATTAATAACTCGGTGGTTTTCCTGTTATATTTAATGTTTAATAATTGTCAGTATATCATATTTTCGTAATAGGTCCCCTTGTACCGCAGCCGCCGCAGACACGCACACGTGCGGATTGTCACTTCGCGGCCGCCGTAGCCCTCCGCGTCCAGGGGCGTGGCCTATTCCGATTGTTTTTAACGTGCGCTGCTGCTGTCAGTGGCCGACGCGCTCCGTCTTTATTTCGCCTCGCTTTGTCGTTATGGAAGTCAGAGAGCGCTGCTGTGCGACACCATAGGGTCCGGATCTCGCTCCCAGGGCGGCGGGGATGCGGCTTCACGATGGGAAACGTTTTCGGCCGAAAGAGACGCACTCGAGTGACGGAGCAGGACAAGGCGGTGTTGGTGAGCTTCTGACTGGCGGATGCAGCACCTCGTACTGGGTTCACTGTCTGCTCTGGCCCACCATCAGGATGACCACTGCAGATTTAAACACGCTAATCCATGCTTAGTTAGGTTGTCCCCACAATCCTATTGTTGGGTTTCCCATTGGGCGATGTTACCATATTTTCGTCATGTGTTGCCTGCATATTCGGGGGGCCTTGTCTGTGTTTCCATGCAGAGGCATTAAATATGCATCTTATACTGATGTTTCACGTAGGCGAGTCGGTCCATATAAATCGTGCATAGTGTCTTTGACAGTCGCGGCGAACCGTCCGTGTGTAACGAGCCTGGCTCTCCTCTCTTTCTGTTCCTGTTCTTGTTGGCATCCAGCAACTGAAGCAACAGAGAGATAAGCTGAAGCAGTACCAGAAAAAGATCACCCTACAGCTGGAGAAAGAGCGGCTTCTGGCCCGGCAGCTGCTCAAGGATGGGAAGAAGGAGTAAGACACCGTGTCTTTTTGTTAGTGTCATAATGTTCCATCGTTAGACTGTAACAGGAAGATAGACCAGCTCCCAACTGGGAAATACTGTTACAGTGAATACCAGTGTACATTTATATTAATGTGTAGTAGGATACATATATGATATACAGATTTATATTATTGCTGTTTGTTTTTGACTTTTTCAGGCCCTGATAGTTTGTGGCAGAAGCCCCAGTCCACAGTAGTCACAGAATATAATGGATTTCAGTGTCTGTTATATTTTTGTGGATATGCTGGAGTTTCTCTCAAACCTGCTTTTAATTTACTGTGTGAGACGAAGTGTGCCAGGGTAATGGCTAAAGAGTCGGTCGTCAGAGCTAGAAGAAGGGAATTTGTCTGGTTTTTGATGTGTGCTGGTGGTGTGACACAGGAAGGCCCTACTTCTGCTCAAGAAGAAGCGATACCAGGAGCAGCTGCTGGAGAAAACCGAGAACCAGATAGGCAACCTGGAGCGGATGGTGAGGAGATGCCTCTGAGGCCCCCGCAGGCCTGACCACTGTACACCCTTTGTGGGAATGTACTGACTCTCACAAAAGCCAGCACACTCAGTATAATCTGTCTGTTTTCCACTTGGTGACAGTTAAGACAGTCTTGCATATTTATTATTGTTTTATATTCACAATTATTTAATTTAATTTTTCTTTTTGGAAAGTGATAGTTTCTTTCTTTGGTAAAACTGCTTGTGTTGCTTGTATAGGTCCAAGATATTGAGTTTGCCCAGATTGAGATGAAGGTCATCGAGGGGTTGAAGATTGGTAACGACTGTCTGAAGAAGATGCATGAGGTACTGATGCTGAAGCTGGTCGTCCGCTGTACTACTGGTGCTCGCAAACGGAACAGGAGCCGACATCTCGGCGGCCCCGGGGCAACAGTTTTGGAGCTCTGGTTTTCTTACTAGAATTGCTCCTCATATCTTACGAGATGAACAGATTAACTGCAATAACCGCTGACTGTGTAGCAGAAAGCAGAGACCTGTCATGGGTACAGCCAGCTTTTCTCATGTTGCAGTCAGCTGTTTGTTTATTGCTCACTTTCCTTCGCGTAGGAATGGCTAATTAGTGGCAGTGGATTAACCCGGTGTGTGATAATCCGCCCCCCAGTCGCTGGGGAATGGGCCGGCTGTGATGCCCTGCTGACGCAGTGGGAGGGGAGGATGGCATTAATATTCATACAGGGGGTTAGAGTGCCAGTTGTGGCACGTATCTCTTGCCGCAGGTCCTTGCAGGGATCTGTCTGTGTCGTCATGCCCCCCATCCCCCCCTAAGTTTATGTTCAGTAAGATTAATGGATCACCGCCCAAATCTCCTGGGACTCCTCTGCTAAGCCTCTATATACCAGGAAGGCCATCCCACTCTCTGGAGCCCACCAATGGGAGCCCTGCCTTTTACAGTGACTGCTGTGATTGGCTGCCTCTGAGCCGCATTCCCTTACCTTCCAGGTGATGTCAATAGAGGAAGTGGAGCGAATCATGGACGAGACGCAGGATGCCATTGAGTACCAGAGGGTGGGCTTTCTTCATTGCCGTTATTGTGAGTGTGGCCTCCTCCCTCACCCACCTTTGTCTTAATTGCCGCCCGTTTCCTGTGCCCATTTCAGCAAATCGATGACATGCTGGCGGGCTCCCTGACCCAGGAGGACGAGGACGCGGTGCTGGCTGAGCTGGACGCCATCACGCAGGTGGGTCGCGCCCCCCCGCCCCGTCTCTCCTTCCTCTCGTCGCCTCCTTACCGCGACGGTAACCCCAGCATGTTGGGCAGTTTCCCCGAGGTGAACACTGGCACTGCTGGGATCCTGACGTTGCAGTGACACCGCTCAGCTGCGTAGTGAAAGTGTCAAACTGATCGTGGCTGTTGTTCCTCTCTTGGGCTCCGCAGGGAGAAGATGTGTCCCTCCCTGACGTTCCTAAGGAGGAACTGCCGGAGGTTCCTGCAGAAGAACTGGGTATGACCACCTTTCCCTGTACCCCCAACCTGCGGAGAGTGTGAAGGTTGCTGAATTTCACATTCTGCTCCCCACCCCCGCGTCACATAACCAGGCTGTATTGTACATCTGCAGTGCATCGACCAATAGTTTACAGCGTTCCGGGCTGAGGTGTCCGGCTATTGCCTGAGTGACAGCACTTCAGTTTAAGCTAACTTACAGTTATCAGCAAAAATGATTTAATAGCAGCCGGCACTGTAAAAGCAGAATGGGTACCGTCAGTTAAGAGTATTAAATTCCATGTGACACAAGGTTGGAGTCTGTGCATGGGTGCAGGGCCCAAAGCAGGGGCCACCTAAGATGGCGTGCCGTGTCTGTCTCTGCACGCGCTCGCCCAGTCCGTCACGCAGAAAAACATGGGGGGGGGGTCCCACACGTGGAACCGGGAGTCGGACGGCTTTCTTCTGTAAGGTCAGTGCTGCCCACTGAGACGCTGTGCTGCCTGGGGAGGAAATGCTGACTAAGCTGGTCCTTTGGAGACCCTGCACAGCTGTTTCTGGTGCTCAGAAGATGCTGTTCCACTGATGTGTGTGTGTGTGTGTGTGTGTGTGTGTGTGTGTGTGTGTGTGTGTGTGTGTGAGAGAACTTTTATTTATTTATTTATTTTTGCTTTCCAGAGAGGAAGAGGGTGAAGACCCAGTCAGAGATGCTGGTGGCCTAGCGGGACCCGCGACCTCGCCCTCGCCTTCCGTCCCCCCCCACCCCACTCCCAGACTCCCCCTTGGAGCTTGGGCGGGTGGCTCCTGTGGCATAACACCCCCGCCCCCCCCAGCTCAGGGGCCAGTTAGGGTGGAGGCCTGACTTTACCCCCCCCCCCAACGCATTCCTGGCTTGACCAGCTACCTGCTCCCGGTCATGTGAGGTGCATCGCTGCATTGTCTGCCTGTCCTGCAGCGCGTTGGGTCGCTTTCCCAGCCACGTGGGGGCTGATCCTGTCCTGGGCAGCTTACCTCTGCTCCTGAATATCACCTCATCGCTGCCGGGTTTCCCACAGCGAAGATGATGCAGCCACATCTGGCAGGAAGTGGGTTAGTGCCCTGCTGTGCCCTGGGCTTTGGGTCAGCATCCTTTGGTTTGGTTATGGTGGCTCAGGCAGCAAACTGCTCAGTCTGTGTTATGTTTGTTTTAAACCAGCATGTTCTCAAAATTAACAGGATATTAGTGGTATTAGTGGACCCCTGTAACTGATGCAGAATTCACTGTTTAACCCAAAATGTCGATTTCCCCTCCCCCCCCCAAGCTTTTTCTGTCTGTTATGGACTTGCGGATATCATTCAGTCCTGCAGGAATGGCTACATTCTAGCTGTTCCACTTCACTGGAATTTAATTATACCGTGGACCTCCTGATAACATTTGCCGGTGGTTACAAAATAAGTTTGCGTTTTTAGGATGTGCTCCCCCCTCTCCCCTTTCAGCCCCTCCTGCACAATAAAAGTTTTTAATTCTTTCAGATAACCCTTGTGTTCTGGTAGATAACTGGTGGTTTTTTTTCCCCCCACTTTCCACTCCGGCTATGCGTCCGTTTTACCTTCCGAACAGTATATTCTACAGGCCTAGGGTCGGGCTGATGGTCCATGGCTCACACCCTCCATTCGTTCAGAACCCCCGTTTGTAAATCTAATTATGTCACGATGCTAATTACAACCGGTGCTGCACCGCCCGCGGTGTAATCATCGCCACCTAGATGACAAGAGCCGTAATTAAAGCCGCCGGCGGCCGCGGCTGGACTCGGCGCGGGTCGCTTTCTGCCAATACGGAGCCCAGAACGACAGAAAGACCGTGGGCCGGTGAATCACGAAATGAGACTGTAACCGAAAAAAAGTATGAAACGAGTGGGCGGGGGTACAAAGTGTTTCCCTGGGAGATCTTTCGGAAGCCGGGCTATATTAAGGCACGCCGGATGATTATGGCGCTGGCCTTCCCCGCCCCTGGCAGTCCGACCGGCCACTGCCGTTTACCGGCTCCGGTCCGAAACCCGGGGGCTAGTGGCGCATGCGCAGCACGCCGCTCTCCGTACCGCTTACAGCGATGTCCGACAATGAGGAATAGTGTACCATCTTCTTTATACCTCTCACCACATTCCAAATATTGGGGTTACTATTGGATCCCGGTTGGTATTAATGTTGTAAACTTCCGTTTTTAAGTTTGCGCTCAGTGTCGTAAAAAACTGTTTTTTCCAGGGCAACCGTTTTAGATGGGATAAAATATAGTGATTTTTTTTTTAAATCATCACTAAGAGTCACAGAGAGTTTGACATTTCATTGGTGATGCGTTCACACATTGACGGGGGCGATGACATTACCGCGGGCTAACTTATTGGTGCTATGTGATAAACTTCAGTGCAGAGGGAGGCAGCATGTAGACCTACTCATTTTCCAAGGACGCTGCCTGTTGCGTTTTTCATGTATTATAGATGCAAGACATATTTCGCAGTATGTTGGACGTTAGCAAAATTGTGCAGAAAAAGATCTGAGAAGGGACATTTTCGTTTTTATCTTTACCCAAGTGTGGCATCCTTGGATTGGAGGTGGTTTTTAAAATTCTATGCCCCATGTAAGGAATGTGGAAAAATGTTATATTTCTTCCGGATACACCGGGGGATCCTTAATTTTAGGCAGGCAGTCCTGGTTTCCCGGCTCATCTCTAAAAATAACATCACACCAACCAGCACGGATTGGAGGGTGCGTTTAGGAACGGGGATCAGATTGTCCCTCAGTGTCCAGCAGGAGGCGCTAGCAGCGTTATGTTCGCCTTTTTCATTTTGCTGGAGGGGAAGGCTGTAAATTCAGCCCTAAAGTGAATTCGTGCATGAAAAGGAGTTTCCAAATCACTGCAGGGGATTAGTGTCTGACTGCGCCGCCATGTAATTTTGCGTCTAAAGCAGAACACCTCGTCCCCTTTGGCTGATCTAGGCTCATTTTCCATAATGCAGGAATCCCTCAAATTGTAACGTAGCGTGTCATTCCCATATGCCTATATGTCCCCCGAAGAAGTTAAACTGAGACGCATAATGTACTGAATATGTTAACTGCGTCCTGCTCTGGTCAATAAGCACATCTGCAAGTAAGTACTGCGGACGTATTTGTACTAATCCACACTACATGATGACATTTCATGGCTGTAATTGAAATTTCCAACAGGAATCAGTTTAAGCAAGCAACGTAGGCCTAGGCTAGGTAATAAACGCCGAAAATAGTTTTTACGTTTTAATGTAAGTGCTTTTAGAAGCTAGACCTTGCGTAGCTCACAGTTTCACTAACATTAGTTTAATGTTTAATGCTGCAAATCGGGTCGAGGACTTTAACCTGGACATTTTTCGACTGTCGGTGGGACTATGATTAATTTTTTCTCAACTGTTGAATTCCAGCAGACACCCGGCCTCTCTGCAGTCTAAAAACCATAAGCACTTGTATTTTAGTAATAGCTGCCCACGCATTTAAAAGCATCCAATTGTTTCCTTCAAGCACGTGGGCCTGTGCGTATTCCACAATGGAGCACTTGTTATATAACCAAAAACCGTATTTCATTTATCTTGATTGATTGTCCTCTTCCAGGGTGACGTCTATAGCTGATATTTTTACACAAGGCACCGGACTGCGCTGAGGGGGGGGGGGGCAAGGCTCGGCATCGGTGCGCTGTAAGAGCTAGAGATCCGCTTCGGACTGAGTGACAGCGGGCGTTCAGGACCGCTGGTTCCGATCCGCTGCCGCAGGGCGCCCCTGTCAGCGATGGTGCGGCGTGCTTACGGCTTAATCTCGTAGGTATTGATCACAAAGAGCCGATATCGGCTGGAGATTCGGATACGCCGTCAGGAATAGCAGAAGGTTAACAATGCGTGTCTGCCGCAGTGCTTTTATTACTGTGATGGTTTGCTTAGCGGACACTTCATGTAGACACAGCTGTATATATATAGTCTATTTCACGCTATAGCCTACGTTTTATTCACTCGTTCAGATGCAGGTGCTTCCCCAGAGGTACCAACCTTTACTAGTCTTTGATCCGGGCAACTTTTTGGTTAATAGTCTGTACCATTAACTCTTAAACTGCTGCACCGTACAGCAGGGTGCGGGAGAACTATAGGTGTACAGTGAATGCTGTGCGTTTTTATATCACTTTCGGTGGATATTTTGGTATTTCAATGGGTCTTGGGAAGTACATACTGAAAGAGGAAGAAGCAGCAAGAAGATCGTTTTTCTGAAGACGTCGTGACTCGCCGAAGAGGAGGTGCAGGATTCCCCGCCCACGCCGCACAGTGTACCGGCACCGGCCGCCGAGTGAAAGCAGCCCACCTCCGGCACCCCTCCCGCAAATACCCACATACACACTTCGCCATCACGTCCGCTGCCTATATTCCCCATTTATAACCATCTCACAGCTACACTTTCAATATCCATACTCCTTTCACGTACAAACTGCGATGGATTAATCGCATGGTAAATGACACCACCCCCCCCCCCCCCCCACGACGTCGGGTTGCGGGTAAACTGAAGCTCCGCATCACTGATTAAACTATTCCATTAATATATAACCATGCCTTATGTTCAATAGCCCACGGGGACAGCGTAGAACGTGCCTAACTAGCCTATTAATATTCACTTGAGACACAGCCGGGGCATCTTGTTTAATATGCTGATTCTATATAAATACGCTTGACTGAGCTGGAAGAAAATAAGATCAAGGACTGCTCTTATACTGTTTTATGACAACACTGCGGTAGAAGACAATGGGGGTGTATTTATTTATTTTTTTATTTTTGAATGGCAGCTGGAAGAGCCGGATGTGTAGCGTAAATGCAGACGCATGGGCCTTGGCATCGGTATCAGTCCGGGATGCTGCGTGAAAATGCGCTGTAAATACAGGCCACATGAATGAATGACGGCCGGTCGGCCAGGCGGGCGGCTCCAGAGCGCCGGGCAGGGAGGCGTAGCCGTGGGAGGAGTTGGCGTGGTCAGAGGCGGGGACCGGTTCATTGTAAAATGCTGCCGGTATGACTAGTCCCCTCTCTCCCGGTACGGTGAGAGAGTGCGTGGGTCCGAGTGGGCGCTGGGGGCGAGCTCCGTATAAAAGCTGCGAGATCGCCGAGCCTCGTCCGTGTTTTTGGGCTTCTCCCCGAGGTCTGACATCGCTGCATTAGTCCATCTCATTGTCGTACTCTCTGCTCGGATAGCGCTTCATCTCGAAAGGGGAAAACATCTAGTCTATGGTCCTGGCTGGAGATTTCAGTATGTCTCGTACGGACGAGGTGCACCGTATAACGGAAAATGTCTACAAGGTAGGAGACTCGACAGTTAATGATCGCGGTACTTTTTTGTGATTTATTTCATGTGTTTTATTTATTATCGTGATCGGAACCTGCAACACGACCGCGGACCAGATGTGAGTCAGACCTGGACATATATATGTGCCTGAAAATATTCACCAGGAGTAATTTCTCATACTCTAATGAAATAGCCTAAATTCCGCTGTGCCAAAATATTTGGGTTAATTAACCTGTCATTGCTACCGGTAACTTTTTTGTTCTATTACTCTTTATTATATATTATTTCATAGAGTATTTTACCTATATAGACCTATATTGCAGTGTTTTCCGGTTTTCATTAAGTTCGGTACGACAAAATCTGGTTGTCTTGCCTCACACGGTGACCCCGGTGAAGCACTTTGCGTTTTCGTAGTTTATTGTGTTACAAATAACTTGGAAATAACATTACAGCGCTCCACCCCCGCGGTGCCGCGAGTAACCCGGTCTCAGAAGAAAACCCGCAAATGAACTAATTTATAAAGGTTTGGGGTTCATGATACTTTCCTGCTTATGAACTGAAAACACTCCTTTGCGACATCACTTTATTTGGCTTAAGCAATAATAAGCCGAGCTGGATGTGTCAGGGAGAATGGAATCCGGAGTCCCCGCGCGAAAACTAACATATAGGGAAACATCCGTATATGTTTAGGAAACATCAAACAGCTGTTAGGAGAAGCCTAATTAGTAATATGGGAAAATACTATAGTGCGGGATAAGATCCCAGCCCCCGAGCGGCGAGGCGCTTCGCTGGTGTTTCTCAAATATAATTAATTGGGAATTGCGCTCTTTCAGAGGGGGCTGAATATAGACTTCGGTTTCCTCCCGGGGTCTTTTCACTGGTTTAGATTAGCCTAGTAAATCGAGGCAAAGTCGTTTATTTTGGATCATGCGATTAACTATGTAAAACGCGGGAAGGCGACGTGGGTCTATCGAGGTCACCGCAGCACATGTCCGCGTGCCTCCGCACCCCTGGGCTGAACTGCGCTGCTCATAAGCCTCGACATGATGGGTAAGCATTGGATGGGAGTGGGGGGCGGCGGTTACATGTACCGAGCAGAGGCATGGCGGGGGTGGTGTCCTACTGGATGACGAGGAGGAGGAGAAAAAACTGGGGAGAATAGGAGGAAAGGGTGGGTGGCTCAGGGGGTGAAGCAGATGGCTGTCACCCGGGATAGATCCTCCTGTCCATCCTGGGGCCGCCGGAGTGACTCATTCGGCGGTAGTGACCCGTCCCCGGCCGGCGGGTGACACTAAAGAGGCGCAGATTTGCAATGGCGTAGAAGAGAGTTTGAAACCGAGAAGGGACACAATTTAATAATTTAAATACATTTGGGGATGAATGAAGCCAAATTAAATACTGGCGGGGTGGCACGTCCCCCTGGGTTCCTATAGCCCCTGGCGGTTTGAGGGTTAGCGGCACGGCGCTGGATATCTGACTGTCGGGGTGTTCGGCTCTTCAGCGAGCGGAGAAATAAGATTAGCGACAAAACGGGACGGCGTGCGGTTTCCCCTCTGCCTGCATGCCGCGGATTTGGAGGTCGGATTATAACAACCACCTGTTCTTCACAGCCAAATGCCCGCCCCCTAGGGAAAGCATTATGCAGTAAAGGAACCGGAATAAAACCTATCTAGGGTGTGACACCCCAGTAAAGGTGGAGTTGATGGGAGGGGGGTGGGCTTCTGACATAACTGAACAGGTCGGTCTGTTACCTATTTGTTGCACTTTCTGTTATGAGGATAGTGACATACATTTTGCTCTCATCCTGTGTCACAGGCTTCTGACCTTTGACCCCAGGATCATTTCTACCCAAATTTCCAAGGTCTTGTATCTCATCCCTGGTGAACATCTGGTCTTAAAGACTTTTGCAGTTTAATTTACACCTTAGACACTAGGTGAAGGTGAGTCCTCACTAAAAATATCCAGTATTAAGACATTAAGACAGACGTTTTTTCAATGCTGCGTTCCATTTGAACTGGGAAGTCAGAATTTCTGAGTTCCAAGTCAGAAATTTTAATTGGAACATCCCCTGAGCTCAAAGTTCTGACTCGAAATGTCGGAGAACCTCTGCAACCCAGACCTCAGAATTCAAGAAGGCTGCGCCCTTCATCAGCAGACGCGAAAGCTGAAGTTATAAACTGCTTATTAGCACTTATGTCTTATCTGTGTCTTAATAAATCCGTTGTACAGACAGTTTTGTCCAACTTTTATCTGTTAATATGTTGCTACGGTGTTTTTATGGGCAAAATACCACATAAGGTGTTGTTATTGACTAGTATTGCTAAAAATAGCTAAAAATGAACCTGGGTAGAACTGGGGCCTATTTCAGAAAGCAGGATTTCTTGCTTAGCTGGATAACTTGTCGGATTTTAGGTAGTCTGGGCTAAATGTAAGTGAACGAAGATAAAGGCCATTTAAACTGGGAAACCTTAAATCCGACAGGTTATCCGGCTAAGCAAGATTTCCTGTTTTCTGAAACAGGTCCCTGGGGTTGCTAAATGGCTTTCTGACTTGTACTGGAACGCGGTTGATTTAGGTGTGATGTCATTCCCAGTACCGACTTGTGACCTCCGAGGTAAATGGAACATAGCACAAACTGCTGGGCGTGAAGAAATTGGGGGGGGGGGCCGTGCAGGTGCAGGAAAAAAACAACTGGGGGGTGGGCTTGAGTTGGGGGCAGATATATTTGGAAATTGCAATCTTCCAAAATATCAAAAATGATGTGAGCACATTATATGCCTGTACAGATTACATGATGCTAGCAAATGAAAGTAATTAAAATCTACCAAATGGACAGGCACCACACAAATACACTGAACTGGTATGACTAATGATATAATGAAAGTTTATGCTGGGAAAGTTGCTCATTTAATGCTGACATGCTTGGGGGAACCTTTGAGAAATTTCGAGCTGCTGGTAGCATTTAAGGAAAATGGGATGGAAAGGAAAGTTAATGAGTGGAAACAGAAAATATGATGATGCGTATCTGGAATACCGTTCTGTTGGGGGGTAGGACAAATATATGAACCCTTGGGGGAGCCTGTCAAACAAGGTTTGAATACCACTGCATTAAGAGGTGTGGCAGCCATTGAAAGCTCACAATGCCCTGAGGGCCTCTGAATGGGGGTTTCTGTATCTGCAGTCATGTGACACTGGACCCGTGGCGACCGTGGTGTTTTAGTGGAACAGCTCATGGTGCCGATGAGCAGGGAATGCTCTAAAGACCCCGAGCATTTTTCATCAGGCGTGCTTTAGACAGCCTTGGTTCAGCACCTTATCTGAATGTCAGAGATGTGACAGTTTAGCAGAGCAAGGCGTATACATGTAACTGCAGTGTGAGAGCAGGGACCTGAGTGGCTGGGTTTTACCTAATCATTACCGAGGAGACATTCTGGGACATGATGTTCCGGCAGCCGGGGGGCCGAGTTACTGTATCGGAGCAGAGGGACACGCCTGGCAGTCTGGGTGTTCCCTGCGAGGGAGGGGGCTTGATGGCTCCTATTTTCTGGGTGGCTGAGGTGCAGGCTGTGTGTGTGTGTTTGAGTGGATTAGGTTTATTTTACATTGTGGGGACCAAATGTCCTGTGAATGCAATCCAAAAATTAAAAATGCCAATATCGTGTCATATTTTGTTTGGTTACTTATGATTAAAAGTTAGGACGTGTAAGGAGTTAAGGTCGTCATGTGGTGACTAGAATTTTCCCCATAGAAGTGAATGGAGAGTCACCACAAATATATAATTACACAAACCTGTGTTTGTGTGTGCGTGTGCCTGGTCATAGTGTATTATGTGATTGATGTGCTAGTTCTCGGGTCTCCAACAGTCCCAGACAGCAGACGGTTGCAGTGCAGCCAGCAAATCCATGTGGGGGAATCGGTGGGGGGGCTCACAGCTGTTGGGTAATCAGCTCAAGCTGGAGGGTATGTGTGTGTGTGTGTGTGTTCTGCTTGCACATAGCATGCAGCAGGGGGGGGGAACATAAATATAAATATAATCCTGTCACAGTGGAGGTGTCCCAAAGGGTGACTCCCCTTTTCCACTTGTTCAACTGGCCGGTCATGTCAAGCAGTCTTTATGGACTCTCATTCTGTGGTTAATTTACTGTGAAGGCTGATGTCTGTGTACCTGCCCCTTCCCCCCCCCCAACTGGCCGTGAGCGGATGTTTTAATGCATAGTCTTACTTTAAAGGGTGGGGGGGGGGGGGGGTGTTCCTGCTTCCTCACGGCAGCGTCCCTTCCGAGGCACCGCCATGTCTTGCCCTGGGGTGGGACCGGCCTCCACTGGTCACATGAGGCAGTTTCAACGAGTTTCCTTCTCTCGTCACTAGAGCAGAATGGGGGCTTTTTTGTGTCACGCACACAGTATGGTATGCAGTCAAAGTGCATTGTTTGAAAAAACAGAAAGCACATCTCTTTCTGATTGGTCATTCCCACTGCCGGGCATCCAGTCAGATGTACAGGGTGGAACATAGTGTGATCTTCAACTACATTGCATGTGACATGTGCTTTGACCTTGGCACACCCACCTGATCATCTTGGTTATGGGAACGTTTTAGGGTTGACTCTGGGCTTTCCCCTGCTCTGGGGCTTGTAGTGATTAGGAGCCGTTCACCTTGCTGACCTTTGAACCTGTGTAAAGTGTCCCAGAACTTTTTCAGAATGTCCCAGCGCGCCCCCTAGGAGCAGTGACAGTGGGTCTGCTGTAGTTCTCCGCTAAACATTCTGTGTTAAATAAATATAGTGCTTATTTCCTAGTGGATAACCACCTTTGACCTTTCAATATATTATTGGGTTAATTAGTGATTTCAAATAGAAGTGCCCCCTAATAATTATTACTATATTAATAACAATGATTTTTCATTGTTCACGTCCAGCAGAACCTTCCTGTGTTCAGATGCTCTGGGCAGGGCTCGCCGATGACCCGTACAGAACTGATTCGTTTGTTTTTCCTTGTTGTTTGGTTTGTCAACCGCGGGAGTGTGGCCTCAGTGTGGGAAATTCATAACGAAACCACAGAAAGTCACACTTTTTTCATCCAGGTCATTATGCTGGATCACCCTTAATTACATGGCTGCTGGGAGAGGGGTTATTGTGAGGTTTAATTGCTGCGGCCTC
The DNA here is from genome assembly GCA_026770805.1 of Boulengeromyrus knoepffleri. Taxonomy (NCBI): domain Eukaryota; kingdom Metazoa; phylum Chordata; class Actinopteri; order Osteoglossiformes; family Mormyridae; genus Boulengeromyrus; species Boulengeromyrus knoepffleri. The sequence continues at coordinate 3,003,823 of JABJVO010000093.1, forward strand.
TGGTAGATGGTGCACTTTGGGGGGCATGTAGGGGCCGTATCCATGTCTGACATCAGTAGTCTGCACCTCCACACCTCCCAGGTCTCCTGCTGCCAAGGCACCCCCCCCCCCCCCCCCCCCCCCCCCCCTCCCCCCCCCCTTCCCCCCCATACCCCCGCCCCTCCCT
>JABJVO010000093.1:3005629-3018130 GCA_026770805.1 Boulengeromyrus knoepffleri
GAGAAAAGTGTAATCAGATGGATTCAAGCCTTGAAATCTTTGTGTGGGATCACACTTATTTCTGCACAAATAACTAGGCACATCTGTGAAAATCACAGGAATATATATATTTTTACAATGCCCTGAAAAATTAAACCTTTTGACACTTCTGTCCCGGAAGGCAAATCTACACACACGCTCAGAAAGGACCGTGGCACCCAGAGGAAACAAGAAACGTAACCGCCCAAATCAGGCCGCGTCCGTCCTCGTAATAAACAGGGCTGAGGTCTTCAGCAGAACTTCAAACCTCACGCCGTGGGACAGGACATACCTGCGCAACCAATTTAGGTAATTGTATAATCAACCCCCCCCCCCCCCCCCCCCCGCAAAAAAAACACCTCCTGTGAAATGAAAGGATCCCACCAGTCTGTTCAGGCAGACCTATCTCTAACCACATGCAATCTAACATCCCTGAAAGTGAGGATTTAAGCTGTGCAGAGAGTTGTTAATCCGAAAGGGGGAATCTTAGTAGCGGTGACAGGGACACACTGCTAACCTCCGTAAACTGTGCTTGCATCATTTCAAGGTTGGATTCAGGAGGAGGCAACTCCGCCTGACATCTTAAGCAGTAATTCTATCCTCCACAACAAATTTCATTTGTTAGCCTGGAGTCCTTAAGGCAAATTACTTCAATTTAGCAGGGAACAGTGTGCAAACAAATCTTTCTTCTTTTTGACACTATGACAAAACAATGAGCACGTATTTTATTTCCGTGCGACTGGAGGCGACGGCTTTTGGGAACGACACGAGTCAACTACTGACGCAAAGCGTGGGTCTGGTTTGGAATCGCTTCGGCCGCCGTGACGCTTCGTGCGGGCAAAACAACATCTTCATCATCGTGAATATTTTTCCAAAAAATCCCGGGGCTTCTCTTGCATCCCGCTCCCACATGCTTCCGTCAGCTGGACAGGCGGATTGACTGAGCTGCTCTTCATAAACAGGCCGCAGACCATAAATCCCGGAGCGAGGAGAACATCGCCTCCCCGCCCGGGTCTGCAGAGACTGCAGACATTCCCAGCTTCATTCCTGCAGCTGTAGTTCAACAACCAATATCTGTTTTTGTATTTTGCATATAAACAAAAAGAATTATAATATCCATGTCTCTCCTTCTTATTGATAGCTAAACCCTGTACCACTGCATACCCCTGCTTAAATATATTTGCATATTATTTCAGTGTAAACGAAGAATAAAGATGGACAAAGATTCTTCTTCCGTTGTCATTTGGTCCAGTACTTGCGGTTCATCCCTCAGCCACCAGGCAGCTGTTGACACAGCCTGCTGAGTGTCACCTGGGTGTTTACTTTTATTTCTGTTTTTTTAAACAATTTCCCCCCCCCCCCCTCACTAAATAAACAGCCCCCCTTTTGCGCAGTGGTGCAGCCCACCGTGATGGGGCTAAAGGTAAATTAGCCTCGGAACTCATCCCCGAACCGGGGTCCCTCACTTGCATCAGCGGCGACATAAACCAGAGGGGGGCGGAGATAGCAAGAGAGGGAGTTAAAAAGTGAGATACTCCTTATGCAGTTTTCAATGGCTGTGAAAAGATCGCATGTGCTGTGACAGTGGGAGAACCCTCTATTGCTGTAACTTTTTCTCAGGCAGCAATTATGATTTATTTACAAATACCTTTACAGTGTTAACTGTTTAGAGGCTGAGACATCATAGCACTCTTGTTGGCTTTCCTAGCTGGCCTCATTGGTTCCTTGGACAAAGTTATTGTTGCTGTTAATAATAAATAGATAAATAAAAATAAATAAATAAATCGTGTTCCGATATATCAAAATATACAACAGTATAAAACAGATGTGTACTTCCTGACCAGCTGAAGATTAATAATACGTATTGTTTTTATATATTCAAAAACGTATTAGGGAAAATAACGCGCACATGAACTTTGAGCCACCTTAATGAACAATGGAGACGTTGTGAAGAGAAATTAGCCATGGTGATGCATTTCGAAATAATCGATTGAATAAATACGTGTAGGCAGAAAATTTCCGATAGTGTATCTGCGCGTGAGGCTCGCGCGGCGCGGAGGAGGCGCTGCCCGACAATGGCGAAGAGCTCGCGCTGTATGTGTAATGAGCTCGAGGTGGGCTGTGAAGGTGAAAAGACGGCGTCGGAAGCTGACAAGGTGAGACCGCATCATGCTGGCTAAAGAAAAAACAGTGTGTGCCATGCGGCTGGGGAGCAAAAAAAAAAAACAACAACAACAACAATAAAAACTGATAAATATGCACAGCATGTGCGCGGTTTACGGACGTAGCGTGGTTTAATGGATGCCGCGCGTCTTTGTGTGGCGCTCAACGTATAAATAAACTTTTTTTTACAGACCTTCCTGAAAATATCCAGGTTGCATGCACATTTACCAGACGAGATTCCGTACAAGAAGAAAAAAATCTGGTTAATGCCCAAGAGGGCTCTGAGCCTCTTTTGGAGTCTAGACAAATATGCAACTGAAGATCGCGCCTGCTTTGATATTTGCTCGATCTGTCTGCTAGTAGCGCTCAGAGTGCTGGAAAAATGCGATACGCCTGAGAGTCCTGAATACCCCAGACCACTATGAGAAACCACATACTGACCTTTTAAACGGGCCATTTTTAATTAGGGACGTTCGTTTGCACGAATCCTCTATTAAAATAAATGATGCGTATTTCAAATTTTATATTCTCCACAGAGAAAATTTCATTTAAAAGTGCTAAATGCTTTACAATAATCAGCACGACTGTCTTCATTCCCTAATTGTTTCAAACTTTTACCCACACCTGTTCCGCTAGTACAAATGTAATATTTCCATCTTATTTAAAATACGAAGCTATTTACAATCATTAGAGAGCCATCATTTACAGAATTATTTTTGATTTCTTATTTTCGTTAATGAGGTTACATCACGGCATAGCATTTTTGCACAGTTCAGATCCGTGCATTTGATCAGAAATTATATAACGATTTTATTCAAATTCTTTTTTCATGTATTTTCCCAAGAACAAAATTTGCTGTATAAGAAATATTACATCCTTGTTCTTGAACCATGTTGCCAACGGCTGTATACCGCCATGGTGCGGTTTTATCAGCGAGGACAAGTAAGACTGATGTACAGGAAAGTCCCTCCGGAATTAACAAAGTTCAGAACCGTTCCGCTGTGACACAATGAAAATACAATCCTATCTATTTCTCCATAAACACGCACCAAATATAAAATAGGTTATTAAGTGCGAACACAATATATATGTGTAATCATAAATAATTTAAATAGCATTTATATTGATAGTTCTAATAGATAAACGGTGGACTTCGTTTTGCAGAGAGAATGATGATTCCATTAGCCGTTTCCCTTGTGTCTACCTTATTTCATGTCCGTGAAAAAGAGTTTTAAAAAGTTTTAAGATCAGTGCCTATTCGGGGTGTATATATGTCGTCCTTTAATGCTGTGCTGCAAATGGTTTGTGGTGAATGTTATCGTGCGCATCCACAGAGGTCAGCGGACAGCGTGATACTAATATATTCGCTCCCCTGAGCCGAATATGAACCCAGCCGCCGCAGAGAAGGTGCGCTTTTGCACGCGTGACTAATTGGTAGTGGGTGGTATCCGTGCAGTTCACGAGCGTTTCCTCTATGCCTTAAAATAAATTGCATTATAAAGAGTTTGTGATCGATAATTTAAAGAAAACGTCAGCTTGTTATTCGCACGCTGAGTCTTTATATAAAATCACTTTTATTTTCATTTGGAGGGAATTTCGGCGGAACTTCGACTGCTCTACGTAACGGTAACTTAAAATAATAATGATTTAAAAAAAACAAATAAGTAAATCAGCATTAAATTAGACAATTTTTGCCAATTTTCTTACTTGTGAACACAATTTATATTATTGCTCTTTATGAAAATGGCCAATAAATGATTAAATATCATAGGCCTACTGTAAAATATTTCTCTTACATTTAGCTTCATGGTAAACAATCCGCTGAAGACCTAAAAATAAACTCCTGTCCCGTACTTTACAAAAAGTAAATGTTGCGTAAACAGCATATTCAATAAATACATTGTGTGTTGTTGCGTTTTATTCTCTCAGAAGTTAACAGATCCTGTAGCAGCAATTTTTCTCCATCACTTTTGGCCAGGGAACCTTTTTGAGTCTTCAAGTGAAACAAACAGTGCGAATCCTCTTATCAATTATGGCCGTTAACTAAGCAATTCTGTGGTGACCGTATATATAAATAAACTGGAAGAGAGCTCTTCTCCCTGTTTATGGGTGTACAGTACCGCGGTATTGTTACCTGATTCACTTCGGTTACATCACAGTTCACTGTCAGGTGCATTTCTAGGGCTCGGCAGGATCAAAGCTGCAGGCGAACATAAGTGGTTATTGTGCGACTGAAACGCAATACTTCATAACAAGAGAAAGAGGCAGGGGAGAGGATGCCGACCGCGCTCTGGCATTCGCGGGGACCGTCGGTATTACCGCGGAGAGCAGGTGGGGGTCTGTGTGCTCCCACAGGGCGTCTCATTAAAGGCTAACACGATGGCTATTATTGGATCGGATCTCATCAGGTGAAGAGAGGAGCCGACCCGGCGTATACCCTCTGCCGACACCTGAGGCTGCACGGTCGGCGCTGACCTTAGCGGCCCAGCACCAGGGTGACCTTCAATTCATCCATGTTTTGCCCGGCCCGCAACTGTAGATAGACTACAAGGCGGGGAAGAAAAGGATCGGTAGTGAGAAAATGAGGAGGGTGGAATGACAAGCGGCGGGGAGAAAAAGAAAAAGACAAGCACACAGCCTCAGCGATCTGAATTTCATTTCACTGCACAAGAACTCAACCAGAAGAGCTGGTTAAAAAGTAATACCTCAGTGTCCGTGCCTACACTTAACGAGGGCGAGCGCAGTTCTCTCTGCCGGCATTGTTCTCCGTCTCTTAGGTTATTTTCTTTGCTGGAAAAAACTGTTCAGCTTTTTATTAAGATTTAAATACGCGTCATAATAATATAGTCAAAAAGCTTTTATATAGCCTATACTTCTACGTCAATACAGAATGTATTAGGTAATAAACACACATAAACGTATAAATCTTTTCAGTATGGTTAAACTGTAATACAATAATTAGTACTTCGTCGACTACACTATTCAAGCGTTCATGGTTATCTAAAATAAAAAGAAAACCATCCCATTATGTATTAACATTTTATATATTTTACAGCTGCATGTATACTTCATTATATTTATGGTTTCGTGTTTTTTGTACCAACACAAATACATGATTAGACACGATTTTAATATAAATATATAAAGCAGCTTCTTGCTTGTTCGTTTTAAGTATTTTAAACGAGTGTACCAGAAGTATATAAATCAGCGATTACAAGGGCAGAAGGGGTCTCGCCCCCCAATCGCAATTTCTGTTACTCTGCGGTAGTTTAAATTACTCGACTCTGCTTGGCGAGAGAAACAAGGGTAGCCGTCGCGAGGCGATGGGAGAAGCCGGCGAGTACTTTCATACCCTCTACCTGGAGCGGATCCTCTCCCGCGCTGGGCGTTTCTGAAAATATCATACTTAAGCCGTTCTCTCATCGATAGTCTTCAGTCCGATCATCTTTCCGGATATTATTTAGATAACGAGAATCTTTTATGCAACCTATTTTTCATTAAATATATTAGTCCGTGCGATAATATTAAGCAGTTTTCTGGGATTGTACTGCTTATGCGTTTTTAACTTTCGTGTATACGAAGGTCTTTCCGAGTAAAAGCTACTACATACAAACAAAGCGTGAGATAACATAAAAAACAAGGGGAGTAGCAGCTTTCCGTCATTATGTAATTTTTCTATATTTAAAAAAATGTAACACAAACACGAAATTTGCTTCTGAGCATTTTCTATTTTAAGCTCAGTGATTACGGTCAGCTTTTACGTTCCATGCATGTGTGAAAATTCGGCTAAATGCATATAAATTTCATAGGAAAATGGATGCGCTTGTACTTCACAGCAGTTAAACCAAAAATACAAAGCGCTCAATTAAAATGCGTAAACAATTATATGGTTATAACTATAACTGTGTGGTTATAACTATATGGTATTCATTTTCAATAGGCGAGTATGTTCTTTCTTTAAAATTATCATTGTATGCGAAGGGAACTATAATATATGAAGATATTACAAATGTAATTTTTAGAATTTTCAGTGTCTTTTGCAATTGTTATAGCAAATGCTGCAATCACGGAAAAACTTACATGGCCACAAAAACACGTATTTAAGGTTTTTTAGAACTATGCAGAATTTAGACAAAAACAAACGATTCCAAATGCAATAGAAATGTATTTGTTTGCAAATAATTTAAAAAAGCAACAAATATCACGTCATCAGTAACTCCAGTATTTCAGAATAATTGTCAAATACTTGTTATGCTGATTTTATAATGCACAAAATTTTAAACATTCATTTTTATTGTATCTTCAAAACTTGTTACTATTATTTATATATATAATAGTAACAAGTTATATATATATATATATATATATATATATATATATAATGCATGTATGTAGGCAAACAACTTACTGAGTACGTCACAGTCAGGCATGCTACGTGACCCTAATTGTTATTTTCGTCTGCGCAGTAACGCGTTTGGGTGTCTTTATTTGATGTGAGTGCTTTACCAACCCAAGGCCAACTGAAACGCGAAATTCGATATCATGACTTCATTTTCCTGGATCACATCTATCAACTGAAACGTCCGGGGCTATCGCCGTTGTACAGACTGTCTCAGAAATTTCACTGTTACTTTTGGCCTGATCCTGACATATTTGTGTGTGTGTGGAATGCTTTCAAGAATAACATACCTTTTCGGACCGTGTAATTCGCACTGAATGGTAAAGCAGACTGATGTCAGATCTTTATCGAGAAAGAAATGTATAAACAACTTTCCCCCCATCTCCAAATTTTCCTCTCCTTCTGTTCATTATAATAAACGTTAGTTTGACGTCTTCCTTTTTCGACCTAAGCGTTTATTTAATCCCATCAGAATCAAAAATCATACCACTCTGCAACAAGCATCTAAAGAACCAGCTGCCACCGTGTGCTTTAGTTCCGCGTATCATTTTTCTCAGTTAAGGAAAATTATTTCATTCAGGCAAATTATCTCATTTTTCTTGCTTTTCCTCACGCTTGTATTTCCCCGCATCCTTTCATCCTTCATGGATCGAGGTTACACAAATGAAACAATACGTTATTCGGCTCTCTCTCAGTCAGGACCAGATCAAATCTTTCTTTCGGCGTAGTAGTGGAGATAATGAGCGCTTGTTGTATTAAACGGACAAATAGTACTTCGGCATCTCATGACCTCACAATGCTCGGCTCGGTTTCACTGATCAGCACCCCGCGTCCACCCCCCCTTATGAGATAATGCAATTACAAACATCAATAAGGAGCTGCGAGGGGAATCATTATGTGCTGACAGTGATAAATGACGGTGCAGAAAATAGCTTGGTTTTCTCTAACAATCTCCCGGCCCAGGGGGTTTGAGGGCTGAGCTTAGTCACCAAGGAAACAGATGACAACCAAAATGGCTCTAACGCCGTACCCGAGAGCCCTCCTCTTTTCTCTTTTAACGGAGACTTTTCTCTCCCGGTTCTTTTTGTTTCAGTACCAGCTGCCACATGCACATGTGACCTTTTTTTTATCGCCTGATCCTGTCTAAACGCGCCGTTACTGCGACTTTTGTAGCGAAGTGTATTCTTAACACCTCTACAGATCTGCTTTGTAAATAAAAACTACCAGAAAGTTCTTTAATTATTATTAAAACATATGGGACACTAGTTAAAAATTACTATAAATGGCTTTTGCATTTTTGGATATTGTATTTTAGACAGGGCATTTATCTTGTATTTTTAAAACTATTTGAGATCGGTGGGGATTGTAAATAGCCTCGGACGTCGATCTTAACGACATTTTGTAAAACGTTAGCGGTATAATTTATATTCTTACGCCATTGTACACAGAGAAGGGGAAGTTACTCTTTATATTTACGACAAATCACACGTCATCATTTATAATGAAAGGTGACAGGAGAGCTGAATCCAGGCACCTGGTTCACTGTTGAATATTATAAACAAAGCTGGAAAAAGTTTCTAGAGAAATTCCTAGAAAAAAAATGGTTTTAAACTCAAATGTTATATAGCTTTCTCGTGCACAAAAAAAAGTTTTAATTAATAATAGTTTGAAAAATATCTGCAAAGGGAACTGGCATAAAAAAAATACATAGGAAAAATACATTGTGAATGCACCAAACATTCACAAAATTATCATTCAAGTCTTACAACAAGTTACACTTCTGCCTCATGGGCTGTGAAGCACGCTAACGAATGTCCAGATGCGATCACAGACATCTTAGTCTCTTTCTCTTCAATCCATCCTGCTAACCTGCAGCCAGTCCACCATTTCCGTGCTTCTCCTTAAATACCTCTCTACCTTATTAATGCAGTATGAGAGGCCTTTCTGCGTAACTCTAGAAAGGGAGAAAATGCAGCAGCACCAATAATGATTTGTGTGAGGCAGCGTAAGAAAACACAGGTGGAATAAAGATCCAGAGGTGTGAACTCGTAAATCAATAGTTTTTTTTTTTTACAATTCAAATGAGCAAAAAAAAAAAACAGTAAAAAATTAACCCGAACTTTTTAATTAAAGCTTTGAAAGGGCAAAAATTAACACTCCCTGTAAAGTTTGGGTGTCAAAGCTGCCTTACATTATTCTTACACGCACAATGGGGGGGGGGGGCATGTGTAGAGGGTTCAGGGGGTGGCAGAGACCCCTCTCTTATTTGTGAGTTTCCATGTGAACCCCTCAGCGAGGTGGTGACCAGGGAGCCACACCCTAAGTGACTGTAAGATTCATGACCAGTGTCCCCCTCTATCTCCCAAGGGTTCGCATTCATGTAGTGGATGGTCCACAAGGCCTGTTGTATATGTACAGAACCTTCTAGAACCTCTTCTGCCCCCTTACTTCCGCCGCCATCTTTACCGATGTTTCACCTCATGGTACCTACACCAGAGTGTTTGTGTCTTCCACATACGTCATTTTTAAGCCTAAGAAAAAGAGGTCTGTCAGCCTGCACCTGTAAGGACACATTAACAAGGCACAATAATGCGAAGAGGAAAAAGATTTATAACCAAAACCTGAAAAAAAAAAATTAATTAGCCCTATTCATTACAGCTGTTGTTACAGTGGCATGAAATGTATTTCTTTTTTAAAATAGTACAGGTCTCTTGTGCATAAGGTAATTCTACCAAAATAAAATACTGAAATAGACTTGCTAAAACAGAGGTATAATGCACTGAGTATCTGTAGACATACAGACTGCATGCTTCACACACACACATTTAGACAGATCGACAGTAAAGTGACGAAATGGACTTGAACAGCGCCTGGGAACTTCCACATGTTCAGACAGTCGTGCATTATGATCCGTCTACAAAATGGCCAGCGATTAAATTGTACACTGATACAGAAAACACAAACCTCCATCTGCGGGCTGGCTCACGACATCATGCCGCAGGAACAGCGGCTCGCCGTCTCCCCAGGGCGGGGCTTTAGGCCACGGTGTGACGGCCCCACGTGCACGCGAAACCACCCGCCCCCCTCCCCTGCCCAAAAGAGGGTGAAATTGATTTTAAAAACCCGGGGGAAAAATGTAACCCCAAAAGCGTACCCCCCCCCCCCCCCCCCCCCCCGCAGATGGGGGTAGTCGCCGCGCTTCTCAATGTCCAGCAGTCTCATCTGCACTTTGCTGCCCACGATAAGCAGGACAAAACACTCAAGAATGTGTCAGGATGTGTCAGTGGCGCCCCCCGACTGTGTGATGGTGAAAAGGCGGGAAAAGTCAGTGAGGCAATGGGGAGCACCACATTCGAGTGGCTTTATTTATTTGTTGTGAATAACAGGTTTATTATATTAAACTAAAAATGTTCCTGTGAGGAAATAAGAATCCAAAGGACCTCTTATGCCCGTAGCTCCTGTCACATCTGGTGATTTTACCTTCGTAATCCCTGCTGGCTCATCACAGCCCAGCACTGTTAAAATTCCGAGGTCCAGTTAGACTGAACTCCCGTGACTGCCCTCCGGTGGTCAGGTTGCACTTCTGCATTTGCAGAACGCAGCCTCGTGTGTTAAAGTCGTCTCTGGCATGGTGGGGGGTGGGGGTTGTTGGTCTCAGCGACATAGGAGGGGCCAAGGTTTGCTCAAATAAATAACATGAATAAGAAACGTGAACTTGATCGATTATCATGATAAAAATAATGATCATAATGAAGGACGATCCTGACCTCGATATGCTGCTGATGAGAGTGATGATGTAATTTATCATAACGGACGGCACAAGCCGAGCTGAGCCGGGCCGAGCCAAACCGGATCAGCAGAGCGAAAGCTTGGGGCTAATTTGGACCCCCTTAAAGATGGCGCTTCCAGTCTGGCCGTCTCGCTGCTCTGCGCTGGCGGAGTGGGCATTGTGTGGCCCAGATGGTGAGGGAGTGGGTGCAGCTGTCCGGGGGGGGGGGGTGAGAGAAAGCGAGACAGAGAGAAAGAGAGAGAGATGGTCAGGAGAATATGTACCCAAACCTGTTTTCTGGCGGTCCCTCCCTCCCTGGTTCAACCTCCTGTCCTTGCAAGGTGACTACAATGTTAGAATCAGCCGTAGGAAGATCCCAGAGCCCCAGAAGGGTGACCATCCTCTGTTATGGCACCATGAACGCATACACCGAAAATGAGATGAGACAAGACAGAATCCCTCTTCAGGAAAATTTCTGTGACCATTATCACAGAAGGGACGAATACAGAAAAGGATCATTTAGGAAAGATTAAATGCAACAAAGGATAAAGTAGACACTGTAAAGAAAAAATTAATTTCTACCACTTTTATAATACCCCTTTTTAATACAGTGCAAATGGCCATTCCTACATTGATTGTCTGCCCGGGAATCAGGAGTCCGAGGAGGAGGCAGAGCCAGGCTGCTGTAAGGCAGCAGGCCAGAAGCAGCATGCAGAGCTTAGGATCGCATTTGGGGGGTGATTCTGCAACTGAATGTGATCTCCATGAATCACGCAGAAATCATTCGTTTCTGAAAAATTGTGTCCATAGGGCTGGGGGATGTGCTTGGTGGGGGTGGGACAGGTGTAGAGATGACAGCTTCAGTGTGATGGAATGATACACCTGCGGCTCTTCAGACTTTTTGTCATTATATTAATCATGCTGCCTTAAATCACAGCATAGGAGCTGTCCTTGAAATCCTGTCCGAGGACACTGGCAACTGCGACCACACGAGTACTTGATGGGCTGTAATTTCATTGTAGTAATAAACTTTCTGTCGTTATTACTCAAGTTCACGTTATATTTATTTAGCAGATGCTGTATCCAAAGCAACATACGAAGGGTCAAAGGTCTTGCTCAGGGGCTCAACACTGAAATCATTCTGTGACCTCAAGATTTGAACTGGTGACCTTCTGATCACAGGCATAGAACCATAACCCACAAAGCCACACACCACCCTCATTTTTCTTCACATGGAGAGTAGTATTGGGCCAGGAGCTATGTCTTCTGCACTGAAGCTTGGCGTTGACCTTGACATCGACCTTGAGCTTGCACAAGGGACCATCATGGCCCACTGGTTCTTTGAATAGTGGTGGCTGTGGGTCTATGTAGCGCTCTGTTAAAGCATCGTGTTCTGGCACTGTGCTGGGTGTCTTCAGAGGATCTCCCCCGTTCATCGCTAACGCTACAGAGCAAGCATGACATGACTGCAAATGAGCAGTATGGATATCGCTTGGGGGGGGGAGCGGAAGCTGATATGTCCAAATATGGGTGCGGAAGCCCAGGCTCTGGCAGTTCTGCTTGCCGGTCCTGTCTGAGTGCAGATGAGCTCTCATCTGAAAGAAAAATGCCCCCACCCTCCCCACCCACTGCGTAATTCCTATTCGCTGAAGCTGTCTCCCTTGAGAACAATGGTGGGGGGAGGGTGGAGAGGTGAATCCCGGAGAATCCCGTGGCCGTGTGGGTCTCTGTGTGTCCGTGTGGGTGTGTACATACGGACATGATCATTTAGTGCTTATTTTAGGAAGCTAGAGACTGGAGCCAGTGTGACAGCTCTGTGACTCGCCTGCTGGTGAGGAATGGATGCTGTCCAAACTGGGGTGACCTTCAGCACCTGCAGGACAGTTTTTAGGAACAGCATTGATAACACTCCCCCCACCCCCACCACCACAACCAGAAAGCTGTTATGAGTGATAGCCCTTTAGAACAGTAACACCCCCCAGTGAATTGTTATGAGTGATAGCCCTTTAGAACAGTAACACCCCCCAGTGAGTTGTTATGAGTGATAGCCCTTTAGAACAGTAACACCCCCCAGGGAGTTGTTATGAGTGATAGCCCTTTAGAACAGTAACACCCCCCAGGGAGTTGTTATGAGTGATAGCCCTTTAGAACA
>JABJVO010000093.1:3030630-3063907 GCA_026770805.1 Boulengeromyrus knoepffleri
GGGCGGTCGGGGGGGGGGGTGGGAGACTAAAGCTTAAGGTTTTGTCTGCACTGCCTTTTATGATCTAACACTGGCAGATCTGTTAGATGTAAAATCCTCTTTTTACTGCTGAGGAGATGAGGAGCCTGTGGGTTGTTGTATGGCTTCAGTGAATCTCTAGTATTCAGCTGTGCAGAGTGGTGGCATGGAATGGAAAGGCTCAGACCAAGTGGGACAAAAAGGGGGTCAGAGAGAAACGGTTAACGTCACTGTGCGCAAATGCATCCGTTAAAGAATGAGGGCAGATAGCTGAGTGCTACCCCTGTTTTTGTGATACTTCTGCTTAATCGGTCATTAGTTGAGTACGCTAGCAGATGTGATCTTCACCCTACGACCTCGAGAGTCACCACTGTCATCGACCCCTGTAGGACAAGCAGGTCACATTGCCAAATGGCGATGATGGTTCATGCTACTGTGCTCACCTGTGTCACTTTGCGGATCCATGCCTGGCCCCCGGCCTCAAGCAGGTGAAGCCCAGTTTCTAGGCAAAGAATGTTCAAATGGTATGTCCTAATGTAGCTTCAAACATACATTAATTTAACATACACTTTTATCCAAAGCAACAAACATCTGAGGAAAAAGGGTCAGCCAGTTTCTGGAGCAAATAGTGTTTATGGGCCGTGCTCAAGAGCCCAACACTGAAATTCTGCCAACCATGAGATCTAAACCTGCATTTTTCTGATCACCAGCACAACCAATGAGCCGCACACTGGTTAAATCAGCCTCAAGCCTGAAAAGAGGAACAGTGTCCACCCACAGGATGTGAAACCTGGGAATGTGCTTCCCTTGAAAGATCCTTCCAGTTTTTGCTCATTTAAACACCTGGGGGTGTTTTGATATGTCTCTACAGAAGCTGTTGAAGTTAAAGACTCACAGGTACAACCCAAACCTGCATCCACCAGCTGCTCATAAACAGCAGTTCCCATGTATGGTGCTCATCATCATATTGCAGTGAGAAAAATTTTGGTAGGGTGCACTAGGGGAGTGGTCTGGATTCTGGGCTGCGGAACTGGGCTCTACCTTCAGGGGCTAGGATGGAAGATCTGTGGTTCGGTGGAGCTGGCTATTTTGGTCTGTTTCAGCAGGGCTTATGTGAAAGGGTACTTGTGTAAACTATCAACAACCTTTCATTAGCACACTGCTAAAGGAAACCCGCACTTGTATTGGAAAGGCTTCAAAGACAGTCAATTTGGACATAGAACTGACCTTGCATCAGATCTCCATGACGATTGCCAAGGATTGTGTAAAGGTGTTCTCAGGACTTCACAGCCAGGTGAGGATTTGATCCAATTCAGTGTATGAACAACTGGATTTAGTGCAGGCCCCACCCACCACCACTTCTACCCAATAGCCTTGTAGCATTCTCTTGCTCCAAGCAACTCATGCTTGTCTGTGGGTGGCTAGTTGTGTGGAGGCGTGGATTCAGATTAGTCACTAACTTGCTACCTGCTTTAGCTGTTCCCAACAGGGAGACAAAGCAGGTGTTGGTTCTCTACACCCCCATTAGTAATGCCAGTTTCATTATGTGTCTTGCTCTGAATGCAACCAGCAACCCAACCAGCTTTAGGCAAATTCATTTTCCAAAGTGATGTAGTCATAACAGTTGAAATCAAGCGCTAAGCCAGAGAGTGTATGTAACTGCTTCCGTTTTGGTAGGACGACTTACTGCCCCGCTCATTCACTTTGGTGGATGTGATTTATGGGGCATTAGGTGATTTGATTTAGGTCAGTTAAATCTCGATTAGTGTGAGTGAAGTTGTGGAATGGCAGCTGGGATTCATGCTTTATCATTATTATTATTATTATTATTATTATTATTATTATTATTATTATACATATTTAAGTTGTGGGTGGCCCTGGGGGGCCATTCTGAATCTGGTGCTTATTCAGTAGTTCCTCTCTGATTTAGCCAAGCACAGCTACCCATTTTGAGGACAGCCATTTCTATAGGAAGATCTGGAGAGCGTGTAGGCCCCCCAGGACATCCGTACTCCTGTCGTCGGTGACACTCTGTAGCCCGATTAAGCACCACTTCGGAGCCCTCCACACGCTCTCATCGACGGCGCCTCCCTTCTGACAGCAAATGCTTCCATGTTTCCAGGTGTCACATTTGCAGCCAAGGGCTACTTCGACGCTCTGGTGAGGATGGGCGAGCTGGCCAGCGAGAGTCACGGCTCTAAGGATCTTGGTGAGTTGCAGGTCCGGTTGCAGTGCCACTCTTCTCCCTCCCCAGCCACTCCCCCCTTGCAACCCCCTGCGCCCCAACACCGCCCCCCCTCTTAATGGGTTAAGGATAGAGTCCTGGGTGGGGGAAGGGGATAGTGGCAGCTTCCTGTACCCAAATCCCACATGCTCACGTGTACATGTTAGCTTCCTACCTGGTCATGTATGTGAGTAAAAAACCCAGCAGGTTCAGGAAGCACATGTAAAGGGTACCCCTCTGATGTCCCAGAAGGCAGGAAGGACCCCATGGCTCTCTATAATGCTGCCAGGGTCCATTTGTAGCATCCATTTGTACACCTATCGTAGCAATTCTCTAGCAATGTGTTCATTCTCATTCCCATACTAAGCTTTTTGACAGGTTCATTAGGACCTGCTTAGCAGCTTTTAGTACTTGCTTCTTAGAGTGGGTGCATTCTCTGTTCTGTGTATTCTAATCTGGAAGGATCCATTAGCTGGATATTTTGATAACTATATTAATGTCTTTAGAACCTCCTGGAACCAAGGAGAATCTCTAGGCCTTTTATGGTACAGACATGCATGCCTGAAGGGCATGTCTGAAGTTTCCTGCTTTTTCTCTCATGGTGGTGGGACTGGGTGGGCGTTAGGAGGACTGTTGCTACATTTGACCAAAGTCTGACGTTACCAGTGGAGTTCTTTCCCCAGCAGAGAGCAATGTCTCTATGACCCAGAAACAGAGCTGAATTGAAATTGGCCTCTGAATCAGACTTATGAGGTTTTCTTGGAGAGTGTGGAAGAGATAAAAGAGGTTGTGGTGCTTTGTATTCAGGAAAGGAGGTCCTGCTCCCCATTTTCCCTGATGCCTGTCTCTCGATCACCATCTTGAATGGGGTCTCAGTTGACGTAGTCCATCATCACACCCCCATGGCTATGGTCTGAATGGAGATACTGGTCAGTCTACGTTGAGCTCTGTCCAGGCCATGGTGAGCTTCAGGGCAGCTGGTCTCTGGGCTTGTGCCTGCGGTGGGCTCTCAAAAAACCACGGAAAACAAGGCCAATCCTGGCATCGCCACATCATGGCAGCTTGTCTCAAGGGTCCCCTCTCAGTCAGTCATCCGTCTGTCTATGTGTTTGTGTATCTGTGTGTATCTATGTATTTGTGTGTGTGTGCATGTGTGTCCTGTTTTCCCACAATTGATGCCAGGGGTGTTAGCCATCCATAAGAAAGCGTCTTGCATGAATTAAAAACGTTAAATGAATAATTATCTTTACTTAGCAGACGCTTTCATGTAAAGCGACGTACGTTTGAGAGAGCTGGGTCAGACAGTCCCTGGAGCAGTTGGGGTTTGAGGGCCCTGCTCAAGGGCCCAGCGGTAATATCCCTCTGCCAGCTCTGGGCACCTAACCTGCTGAGCCACATATATACGCAAATTAAATGAGGTATAAGTTCCTGTGTGTCATAGCTTTCACTTTCTTGCGCAGTCCTCACAGGCACAGTGTGTTTTTACACTGACTGTGGGTAAACTCCTGGCTAGCTGTCAGCCCCTGGTGATATCCGTGTGTGTCTGCTATCTGTGCCGTGTTGAGCAGCCCACATCACCCCTCCCCAGCCGCCTGCATTCCCTCCCCCTCCCGCCCGTGTTGCAGTCCTTCGTTTTCCAGGTGACCGAGCAGCCTGGAGATGCTTGCTTTCGCTAGCTTGACTTCCTGCAGCCCAAACCCTGGGATGACTCATTTTTTCGCTTTGGCCGACAGACAACCAGCTGGAACCTCTGCTGTTGTTCATTTTTTTATTTACGCGTATGCTATTTGAATCTGTCCCCATCTTGCCTCCATTTTGCTTGAAGATGTTTTTGTTAAGGAGCTGAAAACATTTTAGTGTCCAAAAGGCTGCACTCCACGCCTTCTGAGTGTTTCTGTTTTTTTTGGTGTATCCCTGTGTGTGTGTGTCTGTCTGTTTGATTTCCTGGTTCATAGTTCCAGGTCTTGCAACGGACTGGAAGAATCATGTTTGCATTTACCAGCTCTTCTTTTCAGCTGACGTGGGGACAGATTAAGAAGCAACCTGTGTCAGGTTCCGATCCTACAACATGTCGGACTTACACATCAGGTTCAGACCCAAAAGGAGTAATGTTCCAATTCTGCAGCCTGTCAGGTTCAACACCACGACGCACAATGTTCTATTTCTGTGACGTATCAAATTCCAGTCGTACTATGATTAAGTTTCGAGTCCTACAACTTGTAAGGTTCTAATCAGGTTCCAGTCTTCTTGCTCATAAGGAACTGCTACAACAACAACATCCTTTGCCATCCCTTGAGACTTAGGATCCTGGTGGGATGGTGATCAACCAAACCAAGGGCAGAGGCTGCAGTTGCAGTCCTTTTTGGCACAAGCTGCCCAGTGATTGGTGGAACCCAGGGGGTTAGTCAGCAATGTCGTAAAATCTGATTGGCTTTGGAATGGGGTCTGACCATACTGGTGAGGTGGCAGCAGAAAGACCAGAGGGCTGAGCAGAATGTTCCAAAAATAAGTCCTTAATGAATGATTCTGCTGACAAACTCCTGGGTTAAATGCCCTATAAGCTGGCTCCCTCTGTTGTTCTATGGCATGGAGTCAAATTAGTACACAATGTAATCATTTAAGCCCAGGAATACAGTCAAACCAAACAAAAATTATTTGCACAAACGTGCAGGAAGTGTTTGCGACTGGGACGGCTGGGATCCCTTGTTACGAGCAGGGGAGACGTTCGGTCCAAGCTAAGGCATTTTTTATTCTAATGACATGTGTTCATAGTGCATGAACACTTCCAGTAGACCAATATCCGGCAGAATAAATACAAGACAACAAGACGTGATGTGCAGCAGCCAATAATGAATTCCAATAAATAACACTTTACATGTGCAACAGATTCATTGGAGGCAGAACTTGGGGAATAATGTGTCAGAGCATTAACTGTAGCAGGATTTGGTGCAGAATCCAGCCTCCCCAGGATGCTTTGATAGATTTGGTGTTCAGTTGAATTCTGGGATCCTGCAGGTGGTCTCTGAATCTTGTGGTCCCAAGTGTCAATACACAAACACACACACACACACACACACATAGGTTTGTAATTATATCTTCGTGTGGACTCTCCATTCATCTCTATGGGGAAAACTCTAATCCCACCAATGACAACCTTAACCCCTACCCAGCCCCAACCTTAACCATACTGTAGGTAACCAAACAAAACTCAAGAGTTTTGGCATTTTTACTTTTTTCATTGCATTCACAGATCTTTGTGAGGACTTGAAAAATGGTCCCCACAATATGAAAATAACAGGCTTTTATTACGTTGTGGGGAACATGTGGTCCCCACAGTATAATAAAAACATAATCCACACACACACACACACATACACTGCAGCTTCAGTGCTGGGTAACTGAGCAGGCTTAGACCACGACTGATGTGCATTCTTGTGGTTAATTTAGCATGTAATTTTTGTGGTCAACAGTTTCTGAGATGTCCTATTACCAGATGTAAATGAGTTTTCAGGAAAATTAATTCCCTGCCTCATGATTAAACTCATCTTTAGCATCTTGGGAACATCGTGGTTTCTATGATCTGAATTTACACAGACGAGGAACCCCACAGGAGCCTTCACCTTGAAGATGGACTCCCCCTTGCTGTTCTAGACCTCCTGTCTATATGGGTATCCCTTGTGGTATACCCAGGCTTTCTGTGATAGACTCTAGGTTCATCCCCACTTTGCTCTGGATAAAAGTTACAGAAGATGAGTGGATAAAAGATGATGAGATTGTTTTATCAAACTTAAAATGATTCATGATTATTGATTATTGAGTAACAGGCTTTACACAGCATGGATAACGGGATGGACAGCAGAGGGCCTGCTGTCGGGAATCAGCTTTCATTTCTCTACTGTGTTAAAGAACCAACACAGCAGAGATCTGAGAGACTATGCTACATCACGTACCTGTATATTACGGTTACACGTCACTGGTGTACCGGAACATATTTTAGGGATCATTTTCAATTTTATAAAATGTTAAATAAAACATTTTAAAGATCTGTAATAACATAGAGTTTTCTTCTGACTCAGACAAACTGCAGTATTACTAGTTCTTAGTAAAGCCAAATCCGAGCTGGGGGGGGGCTTTTTTAATGATTGTTCGTGTCCCATGAAAGCTACAATAATAGACTTGTTAGTTTACCATTTTTTTTCAAAATAGTACATGCATACTGTACAAGCTTTTTCAAATTTGACCTATATATTTATTATTGATATGGAAATTTGTGGGCAAAATTATTTCATCATCGTGAAATCTGTTCAGATTTGAGCATAAAATTTTTCCCTTTCATATTATTTTAGTAAAAAATAGCCCCACAGTCTGTTGCCGAGGTGTGCTGTATATAATCTGTCACATGGCCGGCATGGGGGCAGACAGGATCTGTCACCTGAGTTCCTCCGGACAGAGATATCCGTGGTGCGTGACGTCTTCCGGAGCAATGGGAACTCGCCGTTCCTCACTCTCTCTCTGTCTGACTCGAAACAAGTGGGTGACGCAGGCATCCTGCCTACGTGCGGAAGCACTCTGCGGACGCAGACGTGGGAAGGGCGTCCTGGAGATGGCGCCAGGAGACACTCAGGCTGCTCGCAAGACTGCGTGCCTTCTCCACACATCACATCCCACTGTAAAGTGACACGTGAACGCAATGTAGCGCTCGCGGTAAGAACAAGCAAGTCACACCGCGCATGGAACAGGATAGTGTCTAGTGATTGAAACGAAATTGTTCTGAAGAATTCTGCGCTGACTCTGTGTGGCCATCCTGTCTCCACGAGACCCCTGTGCTGTTGTTTGGACGTGGGCGGCCCAGAGATTTGCGTGGGGGGTGGTTGAAAATAGATCAATGGATGCCTTCGTGGGAGGGATTCCGGCGAGAGAAAGATAGCGAGAGAGAGAGAGCCGAGGGAGGAAAGTCCATGACGGCGGAGTACGACGAGCACCAGCAGAAAGAGATTATTTTCAGGCGTTCACGTGCATGCTCTTCCGTCAAATCACACTCGAAATGTATTGCAGGGTCCCTCTCTGACGCAGTCAGCCAAACGGGGGTAGGAGGCTGGGGAAGGGGCATAGGGAGACAGGGCTGTGTGTATGCGCGCATGTTTGTGTGTGTGTGTGTGTGTTTGTGCATGCATGTTATATTACATTGTGGGGGATCAAATGTCCTCCGCAATGTGATAAAAACCTGTTATTTTGACGTTGTGATGACCATTTTTCAGGTCCCCACAAAGATCTGTGAATGCAATCAAAAACCAAAACATGCCAAAAGTCTCATTTTTTGTTTGGTTACTTAAGGTTAGGGCTGGGTAGGGGTTAAGGTCATCATGTTGGGATTAGAGTTTTCCCAAAGAAATGAATAGATGATCCCCACAAGGATATAATTACAAACCTGTTTGTGTTTGTGTGTGTGTGTGTGTGTGCGCGCGTGTGTGCGTGCGTGCGTACATGCATATGTGTGTTTCGTGGTGTGGGCACTTGCCGTTTCATCTGTGTGGGTCTACTCACAGGCCCTTTTAACTTTATGGAGGACAAACAGGAACAGGTACATCAGCGGTTGCCAACTTTTGTCTTAGAAAAGGTGTAGGACATTTGTTGTTTGATCATTAAGCAAAGAACACTGAGATGTTACATAAGAACAGACATAAAACACATCTGTCTGTGTGCCCATCCATGTTTCTTTGTGTAGCTGTGCTGCTTCCAGTAACCAGCATGGATCTACCCCTCAGCCTCAGTGTTTTAGTTACATTACCTTAAGCTCACCAGTGTCAAAGCACAAAGGCATCAGCATGAGGAGTGACATTCCCAGTGAACTGCACTGGTATGAGTTCAGGAGAAGAGTCTGCCATCACTGGCTACTTACAGACACTTCCTGGACTGTGAAATGTTAAGGTGACTGTGTACTTCACACGGTGTCCGGACAAAACGAAATCAAACACATGTGACAACAATGTTGCATGCTAAAAACAAATGTTTTCAATGTAGAAAACCCACATTAAGAGCACAAATAAACTTATTGCAGCGTGTGTGTGTCATTTTAATAAAGAAGATGACAGCTGTTTTAAAATGGAAGTTGCTCTCTTTATTAATGGCCATGCTTGGGTTAATACTAGCAGAGGCACAGACAGGGAAGCCATCAATGTTAATGACACTCTCAATTACATGCTAATGAAACGTGCATTCCATGGTGAACATTAAAAGTTTATAACACTTATTATTAACAGAAGTACATGAATACATGTTAATTTATAATATTTAAAGTGTAGTGCAGTGCAAAGCATGCCGTAATTGCGTAATTAGTTATGCTGACCAATACAGTGGCGTCACATTTGTCAGCCAATCATGGACAAGTGGGTGGGATCAGTGCAAACAAAAAAAGTTCACCTCGGGGACTCTGCACAGGCAGTGCGCCAAAATGGTGATCACCATGGTGATTACACATCATGGTGACTACACATCATGGTGATCACCATGGTGATTACACATCATGGTGATTACACATCATGCGATGTATGCAGCGTAATTTACTTTGATTTTAGACAGATTTAGCGATTGGGCCAGTCTAATCTCCCTAAACTCATTTTGGTCTTCCTCACATTTTTTATCAATGTGCGTGCATTTGTCTTTGTGTGAATCATGGTTTCACTGTGCTGTCCTCACGTAGGTCTACATGAGTATTGGGAATTAACTTCACTGCGTAACAACGCTTCCTTTCGGAAAGCTGAACATCTGAGAAAGGTCACACTGAACCTCATGGGGGAAACAATTTGAGACCAAAAAAAAAGCCTTTTCAAATTAACTTTCCAATTGCTGCTCTAATTAGCTGCTCCTTCTTCCATGTTTGGCGTGATACTTCTCTCTCTTCCTCCCTCAGGGCGACACGTTTTACCACCGACTCTCCTCATTAAAACGTAAAAAGTTAAATGGTGAAATTGGGGGGTTCTGGAAGCAATTAGCCTTAATATAATGAATTTTGGGTAAGGACAGTGTCTTGCCCTCCAATGAATGCGTCCATTGGGGAGCTATCCTGTAAGAAAGATGGACAGAAAAGCCAAAACATGAAGTAGTGCCACCTTTCAGCTTTTATTGACCATTTTCTCCCTGAATTTCTCCTCTAACAGTGACTAGGCCGTTTTTCAGTGGGTGGGGGGCAAATACAACCTTTCCCTCTCTGTAATTTGCTTTTAAAAATAACATAAAACAGGGCAGGAAAAACATATGTTGTGTAGTTCTCTTCTTGCAGTGATGGCTTATTCATAGTGCAGAGATGTGAAGTTAATTGCAGAAGAAGACTGGATGTTCTCCATGGCTGATTGGATTGAGTGTCCATGTGTGTGAGGACACGTGGGTGCGTGTGTGAAGGCGTGTGCGTTTTCCCACTGAAACGCTGCTCTCTCGCCCATAATACCTGGCCCTGTTCTAAAGAGAACACAAACCATTTTTTAGCCCTCTGTCTTGTCTCCTGACACCTGCCCCATCTACCTGGCCACAGTGCATGCTGGGAAATGGGTGTGAACTATAATGTGTGGGTAAGTGGCCTCTCTTCATCTTTCCGGGAATCCTCTCTGGTGTGTGTCATCTGGCTTCCTGAATCTTATGCACCCTCCAACATATAATTTATCCCCCACACCCCATCCAAGCTTAGCCGTTTCTTTGGCGACCCATAATCCTGAGGCATCTTAAGAACTTCTTAGTGAAATCCTGCATGGCCAGTTTAGGGCTGTCCACAGGAAGCCTGGAGGAGATGAAGGTTACCTGTCACCAAAGCGGCTGCTTTCACTCTGTCCCTGCGCTGTATTTACAGCAGTTTGAGTCATGGCGTCATCCCCTGACCCTTCTGTAAACAAGTCATCGGGTTCTTTCTGGTCCCTCTGTGGTTGCAGCAGAGACTGAAGGGCGCTGAGGTCATCCTCCTAAGCTCTCGCCCATGTTTGCTTTGGCTTTTTGTGTCACATGACATTGTTGCTGATATCGCAGTGGGCGGAGTGTACCCCGGCGTACCCTGCCTTCTAATCCCATCCAAAACCTCTCATTCTGCTGCTAATACCACTGTGCCGGGAAAGCCCCCCGCCAAAGAAACACAAAATAACACCCCCCTTCATGAAAACCATGTGCTGTAGTTAAGGCTCTTAACAGCATAGGCCAGATCTCATTAACAGGTAATTAGCCTGTCTCATCAGTCATCTCAAAAAGGAGTCTATTGCTCTCTCTCTCCCTCCCTCTCCCCCCCCCTCTCTGTATGTCTTTCAGTCAGTTCTACCAGGAGGGTAGTAAAGAAGACCAATGCATTCAGGATGTTGAACCCGAAATTCAAAATAGCAGCTAGTGTAGGTGTTGGAGGTCAGAAGATGAAGGCCTTCTGAATATGTCAGCACACAAAACACCATCCACAGCACACAACCATTCTTTCCTCTCTCAAACTCAAGCTCAGTCTAGTCCCATGTGCAGGCTGCCAGTAGATGTAAGGGACTGCTGCATAGTTGGTGTGCTCTGTGCCCCCGTCCCAGTAGGAGGCAACGTCTCGCACACATCTCCTTTTCCCATTATCAGCTCCAACAGCCGGGGGATGTTAAAAATTTGCTTAGAGCTCCATGTGACTGCCCCCCCCCCCATCTCAGGGAATGCACATATGGACTTGTAAGTCATTTCAAACCAGAGCGTCTGCCACGTAAATGAAGGAGAAAGTGGAATTAGACTTTTTGGAGCAGCGGCAGTATCCCACTGCCCTGCGATGGGCTGGCCCCCCATCCAGGGTTGTTCCCTGCCTCGTGCCCGTTGCTTCCGGGATGGGCTCCGGACCCCCCGCGACCCAGTAGGATAAGCGGGTTAGACAATGGATGGATGGCTGGACTATCCCACAATGTCTTTTGTTGGCCTCGAGCAGATGTTGGTGAAGAGGCGCTCATTTTGTCATTTTAAGTGGTTCACGGTGACCTCAGGCCAAGCAATGTTGCCAGGGGATCTCAAATGTTCAAACAGGACTCACCTGATTGACACCTGTGGTGACTCATTGGACAGTATTGGATAGTTGTTTCTGCTCTGCCTTGCCTTGGGTTTGTCATACTGGATTGACATCTTGTTCTAACATCAGTAGGACTAAGAAAGACGCAACATGCTGACCAGCACCTTAGATTTAGTCCTATAAGCCACATCATTCTGAAACGGTCACCCCATGCCAAATAGTCTGACAAAAAACAGAATATAGGGGCTGTCCTGTGTCCTGTACCAAACTGGTTCCCCACACGTTCTCTTTGGCTGACCTTGATTATATTACAATAACAATGATAACGACATGGAAACCTGACTATTTACGAATGTAAACTTTGTCTGCATTCATTTGCCTGCTATCGCCCACACAGCACAAAAAAAGGCCAAGGTTACGGAAGGTGTGACAGGCTGGAATAGCCAACCGTGTGAAAGAAGGAGGGAGGAAGATTAAAAAGTCGCACAGAACAAGTGATACCAACCCCCCAGATTCCCTTCATAGCTTGTCATTGTTGAGAGTATCAGTCATCTGCGGAACCTGTGCACAAACACACAGAGTTAGCTACTGTAGATCCATGCTTCTGGGGGCTTACATTTGACTGCCATTTTAGATAAAAGCAGGGACCTTGGGGGGACCTTGCTGATCCAGTGGATTGCCATTGATGGGGAGGGGCTCCAAGAAAGGGGTATTTTTATGATGGAAACCTGTTCGTAGGGAACAGAGAAATCAGCCAAACTGTTAATGAAAACCACTGTACATATCACAGGATCCTTGGAGCCTCATTAAAACAAATTTGTTTGTCAACTTTATCTGGGACACAATCTGAGGGGACGCTAAGCTTGTCCATGTAATGGATTGGCATGGTGAGGGCAGGCAGTGCTGGGCTTTAGGATCTAAGCTGTCAGAATAAGTTCTGGGTCCTGATTATGGGTGAGCAGTGGAGGACACCATATGACAGAGAGTGAGGGCTGAGAGTGAGGTCTGAGAGTGGGGGCTGAGAGTGAGGGCTGAGAGCGAGGGCTGAGAGTGAGGTCTGGGAGCGAGGACTGAGAGCGAGGGCTGGGAGTGAGGGCTGGGAGCGAGGGCTGAGAGTGAGGGCTGGGAGTGAGGGCTGAGAGTGAGGTCTGGGAGTGAGGACTGAGAGCGAGGGCTGAGAGTGAGGTCTGGGAGCGAGGGCTGGGAGTGAGGGCTGGGAGCGAGGGCTGAGAGTGGGGGCTGGGAGTGAGGTCTGGGAGTGAGGGCTGAGAGTGAGGTCTGGGAGCGAGGGCTGGGAGTGAGGGCTGGGAGCGAGGGCTGGGAGTGAGGTCTGGGAGTGAGGTCTGGGAGTGAGGACTGAGAGCGAGGGCTGGGAGCGAGGGCTGAGAGTGGGGGCTGGGAGTGAGGTCTGGGATTGAGGTCTGGGAGCGAGGGCTGAGAGTGAGGGTGTGCAGGGTGATCGTCTCCACTCCCTGGGCCTGCCTACTCTAAATCAAGCCACTCACACACAGCATGCTTGGCCATGGGGTCACTATTTTCATGGACACTTTCTGTGCCTTGAGGATCAGGGCTAAGTGAATATTACATCATTTTCCGTGTAGCTGAGTCATTTATTTGTTCTTTTATCAGTTTCTTTCAGTGGGTGGCTGGTCGCTGTGAGGTGACCTGTAGCCGTGAATTCATGCAGCGGGCGGTGATGATTCGGGGGGGCGGAGTGGGGGGTTACTGCTGCTTATGTTCAGACTCCCGCATGCATGTAATTTAAAATCCCTCACACCATCATGGGCGACATAGGTGTGGGCGGGTGGGCAGGACCACTAAAGGCGAGGTGGCCAGATCCTGCGGGGCAGCCATGCTCAATGCATTTGTCCCCTATCCCGGCGTGACCTTGTGACCTTGGGAGGAAAGAGAGCTGCCCTATCATGTTATTGTTTGCTGGGGTGGGTGAGAAAGGTGGAGGCGGAAGCTGGAACGGGGTGGATTCTGGGCTGGTGGGTGTGTACGTCTCTGTGTGTGTTGTTATGTGTATTTACATGTGCATATTGTTGGGGGAGTGTTTACACCAGCACCAGAGAAAATACAGTGCGCAAGGTCTCAGGTATCACCATCAGGGGGCAGCTGGGGGGGGGAGGTCAACGTAATTGGAATGTCTATAAAACAGCTCAGGCAGCCCCCCCCCCCCCAAGCCCCTCCACAAGGTGACCCCACAGTGAGTTTACCAAACTATCCACTGGTTTTTAGTGAACGTAAGCTGCACGTTTCCTTGGTGCTGGAAGGCACAACGAAGCGTAAGTTTCCCCCAACAGATGGTCCCCGGAAAGCGGAGAGTGTGTCATGGTTAAAGTCTAAAGCATTTGCGGCTAACGGTGTTAAACTCAGATAAGCCCCCATCTGTGTGTAACAGTTTGCATTACATGCTGTTCTGATGAATTCAGGTCCGGTCGAACCCCATCAGTAAGGACCCGGGACTGTGCCATTCCATGTCTGTGCCAGACCTCTGCGCCCCACCTCCCAGCACTGCTGGGCCAATGAAAGACCTCCCCACCTTTGTCACACCCCCACGACATTGTCAGTTTCACTGTTGTAAGTACAGACTTGCCCAGCCAAATTTTTTACATTCAGCACTCAGGACAACTATTACAAATATTTCAGTTCTGCATATTACAGTCACCTGTTTGTCTGCAGACAGGCGTTATGTTACCTAAGGAGCACAGATGCCACATACAAACATTATCCATTCATACACCTGGATTTCATAGTGGAGGACCTCAGAGGAAGCACCTTACAACATTACATTATAGGCCTGTTTCGGGGTCCAGGTTCATGAGCTTAACCACTGCACCACCTGCTGCCCGCTGTGGGCATGTCACCTTGAATCTTGGCCCCTATTTTCTGAACCGCTTTCTCACTCCTGGTCAGCTGCATCCTCCTCTCCAAACTCATTTGACCATGTCCTCATTTCAAATACCCAACATGCTAAACATGCTAAAAACAGCTCTTTCTAAAGGGTCATCACAGTCAAAAACTCTTGTAGCCTAACATTTTGGGGCAACCTCCCTCGGGGCCGGACAGGCCTCCTGCGGGCGCTTTATGGACGCCTCTCCCGGGTCCTTCACTGAAGTGGTTCAGTCGCGTGGAGGAGTCTGCCTCGTGTCTCATTGCTCTTGGGTAGCTCTTCTCTCCCTGTCTCTCCAGGTCGTTTTTTTTCCTTCCGTTCTTTGCTCAATCTAGATCTTTTTGTTCCTTTTTTTCACAATGCATTGCATTATCAGAAGAGGCAGCATGTAGGTATCGTAAACCAATGCGCACATTCCTGCCTGCATGACTCACCATTTTTCTTTCATTCGCTTTCTTCAGACTTCTTTCTTTCTCTTCAGTTGACTTCCTTTTGCTGTGTTAAGTATCCCTCATTTTAATAAAAAGGGATAATCCATTAAAAGTTTCAAAACCCTTTTCTTTTTTTTGCTCCGATAATCGACAATTATAATGCAAGCTTGGATAGTTTTATGATTTTTCCCAGTTAACTAATTAGTGGTTTTTCGTTTCACTCGGTTTGTCTGTTTTATTCCATATCGTTGTTGTGATTTTCATTTTTTTTCCTCCCCCAGTGTTGTCTGTTCTACTCTTTTGTGACTTGACCTGTGTTCCATCCAGCCCACCTTCCTCCTCTCCCCTCTCCTCCTCCTCGCTTATAGACGCCTGTCTTTTGTGTTTGTGCGGCTGCATGGTTGTCCTGCACGTTGGTGATCCTACTGAATCAGTGTTTGGGGGGGAGAGACTTGTGCTTCTATCTCTCTCTTCCTCTCTCTCCACCTCTCTCCCTATGCCCTCCTTTGTTTATCCTTGCCCCCATCTTCTGTCTCCACAGGGGATGTGCTCTTTCAGATGGCTGAGGTTCACAGGCAGATCCAGGTGCAGCTGGAAGAGATGGTATGTACCCCTGCCCCCCACCCTCCAATCTTGCTCCATTCCAAGATGCCTTTTCCCTAAACCAGACCATGCACATGTCCTGCTCTATCAAAGATCCTTCCTCCATCACATAGAGTCTCTTGTCCAATCACATCTGAGCAGGAAAAGGAAGTCTACATTCTGGACTAATCAGAACTTGGCACTTCCATAGGAAGTTTCCACCCTTTCCAGCTTATCTGACACTCGTGTGCCGTTTAGTCAAGAGTGACAAGATGAATATGCGGCAGCTTTAAATACAGCTTAGCCTGTAAGCACTTCATTCTGCCCCTTGCATGAGTCCCCCAAAAGAATGCAGCTATACATTCTGGTCACGGCTGGCCTTTCTGTTGAAACCATGACAATGGAGGTTGAGTTTTCAGGTACGTTTAGTGCTGCACCCCAGAGACTCAGAGCCTTTGTGATCAATTCGCTGCTGATGGAGCAGCATGCAGGTTGCTAAGCTGAGTCATACGTACAGCTTCAAAGAGGTAAATGTTAGAAATATTGCACTGTGTACTTAATTTATAAGTATTATTATACACAGCAGTTGTCTTTTTACTCAGCTTTTGTTTTTTTCTCCTAAAATGACTGTCCCATCCTGAAAAAATGTATTAGGATTGTGTATGGTCAAGATGTTGACCTTGAAGGTCTATTTCCCAGTGTCACAAAGAAAAAAAAGCATATTAGCTACATCTGAAAGCCAAAGCCCAGCTCTCCAAGCTTAGAAGGTGTCATTACTGTGAGATGTTTGTCTCCTCTGTGGGACACGCTAGTCTTCGGGGCCTCAGTGGATTGAGACCCGAGGCCCCTAACGTCTTTGTGCTAAACATCATTAGGTGAAAAGAGAATGATCAAAATAATGAAAAGTGGTGGGAAGAATTGAGTTGGGATGTTAAACCTTCTGCATGTTTAGCAAATATCAATCATTTAGTTGTTGTTTTTGTTATTTAATCCTTAGAGGGCACTCTGCAGTCATGCTGTCAGTCATATGAAGACCACAGTGCTCCAAACCTTAGAAAACACTTTGTAACGGCAGCTCGTTTCCTGTGACATTTCCGGCCTGTGAGTCAGGATAAACCCGGCTGGCTCATTGTTCCGAATACAAACAGAGGCACACGTGAGCGTACACATGAGGATGTCGTTCCTCCCTGAGCGTGTGCTTGCCATTGTTCATTTAAAAAAACAAAACAAAACACTGATTTCTTGGATGACTGGCTTGTTTTGTTTGCACTTGTCAGAAGTGACCATGGCCCCCTGCCAGACCTCTAGCTTTCCAGCCAAAAATAGCAGCTCCAGTGCAGTGAAAACAAACAATCGAGCGGCAAAAAGGCAATGGATGGCTGCGTCGGCGCATGGCTGCGTCGGCGCATGCCTGCGCCTCACGGGTGTACTCTGGAGGGTGGGCAGGGTGCCTCCATGCGTGTGCCTGTTAACCCCCACCGCTACCCCCTGTCTTCCAGTTGAAGTCATTCCACAATGAGCTGCTAACAGAACTGGAGAAGAAAGTTGAGCTAGACGCCCGCTATCTCAACGTGAGTACCCCCCCACCCCACCCCGAAGACCCTTGGGAGGCTACATGCTCCCACCCCACGTAATACCTCAGCTGCCCTTTTTCCATCGGGTGACAGTTTCTATTTCACCGTATTTCAATGTGTCACTTTGCTTGTCACATAGCAGGAAGGGTAAGAGCTTTTGGCTCTTCCTGAACTGCCCCCACTCTGGGGCGGACGGCCTGTCCCGAGTCCCCAGTGCTCTGTCTGTGTCCTAGATATGTACCAAACCACCTGACCTACTTATATCAGGCATGGCAGCAGGGCCACTCTTGGAGGCTCCGCCCACATGGTTACACATCCAATGTCATCTACCAATTATACATCTGCCGCTGGGCCTTATGGAAAACAATAAAGAAATGGTGTTTTTATGGTCTCTTCCCACCTAAATCTTTAAGTAAGTCAGCTACAATTGGACAGCTTTGATCATTTTTAAAATATGATATTTGATCATTATTAAAATATGCATTTCCGGGTCGAAGGTCATTCGAGGGACTATGCCAAGGCTGTTGTAGCTCAGCTGTCCTGGTCACCTTTACCTTTGATGAAGGAAACCATTCAGGGTGCACAATCTTAGGATCCTCACAGGCGGAGAAGGACAAGAAAGCGAAAACAAGACAAACACATTAATCTCCTCTGATGTTGCTCAAAGTCGTCCCCTGCCAGCTGGCGAGCAGTGCGATTCGCATAGGTGAGCATGAGAAGACATGCGCCAAGCAGTCGGTGTCTGTCAGGCTGGCAGCACAGCCTCCGGTGCCCCCCTTCAGTCAGGTGAGGGTCATGTGACCAGGCAGTGCCAGACAACCAGGATCCACCCTCATTAAATTTGTCCATACTGATATATCTGTATCTCCTGAAAATTCCAGTTACGAAAAAGACACATGCACAGAAAGCAGAGCTTTGAGTTTTCCTTTACCCACAGTGGGGTGTTTCGCTGTTGTAATTCAGGTTGAGTACCTTCTCCAAAGGGGACAACAGCAGCTGCAGCCACCCCCCACCCCCCCTCCGGGAGATAAATTTGCAATCTGGGCCGGTATTCATAAAGTAGTACAGAATAGGAAACTGGTCCTGAGTGGCTGTTCTCTCAGAGAGTGACGTAAGCGAGGCCCTAGTTTCTCCAGTTAAGGAGGAAGGCGACTGTTAAACTTCCCATATCCGTCACACATCCGTCCTCCTAACCCTGACCTGTGTTTGGGAGAGCGCACAGAGAGGTCCATTCCAGGAGGGACGTTTTATTCACTTTATTTATAGTTGAAGGAATGCAGACTTATTGCGATTAAGAGTGTAGAGCAGAGATAGATCACAGTCATAATGAATTGAAATGGCAGATTATAAAGTACATTTCTTATATAATTTGGCAGAAATAACACTTGATTCATGTCATGGGAGAATTTGCTAACACACTTGTGGAGGTCAGCCCAGGGAAATCATGTAATTAACATTACATGTATGTTAAGGATTTAATAAGAACTATTTCTCTGAAAATTAATTGACATGCTCTTCTTGAGGGGGCAGCATGTGGCTCTCTGTCCCTGTGATCAGAAGGTTGCCGGTTTAAACCCGGCCTCAACAGAATAGTTACATGTCAGTGGGCCCTTGAGTAAGGCCCTTAACCCCCAGCTCCATGGGTGCCTGCAGGTGGCTGCGCTCACCTGCATGTGTGTAATGGAGAGCCAGATGGGGTAGCAGAAAGAGAATTTCCCCATGGGGATCAATGAAGTGTCATTATTTATTATCATTGTATTTTTGCCAAAACACGTTTCTCTGGTCAAATAGTTTCGCATTTGGTGTCATACAGTTTTGCAGAAAATGGGAAAAGGAATAATAGATATTATAAAATGAACCTGACATGAATCAGCCTTCCCTGTGCTTAGGGTAATGAGGAGCTGTAGGAGACTCTGCCAATCCCCCACCCTCCCCCCAAAGGCCCCCACTTTCCCAAATTGGTTTTTAGTTCCCCTCCCAGCAGTAATTCTGAGCATCTTATAAAAATATTGGCCCTGGTCTCAAACCTGCTTCCTTGACCACCGCTTGCTTCCTCCGTACTTGACTAACAAGGCTTTGAGTGACTTTATTTCCTTCAACTAAAGTGATGGTTATTACCTTGCTTTGCTCCTTCCTATATCTGCTTCACTCCACAGGTTTAAACCTGCAAACCTCCAGCCCCTTAACTGCTGCGCCACCTACTGTCAGATGAATGCAGCACATGTAGGGTATTTATAGATCAGGGCCCTCGTGTCGTGCATACTGCTGTCTGATTGGGCCGTGGCGGTGCAGAGAGTTCTACTTTCTGCTGTGAGAGTCCGAGGGCCTGTTTCTACGTCAATCTAATTTCCCACACGGGTTCAGGACCGACCCGCTAAAACAAACTCTAAGGAAATTGCGTGTTATTTTCTCTCCATTTCTTTCTTACACTGAGAGTAAGGAGTAATTCGACTGAATTTAAATCATCTCATAAAGGGAGGGCCTGTCTAACCCAAAGTGGGCTGGTATTCCGACAGGGCCCAACGATTTGGGGAAAATAACTCAAATATCTCATCTTAATTTTTCTGACAGATATTGTGACTGAGATTTGATTTGTGATATTTATTAAAAGTCAAGCTTCATTTCAATATTCAGTGTGTAATAGATTTAAAACATATGACGTAGATGATAGGAGATACCATGATATGAGATACCATCAAGATATTAACTTTATATTGTAATGCAAGGATGAAAACTTAAAGATATGAATTGCTTCCAAAGTGTATATATCACTTTTTTTAAATGAGCAGAGAACAATCAAACATAAATCAATTATCCTAAAAGTTGTGACATTAATGTTACATTAATACTACTACTACTAATAATAATAATAATAAAATTCTGGTATGAAAAAAAACAATGGGATCCTGCAGCTACTCAGACCATGAAATAGGTAAGCAATTCAAATCGCAATTCCAATTTGAAAACGAAAACATCGTTCAGCCCTATATTCTGACCTTGCAGTTTCCTCTGTTACTGTTACTTCGACTCTAATAAATAAACGGTTGGATTATTAACAAGCTTCAGAGCTGCAGCTTCTCCCATGAACTTCCAGCTGGGCTGGACATTTTTTTTTCCAGACAAATTCAGGTTAGCTATTTTAGGCAAACACTGGAATCCTGGGACTTGCAACCAAACAGTTCCCTGACATTACTCTAACTACTGTCATAGACATTAATAACAAGAAATGACATACAATGAAATTATGCAAAAAATCGTAATACTGTAGTTACTATGGCTGCCATTTTGGGATTGGGATATCCTGAACTGGACAGAGCACTGCACCACCTATGTTTGTCCCATAATGCCAGTAGGGTGCCCCTCCCCTACTCGGTGACGTGTCCCATTCGGGAGTCATCCTCTGCCATCGCCCCTTTTCAGGCCGCTCTGAAGAAGTATCAGATGGAGCACAGGAGCAAAGGCGAGAGTCTGGAGAAGTGCCAGGCAGAGCTGAAGAGGCTTCGGCGAAAGAGCCAGGGTAGCAAGAACCCATCCAAGTACAGCGACAAGGAGATGCAGGTGAGCTGGGCTACATGGATTTTGGAGGGCATGGGCGTGGTTGAGGCTACCTGAGACAGTAGTCTGGAGCTTCCCCTCCTCAGCTGTAAAGAGGCTGGGGGTCGACAGCATCGTTTGCTATCCTGCTAGAGGGTGTCGGCACTCTGAAGAACCTAATGTGGGGCCAGGAGGCGCTGCTTTGGAAACTCTCCAGCTTGCCTTGTCTCCAGCTGGTTTGGAGCGGGCTTTGCTATTGGGGTCAGCCTCAGATATTATTGCTAAAGCCTCCGCTTTCTGTCCCGCGTGTAGGTGAAGGTACATGCGCTGTGCTAGAATCCGCAATGTGGGGTTATTAACGAGCGCGTCAGAAGTACGAGGCGTTTGGCAGAATCAACAGCATGCTAATCGAGCCAGAAGGTGGGGGGAAGGCTGGACGTAGGAGGTGTTGTGTTGTTGGTGGGGGCGGAGGGGGGGAGGGGGGTATTCTCAGGTTTCCCAGTACTTTGTGTGTGAAACTATCACAAACGAACAGAGGACTGCACTCAGACCTGACATATTGGCTGTGGTTGGATCATGGGAAGAGCTTGATGTTTTTGTGTTGATTTGCATTATTCTTTACTGATAGGAGCTGTCATTGGTCAGTTCAGGCATAATTTCTTTGGAGAGATAACAATAATTGGAGAATAGTTTCTTAGCAAATTCCATGAAAACATCAGTCAGACGTGTGGGACGCCCAGTGTGTTTATCCTGAAAACATAACAGTATCAGCTGACCAGCTTTATGTATATATGTGCATCTGTGGGTAATTTTGGGATAATTGAATCTAATGCCGCACAGCGGTATTCCAGAGGACCACTACAGAACCCAGGCAGAGGAGCTGCAATCCTGACAGCTCACTCTGCACCAGTCTTTCTCACCGGTCCTGGCGAGTCATTCCAGTTGACCTTGTAGGAGTCTTTAGAGTATTATCCACAACTCTGTTTATGCTGTGATGATGGGAGGGGGTTGTGGGAGCTTTGTTTGTGCTGTGGGGGGAGGACTGTGAATAGAAGGCAAATCTTTAGCTTTCTGGAGGATATGTGTGTGTGTGTGTGTGTGTGTGTGGTCCAGGTATACCTTACCTTGTGGGGACCAAATGTCCCCACATCATGATGAATACCCGTTTTTTTTTTTTACCTTATGGGGACCAGTTTCCTCCTTTTATAAAACTCTATTTTATAAAAATCCGTGACTTCAATGAAAAAACTAAAAATGCAAAAACTCTTGTATTTTGTTTGGTTACTTATGGTTATGGTTAGGACTGGGTAGGGGTTAAGGTTGTCATAGCATCAGCATTTTTCCCATGGAAATGAATGAGTGGTCCCCAAAAAGATATGATTACATGACTGTGTGTGTGTGTGTGTGTGTGTGTGTGTATGCCGTCTATCAAGGTAGATTCCCTAGTGTGTTTAACCCCCTGGCTCAGGTTAAATGGTTTGTTCCAGCAAGATGCAGTCTGATTTTGCCTGGGATGGATCAGGATTATTAGAAGTAAGATGACTTAACATACCACACCTGATATGACTATTTGGTGTTATACGAACACACTTCAGGTGTCAAACACATTCAAGTCACTCAAGGTTGAGTTTAATTTTAGACTCTCAGAGGGAGGTTGTGTAAAATGAAAGCCAGGGGCAATTATTTAGCCTGACCCAGCAAATGCACAGGCAGCGAATCCCAGCGCTGAAAGTCGACACCTAGCCAGTGTTATATGTCCCTTACCAGGGTACTGTCCCTCATTCTGGAGAGATGATTCATTGATAAAAGTCATTTTCTTACCATTTACAGTCCATCTGACAAGGGTATTAATATTAAAGCCACAGCAAAATATCAGCCAACTGAACGTGGCCTTGCCAGGTTTGTTAACTGGTATTGCATGTTCATTCATTTACATTGGCAGCATAATGTGTGAATTAGCCATGCATGAGAGGGGCCTGGAGGGGGCGGTGTGTAATGTCGCAACACGTCCACCTCCAATAGTTGGAGCCTTACCTGGTAGACCATGTTTGGAAAGTGCTATCCCCATTGGCTCACATTGATTTTTATTAAAATTTTGCATTGTGTGCTTTTGAGGTAATATGAAAGCTTGACAGCATAGCACAGCGGTGGGGCTTTTTGTCTTGTTTGAGTGTGTCCTATGTCACATGGCAATGAGCTGAATTACCCTTTAATCTAACACTGGACAATTTTTAAATCATCCCCATCATCCTGTCTACTGGATCCTAATTGAGTGTTTGCTCCTAGGGACTGGAGGTGTGGGATAAACTCTCTAGCTAAAGTAACATATTAATATGGCTGTTTAATGCATCAGGGTGAAGTTAGGTGACGTGGGAGATGAACATGGGTAGGTTGTGTAAACACCTGCCCCCCCCCCCCAGTGCCTGCAATAGGCAACCCAGACTCCCGTGTTACTGTGGCAGTTTCTATATAACAGAAACTTTAGTGGAGGAGGGGTGGTGGTGACTGAGCCGCAGGGTGCTCGCAAACACTCCACACTCCATTATCGCTCCGCAATGCTGAGACTGTACGGGCGTGACAATGCAAACACCCCCCCCCCCCAAGGGAAAACAACAGAATGCAGCAGTGGGGTGTTCATATGCATAGGATGCACGTGCAGTATTCATCAGCATTTGCCTGTATACCATGTATGCTCTCCCTCTCATACACACTCACACACACTGATATGGAAGACATGATGTCAAAGAAAAATCACGAGGATGGGTTTTGTACACACAATTTGTCCCTGAAGCCTGTCAGTGATGTCACTGTGTCCAGGGCTGGGTGGGGGGGTTAGAGCCGTCCATCACATTTCTGGTAACTTGAGTTTACCAGTGGAGAAGAACCTGAAATGTCTGCTGATGTCTCTTTGACTGGAACAACAGCTTCATCCCCCCTGCCCCATAGCTGAAAGCGGCATACAGTCTTGAGGAATGTCCGGTCCATTCTTTACTCCGCTGTGACCAAATGCATGAGCTCCTCTTGGCCACCAGTCTGTACCCCCGCAGTGGTATTCCAGGTCAACAGATCAGTCAAACTCACACTGGTATCAGAAGGACAATTATAAGGAGTCTTTGTAGGACTCATAACTACCTTGTTATGAAAGCAATGTAGAATCTACACCCCCACAAAAACTGAGCCCACCTTACGGTTTTCATGTATTTGGGAATTTTGATCTCATTTGAGATCATTTCTAGCCTCTAAAGCAGGAATTGTAAAGGATTTGCACAGCTTGCTCCTGATGTGTAATTATTCTGTCCATCAGTTTCTGATGACTCATAATGCATCAGGCGTTTAACTTGTCTACAGCATGTCATGGCTGAAAGTTTGCTTTCGGTTTTGCCATTTCTCTTATTCTCACTCATTACTCTGTGACAAGGACATTTCTGTATTAAAATGCCATGGAGACCTTAATAATAATATGTTTTTTGGTGCTTAAAAGCTGGGGGAGTTGCCCCATCTTTTCTGTGACGCAAACCGGAAGGTTGGGATGAACCTGCCATCTTTGTCCCATCACTCTGCCACGGCAATATGTCTCAGTAAACCATGGGACCACATGCCCAGGTAGGAATTTGTTGCTGATTGGCTATTGTCGGACAGTCTTTTTTTTGACCTAGCAACCCCAGAGGAAGGAGCCAGGGCATGCACGCGTCCGGTCAACATTAAAAATTCATGTTTTTTTTCCTGCCCACGCCCTGGTTTTTCCACTGTCTGTATGGGTTGCATGGATTTTATGGACCCAGTCATGTGACCTAAAAACCATGCCAGTTTTAATCATGATGAAAAACAAACTGGGATCTAATTTTTTCCAATCAATATGTCTAGTACGAAACAGTGTCTCCCTCTAGTGGTGGGACCCAGCATAGGCTCTTTTTTATCCAGAGCTCTGTGGAATTCTGCCTGTTGCCCACAAAGAAGACCCCTTGGAATGTAGACACTGGTTTTGCATCCTGAACAAGGTCAAAATAGATTTAATGTCTTGAGAATGTAATGGTAGAATTATGCATGCCAGGAATAAGAGACTCCTTGACTTAACCAGCGTCAGAAACCCTCCTGAGATTTGAAGAGGCAATCATCTGCTTACAAGCCTGTGTCCCTGGTGAATTCATGAGGAGGGTTTCCATGACCCTCGTGCATGAGTACAGAAATATGTCTGACATTAGACTGAAGGTGAATGGAGGCCTGGGTGTTTTAGATTATTGGATCGTGGAACAGGAGAGCGACTTCTCTAAGGGGTGTACTATCACGTGCACATTTTTGAGTCACAGCAAAGCCCCTCTGACCATATACTGAAGTATACCCTCATCAGATCCACTCCATTCCCCAGTGCTCCTTAGCTAGTTTTAGATCTTCACAGTCCGGTGGCTTGGTGTGAAGTAATGACTGTAGGATCCTTCTTGAAAGTGAGGCCCATACATTACCTGTGTGTGTGCCAAGAGCCCCTGTCCTGTTACTGAGTCTGCCAGTAATACTGTAGAAGTCCCATTACTGATCTACACGAACAGTGAAATACTCCCAGTGTTGATCAGCACCAACTGAGTATGCCGCACACTTTGACTTCAGTAACTGGAAATCAGTTTCAGTACTTCTGTGCAGTAAGTGTCAGGGTCAGTGTTGGTCTGTGATAACTGGATGAATTTCAGCACTGAATAAATTTTAGTGTTAGTCAAGACATCAGGCATTCGTCTACACAAATGTGAATCGCTGGGTTGCTGTACAGTACAAGGAATCTCATTGTTAGTCTATAGCAGCTGTGAATCAGTTACAGCATTTTTGTGCAGTAAATGTGAATCCCAGTGCTGATCAGCAATAACTGGATTTCTCTAGTGATCTACAGTAACTATAAATGCACTAACAGTGAATGAGTCTCTGCATTTATCTTCACTGGCTGAATGAGTCTTAGCATTTGTCTACTGTTTTTGTGAATGAATTCCTCCATCTATCTATGCTGACTGAATGAGTCTCAGTGTTTGTCTACTGTATCTATATGAGTCTTAGTGCTGGTCTCCAGTAAATCTGAATGAGTCTTAACATTGGTCTCCAGTAACTCTGAATGAGTCTCAGCATTGGTCTCTAGTAACTCTGAATGAGTCTCAGCATTGGTCTCCAGTAACTATGAATGGGTCTCTGCATCGGCCTCTAATAACTCTGAATGATTCTCAGATTTGGTCTCCATTAACCCTGAATGAGTCTCAGTGCTGGTCTCCAATAACTCTGAAAGAGTCCCAATACTGGTCTCCAGTAACTCTGAAAGAGTCTTAGCATTGGTCTCAAGTAACTATGAATGAGTGTCAGTTTCCAGTAACTGTGAATGAGTCCCAGCACTGGTCTTCAGTAACTCTGAATGAGTTTCAGCTTTGGTCTCCAGCAACTTTGAAGGAGTTTTAGCATTGGTCTCTAGTAACTGTGAAGGAGTCTCAGCATTGGTCTCCAGTAACCCTGAATGAGTCTCTGCATTGGTCTCCATTAAGTCTGAATGAGTCTCAGTGCTGGTCTCCAGTAACTCTGAAAGAGTCTCAATGCTGGTCTCCAGTAACTCTGAGTGAGTGTCAGCACTGGTCTTCAGTAACTCTGAATGAGTCTCAGGATTGGTCTCCAGTAACTCTGAATGAGCTTCAGCATCAGTCTCCAGTAACTCTGAATGAGTCTCAGCATTGATCTCCAGTAACTCTGAATGAGTCTCAGCATTGATCTCCAGTAACTCTGAATGAGTCTCAGCACTGGTCTCCGGTAACTCTGAATGAGTCTCAGCATTAGTCTCCAGTAACTCTGAATGAGTCTCAGCATTGATCTCCAGTAACTCTGAATGAGTCTCAGCATTAGTCTCCAGTAACTCTGAATGAGTCTCAGGCTTGATATCCAGTAACTCTGAAGGAGTTTCAAGATTGGTCTCCAGTACCTCTGAATGAATTTCAGGATTGGTCTCCAGTACCTCTGAATGAATTTCAGCATTGGTCTCCAGTAACTCTGAAGGAGTCTTATCATTGGTCTCCAGTATCACTGAATGAGTCTCAGCGTTGGCCTCCAGTAACTCTGAATGAGTCTCAGCATTGGTCTCCAGTAACTCTGAATAAGTCTCATGATCTCCAGTAACTGAAGTAGTCTCAGCATTTATCTCCAGTAACTCTGAATAAGTCTCAGCATTAGTCTCCTGTAACTCTGAATGAGTCTCAGGCTTGGTCTCCAGTAACTCTGAATGAGTCTCAGCATTGGTCTCAAGTAACCGAAGGAGTCTTATCATTGGTCTCCAGTATCACTGAATGAGTCTCAGTGTTGGCCTCCAGTAACTCCGAATGAGTCTCAGCATTGGTCTCCAATAACTCTGAATAAGTCTCATGATCTCCAGTAACTGAAGTAGTCTCAGCATTTATCTCCAGTAACTCTGAATAAGTCTCAGCATTAGTCTCCTGTAACTCTGAATGAGTCTCAGGCTTGGTCTCCAGTAACTCTGAATGAGTCTCAGATTAGTCTCCAGTGCAATCTCTTGTCCACAGTATCTGAAGAAGCATTACAGCCCAGTTTTTCAGTAACTGCCAATTTCTATGAATGACTGTCTGCTTTGTATAGGTTTGATTCATATGCTTTTATTCATTGACCCCAGGGATGGGACAGTCCAGGCAGATTATGGTGCTTACAGTCATAATGTTGTCCTCTTACTCTGTTCTTACTGGAGGAAACTCCAGTAGTGTGGTCAGCATCAAATATTTATAATATTGAAACTTTTCTTTTCCAGTGAATACACTTTATATGGAAGGAGTCAGAGCAAAGTTACAAGGCAGCATCAGCAAATACGTAACTCTGTTTTGTCTTGCCACAAGCAAACTTGCCGTTATTTATAGAGCATTTGCTGTGACTTGGCAATCTGTGGCTGTTCAGTGACACTGACGGAGACTGAGCTGAGGTCCAAGTGAAAATGACTAAGTATTCCCAGCGATGCTGACTTTCATTTGTGCCTTGTGGGCGCAACAAGCAGAATTTCCCTTCATTTGGACCTCAGGGCACTCTTTCATCTTTAACAACGTACACGACTAAATGTTTTATTGAAACCGTTAATCCCTGGGAAGTGAACCAGTTGACCAATCTGGGTCTTTAACTGTTGTTTATGCTGTATTCTGCCTGCTAGTTCGGGCAGTTATAGTAGAGGTCCAGTAACACAGACAAACTTCCTGGACAATAAGACTACTGGAATATGCACTTGAAGACCACAGGCTTCCTGTGTGTAACAGCAACTTGCCAGGGAAAAGGCAAACTTTTCTAATCTGTCATCAAATATGACGCTTGTGAAATGTAAGCATCATAAATGCCAGGCTGATCCTTTTCCATAATCAACAGAGACGTTGTTCATCCGCAGTCCATCTGGCCCAATGTGCAGTGCGGCCTTTCTTTCAGCAAGGGGAAACCAACAGATACGAATGTGTCAGTGTATCGCCTAAGAAATTCTGGCTTGCAGATGCTGAACGCTATCCCGCCTTGTTGGCCATCTCTGTGCCCCCTCCATGCCCCCCCCCTTCCCTCCAGTACGTGGAGAACATCAGCAGCAAGCAGAGTGACCTGGACAACTACATTGCCGAGGGCTACAAGACAGCGCTCTCAGAGGAGAGGAGGAGGTACTGCTTCCTGGTGGAGCGGCAGTGTGCTGTGGCCAAGAACAGCATCGCTTACCATGGCAAGGTGAGGAGGGCCCACAGGCCAGGAACTGTGGTGTCCCATGTGACCGGCACCACCCAATCACACCACAGTATTTGTATCTGGTGCTTTCTCCCCACAGGCAGCCAATCATCTAAACCTATACATATAATCCTTCCCCTCCATCGATTCATGCTTGCATTCATATGCTAACCATGGGCTACCATGCTTTCAATCCGTGTTGCATAGAGCAGGGCTGCCTTGAGAGCTGAGTGTCATACGGCAGTCATATCAGTTGGCGGGGGCTTTTGTGGAGGGGAGATTCAGAGCAGGGGGGTAGCATCTCTGCCGTCATTCAAACTGAGCTTCTGCCTCTGTGGTACAAGTGTTCAGCTGCCCCCTGCTGGCCAGGGTTATTATAGTTAACGAAAACTAAGAC
Source organism: Boulengeromyrus knoepffleri (assembly GCA_026770805.1). Classification (NCBI taxonomy): domain Eukaryota; kingdom Metazoa; phylum Chordata; class Actinopteri; order Osteoglossiformes; family Mormyridae; genus Boulengeromyrus; species Boulengeromyrus knoepffleri. Next base: position 3,058,992 of record JABJVO010000093.1, read on the forward strand.
TAAAATTAAAGTGAGTGTAAAAATTATTTGTTAACTGCAATAAAAATACAAAGGACAATTTTCAAAAAAATTGAAAACTAAAAAAAAATGACAATAACGCAACAGGAACTAAAAATATAACTGCAGGTAAAATCAGCTTCATTTTTACTCCCTCGATTTTCACTGTGATTGTGGGCTACAATTTACGTTTCATCGTAACGCCCACAGGAAGCAATGATCGTTAGGGCGTTTCTCGTCTGGTTGAGGTACTCGTGTATACTGTTTTTCTGCGTTCATCAAGGTTGGGTGTGCTGTTTTTGACAGGAATAACAACAGTGTTCGCGACAAAGGTAAAAGATTCTTTAGGATCCAAAAATAGTTGTAAAAAACGTGATCCAGGGAGGAGAAATTAAGTTTTATCTAGTGAGCAATGCAGCACATTCCTTCCTTTCTCTCTGTCTTATAGACACATGTGCTGTGCAGTGCTTTATGTAATTGAAAATGTACTTTTCTAGGCTAATCTTTTGTTAAAATATGATTACTGGTAAATGGACACCAGTTACCAAGCCTTGTTTAATGGCTTGCCAGGTTAAAACAGGGCTGGTGCCATTGCAGATTACTGTTAGAATCTTTCACACAATCAGTGTTGAGTGAAATGTTATTCATTTTGGCATTTCGAGTGTTTGAAATTGTTGTATTAATCTTTGTTTAAGCATTTTCTTAAGCTTTGTACAATAATTGTCTGATTGCTTTACTTTAATATTTCTAGGAATAATTCCTCACTCTTTAACCACAACTCCCCTAGGGGTTTTCACCGGGGACACCCAAATAGACTTTACTTTCTCCAAAAGTGCCAAATCATATGTTATTCCTGTTTGCATATTGTAACCAGGGACTGGGAGCATCAATACACCAGGTTCTTCATGGCTATAAAAACATGATGGTGTTATAGGACAGAGGTGAGGGGTTTGGAAGTCAATGTTAAGGCAGGAAACCGAAATGCTTCACACTTTCTCCTTAGCTGTTTCATGTGCAGGGTAAAAGCATGCAAGTCCCGTCCAGTGTGATATCAAACTCGGTATTGGAAACTAAAATTAATACTGAAGCTAAATAAAAACTGAACTAAAACTGGAAATGTGCGTGAAATAAAAACGACACTAAAACTATTTGTACACTTAAAAGAAACTGAAACTGAAATAAAACTGAAAACCACAATGGAAACCTAAATAAAAATGAGAACTAATGTAAATTTAACAACTATAATAACCCTGGGGGAGGGGGGGACTGGGGCCGAGAGTGATGGGTCCACTCGTCAGGGCTGAGTGGCTTTCCAGAATGGAGCGTGTGTGTGTGTGTGTGGGAGGTGTTTTCTCAAAGATCACTGAAGTGCTCTCTGAGAGCCGGGGAAGCGAGTGACATAGATGCTGAGTGTGTGGGGGGGCGGGGAGATGGGGGGCGGATGGTATGAGTCATGCGGAGGAGAAAGTGGAGAGAGAGCTGCATCTGTGGGAGAGGTGAGGGGTGTTGCAGACCACGGCCTTGTTTCCTACCTGTTGCGTGAATCACCAGTGGAGGGCCCCTTTGCTGGAGATGAAGTGCACCCCATGGAATGCTCCGGAACTCATGCGCACCTCCAGGGATCAGCCCCCTGGGGGTGTAACACACTAGAGGTACAGCCACATCCCAAAAAGGGAGCCCAGGCTACCAATCTTTCCTTGCATTTGATCTGTCCCTTAGCATGGAGGGGTGGTGGGGCATGATTGGGGCCACGCATTTTCAGGGACTGATGGGTCCAGGGGAGTCACCAAAGATGAGCCCCTACTCACCCTCCTGGGTCCTGGACATCACTAGCACCTCCTCCCAGAAGATCACACTTAGACATCCTTTGCCATGGGTCACCTGTCCAGATGTCTCCATGTCAGCTCAGCTATCCTGTCCGGGTGCCTTTGTGTGTGTGCATACACATTAATGCTTTCCCATATTGTGTTCTGTGTACGTCAGAAATCCTTAAATAACTTCTTTAACAAGTTACTAATAACATCTGTGCTGGTGGAATGGCCTGGTCTCCTGCTTTTCGGTCTTTCTGTCTTGGAATCACACACGGTGTTCAGCTCATAGTAAAATGGGGCGGAGCTTCAAGAGGAAAGTTTTAAAGGACATGCGGCGTGGTTGGAGGCGCTGTCACCTCCTGCCCGTCGTGATCCGGCTCATTCTTGGTCCTTCTGCTTTTGGCATAACATGAATTCAAGGTTTAATACACCCCTTAATTACTGATGATAAAGCATAATTAATCCCAAGAGCATTTTTCTGTAAATATTGCAAATATAAAGAGCTTGTTGTTGGCATATTTTCCTGATAATGAATATTGTAATAAAGTAAGAAATCTAATCAGCCCTTTAAGCAAATTTTAAAAGCAAATTAGTTTTAAGTTTGGCTGAGGGGGGGGGCATATTTGAGAGCCAGCCTCGGGGATTGATGGATGTATGGATGTGGTGATAATCTGCAGTGTGTGTGTGTGTGTGTGTCTAGGGCAAAGACCTGCTGACTCAGAAGGTGCCCATATGGCAACAGGCCTGCTCAGACCCCACCAAGCTGCCGGAGAGGGCCCTGATCCTGGCCCAGCAGATGTCGTGTGGGGGTGGGGGCACCCTCATGGCCAGCCCCCGGCATTCCTCCAAGGGCAGCCTGCACATCGCTGAGCCCATGCCAGGGTCCAAGCCACTGCCAGTGCCGCCTGAGCTGGCTGGACACTTGGGTAGCCTGGGGCAGCAGACGGTAAGTGTCACCCCCTGTCACCATCGCCGCCGGGTGTGTGTGGTGGGGGGGAACACAGATGGCTGCTTTATGTGGGGTCTGATTACAGCTTTAGCTCAAGTAGCAGGCAGATAGATCACATATGTGACCCTGCAACCTTTGGTTTCGAGTCAAGCCTCTTAAGCATTACGCCACCCACTTACCTAACAAATCCCAGAGTTGGTTATTATGGAGGGCTGAAGTTTACTGGTGTCACCTCTCATATGGACACGCCGATGGACACACCCACAGATATACAAATACAGACACAGCCTCCCAATAGGTGTACACACCCGCTGTTCGTACCACGCCTTTCCTGAATGGGGGGTCCTGGGCTCCTGGAGCTTTTCAGATGCTGTCATGCACGGGTCAGTTACCATGAGTGTTCAGTACCGGCTCTGATGACACCCCAGTGTTACACTACTTGTCTGCCAAAGACTTTTATTACAGGGTTATGCGTCTGAGAGAAGCTTTGGAATCTCTTAGTGGGCCTGTGTTTACGTGGCCTAATTAGTCAACTGTGACATCCATGTCTGTGATACTAAATTCCCTACAGTGACGCCCAGTTATCACTAACAGCATAATTTAAAGCTGCCAGGTGTGTGTGAGTCTGTGTCTGCGATTGCTCCAGTGTGCTCTCAGCTGTGCAAATGGTTACTGAATAATTGCATGCAAACTTCTAAACTCTGCCTGTCACTTGGGGTGATAGTGTCAGCTCTGTTAGAAGTGCTAGGTGGGTGCCCTAATGTGTGTGTATGTGTGTGTGTGTGTGTGTGTGTGTGTGTGCACAGAGGCTGATGAGCCCAGATGCGATGCCCCTGGTGAACGGTACAGCCGGCCTCCACGGAGCTGACTACACACACTGGGCGGAGGAGCAGGTGGCCCAGGTGAAGCCGGCCTCTCCGCAGGTGCAGCGGCAGGCTGGTGAAGTGTACTCCAACACTCTCCCAGTGCGCAGGCCCACTCCGTCTAAGAGCAAGGCTGCCGTGGGTACGAGCCACCCCGCCAACCCCACCATGCAAGGGCTCCCTCAGCCACCTATTCCTAGCTTCACATAAAGGATGCTAAACCAGGAGCGAGGTCTTTAATGAAAACAAGACAGGACTAAGAGAAGTGGGAGGAAGAGGCAGAGAAGGACAGAGAAGGACAATGTCTCCCGAAAGAGGAGAGTAAACGTGTGCAAAGTCACATCATACATTATGTAATAGAGGCTGATGGAAAGCTGGGGTGGAGGATATGGCTGATATCAGCGAGAAATGTGTGTCTAATATCAGTGTGGGTTTCATTTGCTATCAGTGATTACAGTGTCTGAAATTACTGAGGATTAGGTGTCTAATATCAGTGTGGGTTTTATTTGGTATCAATGAATACTGTGTGTCCAATATTATTGAGGATTAGGTGTCTAATATCAGTGTGGGTTTTGTTTGATATTAGTGATTACTGTGTGTCTGTTGTCACTGAGGATTAGGTGTCTAATATCAGTGTGGGTTGTGTGATTCGTACCACGGTGTATCAGTCTTTGATGCAGCTTCTCTCCACTCCAGCTGAGAACCGGACACTGCCAAGGTCCAGTTCCATGGCAGCAGGGCTGGAGCGCAACGGTCGGACCCGGGTCCAGGCCATCTTCTCCCATGCAGCTGGTGACAACAGCACATTGCTGAGCTTCATCGAGGGTGACATCATCACCCTGCTAGTGCCCGAGGCACGGGATGGCTGGCACTATGGGGAGAGCGAAAAAACCAAGATGTGAGTGACCTCTGACCCGGAAAAAAAAACACAATATAGTTATGCAGATAGACCTGAGGTCAATCTGCTTGCTCAGTCTCATTATTCATAAGACTTTCTACTGGCCAGCGTACTGCATTTACAACCCTGCCCTCTGATTAGCAGCCCTAGTGTTTTATTGGTTGTCATTGTGCTGCAGGCGTGGATGGTTCCCGTTCTCCTACACGCGAGTGCTCCCCGAAACCAATGAAAGCGACCGGCTCCATGTCAAGTGAGTGTGTGTGTGTTCTGTGTGTGCGTGTGTGTGATGGGACCGGTGCCTGCCCGGCGTGAGCATGTTTGTGTGTGTGTCCTGTGATGGCCCCGCCCCCCCCCCCCCCACCCCCCCCCCCCACCCCCAGCCGCTCGCGCGCCACCAC